>CM022300.1:66026006-66573575 GCA_011799875.1 Thinopyrum elongatum
TTTATGCATTGCTTCGTAAGGGGCAAATTTGGATCCATATGTTTCATGCTATGGTTAGATTTATCTGAATTCTTCTTTCGTAGTTGCAGATGCTTGCGAGAGGGGTTAATCATTAGTGGGAGGCTTTTCCAAGTAAGGACAGCACTGAAGCACTGGTCCACACACATATCAAATTATCAAAGTAACAAACGCGAATCATATGAGCATGATGAAAACTAGCTTGACAGTAATTCCCATGTGTCCTCCGGAGCGCTTTGCTTTATATAAGAGTTCATCCAGGCTTGTCCTTTGCTACAAAAAGGATTGGGCTACCTTGCTGCACCTTTGTTACACTTGTTACTCGTTACGAATTATGTTATCATCAAACTTTCTGTTTCCGATAATTTCAGTGCTTGCAGAGAATACCTTGCTGAAAACCGCTTGTCATTTCCTTCTGCTCCTCGTTGGGTTCGACACTCTTACTTATCGAAAGGACTACGATAGATCCCCTATACTTGTGGATCATCAAGACTCTTTTCTAGCGCCGTTACCGGGGAGTGAAGCGCCTTTGGTAAGTGGAATTTGGTAAGGAAATATTTATATAGTGTGCTGAAATTTACAGTTACTTGTCACAATGGAAAATAATCCTTTGAGGGGCTTGTTCGGGGTATCTTCACCTCGACCGGTAGAGCAAAGAGTTGCTCCTCAACCTACTGAACCTACCAAAAATATTTATTATGAAATTCCTTCGGGTATGATAGAGAAACTGCTAGCTAATCCTTATGCAGGAGATGGAACATTACATCCTGATATGCATCTAATCTATGTGGATGAAGTTTGTGGATTATTTAAGCTTGCAGGTTTGCCCGAGGATGAGGTCAAGAAGAAGGTATTCCCTTTATATTTGAAGGAGAAGGCATTGACATGGTATAGGCTATGTGATGATATTGGATCATGGAACTACAACCGATTGAAATTGGAATTTCATCAAAAGTTTTATCCTATGCATCTGGTTCATCATGATCGGAATTATATATATAATTTTTGGCCTCGTGAAGGAGAAAGTATGGCTCAATCTGGGGGGAGGCTTAAGTCAATGTTATATTCATGCCCCAATCATGAGCTCTCTAGAGAAATTATTATTCAGAATTTTTATGCTCGGCTTTCTCGTAATGATCAATCCATGCTCGATCCTTCTTGTACTGGTTCTTTTATGAAGAGGACTATTGAGTTCAAATGGGATTTATTGGAAAGAATTAAACGCAACTCTGAAGATTGGGAACTCGATGAAGGTAAGGAGTCAGGTATAAACCTCAAGTTTGATTGTGTTAAATCTTTTATGGATACTGATGCTTTTCGTAAATTTAGCACTAAATATGGACTTGACTCTGAGATAGTAGCTTCTTTTTGTGAATCATTTGCTACTCATGTTGATCTCCCCAAGGAGAAGTGGTTTAAATATCATCCTTCCATTGAAGCGAAAGTAGTAGAACCTATTAAAGTTGAAGAAGAAACTATTACTTATAATGTTGATCATATTGTCCCTACTGCTTATATTGAGAAACCGCCTTTCCCTGTTAGAATATAAGATCATACTAAAGCTTCGACTGTGGTATGTAAGAGTTATACTAGAACACCAACACCCCCTGAACAAATTAAATTTAAACCTAGTATTGCTATGGTTAAAGATCTCTTGGCCGATAATATTGATGGGCATGTTATTTATTTCTGTAATGAAGCCACTAGAATTGCTAAACCCGATATTAAAGATAAACATAGACCCATTGTTGGCATGCCTGTTGTTTCTGTTAAAATAGGAGATCATTGTTATCATGGCTTATGTGATGTGGGTGCTAGTGTGAGTGCAATTCCTTTTACTTTATATCAAGAAATTATGAATGATATTGCACCTGCTGAGATAGAAGATATTGATGTTACTATTAATCTTGCCAATAGAGATACTATATCACCAATTGGGATTGTTAGAGATATTGAAGTCTTGTGTGGGAAAATAAAATACCCTACTGATTTCCTTGTCCTTGGCTCCCCACAAGATGATTTTTGTCCCATTATATTTGGTAGACCTTTCTTGAACACTGTTAATGCTAAGATAGACTGTGAGAAAGAAATTGTTACTGTAAGTTTTGGGGATGTGTCTCATGATTTTAATTTCTCTAAATTTCGTAGACGACCCCATGATAAAGAATTGACTAGTAAGGATGAAATTATTGGTCTTGCTTCTATTGTCATGCCTCCTACTGATTATTTAGAGCAATATTTGCTAGACCATGAAAATGATATGTTTATGAACGAAAGAAAGGAATTAGATGAAATATTCTTTAATCAAATGCCTGTTTCGAAACACAATTTGCCTGTTGAGATTCTTGGGGATCCTCCTCCACCCAAGGGTGATCCCGTGTTTGAGCTTAAACAACTACCTGATACTTTGAAATATGCTTATCTTGATGAGAAGAAGATATATCCTGTTATTATTAGTGCCAACCGTTTAGAGCATGAAGAAAAGAAATTATTGAAAACTCTGAGGAAGCACTGTGCTGCTATTGGATATACTCTTGATGATCTTAAGGGCATTAGTCCCACTCTATGTCAGCATAAAATTAATATGGAGCCTGATGCTAAACCAGTTGTTGATCATCAACGACGGTTAAATCCTAAGATGAAAGAAGTGGTAAGAAATGAAATACTAAAGCTTCTGGAAGCAGGTATAATTTATCCTATTGCTGATAGTAGATGGTTAAGTCCTGTTCATTGTGTCCCTAAGAAGGGAGGTATTACTGTTGTTCCCAATGATAAAAATGAATTGATCCCACAAAGAATTGTTACAGGTTATAGGATGGTAATTGATTTTTGCAAATTAATCAAAGCTACTAGAAAAGATCATTACCCTCTACCTTTTATTGATCAAATGCTAGAAAGACTGTCCAAACATACACATTTTTGCTTTCTAGACGGTTATTCTGGTTTTTCTCAAATACCTGTGTCAAAAGAGGACCAAGAAAAGACCACTTTTATTTGCCCTTTCGGTACTTTTGCTTATAGACATATGCCTTTTGGTTTATGCAATGCACCTGCTACCTTTCAAAGATTTATGACTTCTATATTCTCTGACTTTTGTGAAAAGGTAGTTGAGGTTTTCATGGATGATTTTTCCGTTTACGGATGTTCTTTTGATGATTGCTTAAGCAACCTTGATCGAGTTTTGCAGAGCTGTGAAGAAACTAATCTTGTTTTGAATTGGGAGAAGTGCCACTTCATGGTGAATGAAGGTATTGTCTTGGGGCATAAACTTTCTGAAAGAGGTATTGAAGTTGATAAAGCTAATGTAGATGCTATTGAAAAGATGCCATCTCCTACAGATATCAAAGGTATAAGAAGTTTCCTTGGTCATGCTGGTTTCTACAGGAGATTTATTAAAGACTTCTCTAAAATTTCTAGGCCTCTCACTAATCTCTTGCAAAAAGTTGTTCCTTTTGTTTTTGATGAGGATTGTATAGAAGCATTTGAAATACTTAAGAAAGCCTTGATTTCTACACCTATTGTTCAACCACCCGATTGCAATTTACCCTTTGAAATTATGTGTGATGCTAGTGATTATGCTGTTGGTGTTGTTCTAGGACAAAGAGTTGATCAGAAATTGAATGTTATTCATTATGCTAGTAAAACTCTAGACAGTGCCCAGAGAAATTATGCTACTACTGAAAAAGAATTTTTAGCGGTTGTTTTTGCTTGTGACAAGTTCAGATCTTATATTGTTGATTCCAAAGTAACTGTTCACACTGATCATGCTGCTATTAAATATCTTATGGAAAAGAAAGATGCTAAACCTAGACTTATTAGATGGGTTCTCTTGCTGCAAGAATTTGTTTTGCATATTATTGATAGAAAGGGAGCTGAGAACCCCATTGCAGACAACTTGTCTAGGTTAGAAAATGTTCTTGATGACCCACTACCTATTGATGATAGCTTTCCTGATGAGCAATTAGCTGTCATAAATGCTTCTCGTAACACTCCTTGGTATGCTGATTATGCTAATTACATTGTTGCTAAGTTTATACCACCTAGTTTCACATACCAGCAAAAGAAAAAGTTTTTCTATGATTTAATACATTACTTTTGGGATGATCCACTCCTTTATAAAGAAGGAGTAGATGGTGTTGTTAGATGTTGTGTACCTGGGCATGAACAGGAACAGATCCTACTCAAGTGGCACTCCGAGGCCTACAGAGGACACCATGCTGGAGATAGAACTGCACACAAGATATTACAATCTGGTTTTTATTGGCCTACTCTCTTCAAGGATGCTCGTAAGTTTGTCTTGTCTTGTGATGAATGTCAAAGAATTGGTAATATTAGTAGATGTCAGGAAATGCCTATGAATTATTCACTTGTTATTGAACCATTTGATGTGTGGGGTTTTTATTATATGGGAGCTTTTCCTTCCTCTAATGGGTATACACATATCTTAGTTGTTGTTGATTACGTTTCTAAGTGGGTAGAAGCTATTCCAACTAGTAGTGCTGATCATAACACTTCTATTCAAATGCTTAAAGAAGTTATTTTCCCGAGGTTTGGAGTCCCTAGATGTCTAATGACTGATGGTGGTTCACACTTTATTCATGGTGCTTTCCGTAAATTGCTTGCTAAATATGATGTCAACCATAGAATTGCATCTCCTTATCATCCTCAGTCTAGTGGTCAAGTAGAATTGAGCAACAGAGAGATTAAATTGATCTTGCAAAAGACTGTTAATAGATCTAGAAAGAATTGGTCTAAGAAACTTGATGATGCATTATGGGCTTATAGAACTGCTTATAAAAATCCTATGGGTATGTCTCCGCATAAAATGGTTTTGGAAAAGCATGTCACTTACCTCTAGAACTAGAACATAAAGCTTATTGGGTAATTAAAGAACTCAATTATGATTTCAAACTTGTCGGTGAGAAGAGGTTATTTGACATAAGCTCGCTTGATGAGTGGGGAACCCAAGCCAATGAGAATGCCAAGTTGTTTAATGAAAAAGTTAAAAGATGGCATGATAAAAGGATACAAAAGCGTGAGTTTAATGTAGGTGATTATGTTTTGCTATACAACTCTCGTTTAAGATTTTTTGCAGGAATGCTTCTCTCTAAATGGGAAGGTCCTTACATTATCGAGGAGGTTTATCATTCCGGTGCCATCAAGATCAAGAACGCTGAAGGCACTAACCCGAAGGTGGTAAACGGGCAAAGAATCAAACATTATATTTCAGGTACTCCCATAAATGTTGAGACAAATATTATTAATACCATAACACCGGAGGAGTACATAAGGAATACTTTCCAGAATGTTTCAGACTCCAAAAAGGAATATGTATGTGGTACGGTAAGTAAACCGACTCCAAAACCTTTCCAATAGCAATTTTTTCCGTTTTGGAATATTTAAAAAATAAGGAAAATTAAAAGTATTCCGAAGAGTGCACGAGGAAGCGGTAAGGCAGGGGGGTGCGCCCTACCCCCCTGGGCGCGCCCCTGTACCTTGCCGCCACCTCGTGTGCCCTCTGGACTCTGTTTTCTTGTGGAACACTCCTTTTGGTCAGTAAAAATTCATTATATAATCTCCCAAAGGTTTTCACCATCATACCACGACAAAATCCTCTGTTCTTGTTTCGAGCTGTTTTTCTGACAGATCTAGATCGCTATGACGTCCCCAAGCACTCTGAAGGACAAGTTCTTCGAGAAGGTCATCAACCCCTACCTCGTGGAGGTGCTGCAACACCCTCAAACCATTGAGATGCGTGAGGGGGTGCTGCACATCCGCGATGTTCAAGGGCCAAAGAGGACCGTGTCGGTGCAACAAACCCTGGGTCTGTTGCCCTGACTATGCACAGGCACGAGAACAAGATTACAACCCCAAGGCCATGTCAAGATACAAGAGACCAATATCTTCGAAGAACCAGCAAGCAGATTAAGAAGGCCAAGACCAAGACAGATAAGCGA
Source organism: Thinopyrum elongatum (assembly GCA_011799875.1). Taxonomy (NCBI): domain Eukaryota; kingdom Viridiplantae; phylum Streptophyta; class Magnoliopsida; order Poales; family Poaceae; genus Thinopyrum; species Thinopyrum elongatum. The sequence continues at coordinate 66,031,982 of CM022300.1, forward strand.
GACAACACCAGGAGAAAAGCCTCCCTTGCCGGGCAGGCGGACCTAGCAAGGACAAGGGCTCCCCCAGAAGAAAGCATTCAAGACGTCCCAGCAGGGCCTGCCGGGACTCACGAGGGCAAAGACACCTCACCAAGCCATCTCACCATGACCCCTGTCGTTGATCAATGCGGTGTCAAGCCGCAAAGTGACTAAGTGGCAGCCATTCACCACATGGCGGCCTCTTTCTACAGGAAATACCTACAGATGACACCCATCCTGCGACGTGTCAAGCAAGCAGGCATGGAGCTGGCAAGACGAGCCCGGCAAGGCTTGCCGGGCAAGCAACGATGTGACGTTGAGCGGTGCATTTAATGCACTCTGTCAGCCTGCAGAATTAGGTATGATAGCACTATTTGCTATCTTATCAGTGCATAATGACTGTTTTGCCACTTTGGTGACCGCTTAACCTATAAAAGGAGGCCCATGGCAACTGTAGCAAGTGTTGGAAAGTTGAGCACCCCCACGCCAGTACTCGCATAGTCACTGCCTCCCCAGGGCGAGCCTGCCGGGCATGTGTACTACGCTCCACCACCACTTTTCCACCATCAATCCACCAAAGCAGGAGTAGGGTTTTACGCCTCGCGGTGGCCCGATCTGGGGTAAAATTTCCTGTGTGATCTCTGCCATGCTGCCCCACGTTCTTCTGCTCTTTGTGCAACGCGACATCCCCCCTGCCGAACCAGCAAGGGGCCCCTTCACCCCATAGGTGGCCGTGGTTTCCCGGGACAGACCGGAAGCGTGGAGATAAGGCTCGAAGCAATGGAGCAACAAGTCTTCAAGTGCCAAGGGATGGTGGAACGCGGACTCGACTCCAATCACTCCATGATCACGGAATTTACCTGTGACCACAAGCTGGACGCCAAGAACCTCGGAGAGGCCATCTTCAAGCTTCATGAGAAAATTGAGCATCTCCAAGCCCAGATCTATGACCTACAAAACCAAAATTGTGAGTATGAATACAGATTTAAGAGGATGAGTTCGGCTACAGATTTGAGGATCCCAGAGACTCGTTCATCTTTTTACGATGGTGAACCTATGCCTTGGAAGGCGGAGGATAAGATTCTTTCATCATCAACAACACCTTCATCACCACCTCCGAAGAAAGTGAACTGAATACATGGGTATGGGCACTCCCCTTGGCAACTGCCAAGCTTGGGGGAGGTGCCCCGGTATCGTATCACCATCACATCTTTACCTTTATCGTTTTTCTTAGTTAGATCCTTTTGGTTATATCCTTATCTAGTAGAATAAAAGTTTTTAGTATGATCTAGCTTTGAGTTTTGCTTTATGTTCCCTCTATGTAATCGAGTCCATGAGATATATAATAAAGAGTAGTTTGAGTTGAGGGGTTTGCTTTCTTTCTATGATCTTGAGAATAATAGAAATAAAGAAAAAGAATAGAATAAAAGAAATAAAAAGATCATATAATGATCTTATGGAGAGTGATGACTTCACATATAAAGAGTTTGATGAATAAAAGTTGTTGAGAGTTGACAAACATAGTTTTGGTCATTATTGCAAATTAACAGGAAGTAATAAAGAAAGAGAGGTCTCACATATAAATATACTATCTTGGACATCTTTTGTAATTGTGATCACTCATTAAAATATGACATGCCGAAAAGTTGATGTTGGACAAGGAAGACAACATAATGAGTTATGTTTCTTTATATCCGAATAGAAGTTATATTATTATGGATCCTCCAACATGTTGAGCTTGCTTTTCTCTCTTATGCTAGCCAAATCCTTTGCACCAAGTAGATGGAGGAAATATGCCCTAGAGGCAATAATAAATTTGTTATTTTATATTTCCTTATTCATGATAAAGGTTTATTATTCATGCTAGAATTGTATTGATCAAAAACCTAAATACATGTGTGAATACATAAACAAACACCGTGTCCCTAGTGAGCCTCTACTTGACTAGCTCGTTGATCAAAGATGGTTATGGTTTCCTAACCATGGACATGAGTTGTCATTTGATAACGGGATCACATCATTAGGAGAATGATGTGATGGACAAGGCCCATCTGTTAGCTTAGCATAATGATCGTTCAGTTTTATTGCTATTGCTTTCTTCATGTCAAATACATATTCCTTTGACTATGAGATTATGCAACTCCCGGATACCAGAGGAATGCCTTGTGTGCTATCAAATGTCACAACGTAACTGGGTGATTATAAAGATGCTCTACAGGTATCTCCGAAGGTAGGTTTTGAGTTGGCATAGATCGAGATTAGGATTTGTCACTCCGTGTTTCGGAGAGGTATCTCTGGGCCCTCTCGGTAATACACATCATAAGCTTGCAAGCAAACGACTAAAGAGTTGGTCATGAGGTGATGTATTATGGAATGAGTAAACAGACTTGCCGGTAACGAGATTAAACTAGGCATGAAGATACCGACGATCAAATCTCGGGCAAGTAACATACCGATTGACAAAGGGAATTACGTATATTGTCATAACGGTTCGACCGATAAAGATCTTCATAGAATATGTAGGAGCCAATATGAGCATCCAGGTTCCACTATTGGTTAATGACCGAAGAGGTGTCTCGTTCATGTCTGCATAGTTCTCGAACCCGTAGGGTCCGCACGCTTAACGTTCGATGACGATATTGTATTATATGAGTTATGTGATTTTGTGACTGAATGTTGTTCGGAGTCCCGGATGAGATCACGGACATGACGATGAGTCTTGAAATGGTCGAGAGGTAAAGATTGATATATAGGATGATAGTATTCAGACACCGGAAGTGTTCCGGAGTGTATCGGGTATTTATCGGAGTACCGGAGGGGTTACCGGAACCCCCGGGGGGAAGATATGGTCCATATGGGCCATGAGAGGGGAGCACACCAGCCCACAAGGGGTGGCGCCCCCCCCCTATGGCAGGTGCCCGAATTGGAGAAGGAAAAAGGGGGGTTCTGCCCCCCTTCCTTTCTCTCTTCCCCCTTCCCTTTCTTCTCCGGTGAAAAAAGGAAAGGGGGGGGCGCCACTTGGGGAAACCCCAAGTAGGATTTGGATCCCACTTGGGGTGCCCCCTGGCTGCCTCTCCTCCCCTCCCACCTATATATATGTGGGGAGGGGGGCGCCTAGAACACAAAACATCAATTGTTAGCCGTGTGCAGCACCCCCCTCCACAGTTTACACCCCGGTCATATTCTCGCGGTGCTTAGGCGAAGCCCTGCGCAGATCGCATCACCATCACCGTCACCACACCGTCGTGCTGACAGAACTCATCTACTACCTCGACACCTTGCTGGATCAAGAAGGTGAGGGACGTCATCGAGCTGAACATGTGCAGAACTCGGAGGTGCCGTACGTTCGGTACTCGATCGGTGGAGCGCGAAGAAAGTTCGACTACATCAACCGCGTTGTGAAATGCTTCCTCTTTCGGTCTATGAGGGTACGTAGACACACTCTTCCCCTCATTGCTATGCATCTCCATGGATGGATCATTGCGTGTGCATAGAATTTTTTTTGTTTTCCATGCTACGTTTCCCAACAGTGGCATCCGAGCCAGGTCTATGCGTAAATGATATGCACGAGCTGAACACAAAGAGTTGTGGGCGGTGATAGTCATACTGCTTACCACCAACGTCTTATTTTGATTCTGCGGTATTGTGGTATGAAGCGGCCCGGACCAACCTTACATGTCCACGCACAGGAGACCGGTTCCACTGACCGACATGCAACTAGTTTTGCATAAAGGTGGCTGGCGGGTGTCTGTTTCTCCTACTTTAGTTGAATCAAATTTGACTACGGCCGGTCCTTGAAGAAGGTTAAAACAGCAAACTTGACGAAACACCGTTGTGGTTTGATGCGTAGGTAAGAATGGTTCTTGCTAGAAGCCCGTAGCAGCCACGTAAAACTTGCAACAACAAAGTAGAGGACGTCTAACTTGTTTTTGCAAGGCATGTGGTGATGTGAAATGGTCAAGACATGATGTGATATACATTATTGTATGAGTTGATCATGTTTTGTAAAAGTTATCGGCAACCGGCAGGAGCCTTATGGTTGTCTCATTATTGTATGAAATGCAAATGCCATGTAATTGCTTTACTTTATCACTATGCGTTAGCGATAGTTGTAGAAACAATAGTTGGCGAGACGACCATGACGCAACAATGGAGATCAAGGTGTCGAGCCGGTGACAATGGAGATCATGACGATGCTTTGGAGATGGAGATCAAAAGCACAAGATGATGATGGCCATATCATGTCACATATTTTGATTGCATGTGATGTTTATCTTTTATGCATCTTATTTTGCTTAGTACGGTGGTAGCATTATAAGATGATCCCTTCACTAAATTTCAAGGTATAAGTGTTCTCCCTGAGTATGCACCGTTGCGACAGTTCGTCGTGTTGAGACACCATGTGATGATCGGGTGTGATAGACTCTATGTTCACATACAATAGGTGCAAGACAGTTTTGCACATGCAGAATACTCGGGTTAAACTTGACGAGGCTAGCATGTACAGACATGGCCTCGGAACACTGGAGACCGAAAGGTTGAACGTGAATCATATAGTAGATATGATCAACATAGAGATGTTCACCATTGATGACTACTCCATCTCACATGATGATCGGACATGGTTTAGTTGATTTGGATCATGTATCATTTAGATGACTTGAGGGATGTCTATCTAAGTGGGAGTTCTTAAGTAATTTGATTAATTGAACTTAATTTATCATGAACTTAGTCCTGATAGTATTTGCATATCTATGTTGTAGATCAATGGCCCGTGCTACCGTTCCCTTGAATTTTAATGCGTTCCTAGAGAAAGCTAAGTTGAAAGATGATGGTAGCAACTACGCGGACCGGGTCCGTAACTTGAGGATATCCTCATTGCTGCACAGAAGAATTATGTCCTTGATGCACCGCTAGGTGAGAGACCTATTGCAGGAGCAGATGCAGACGTTATGAACGTTTGGCAAGCTCGGTATGATGACTACTTGATAGTTTAGTGTGCCATGCTTTACGGCTTAGAACTGGGACTTCAAAAATGTTTTGAATGCCACGGAGCATATGAGATGTTCCAAGAGTTGAAATTAGTATTTCAGACTCATGCCCATGTTAAGAGGTATGAGACCTCTGACAAGTACTTTGCCTACAAGATGGAGGAGAATGGCTCAACCAGTGAGCATGTGCTCAGAATGTCTGGGTACTACAATCGCTTGAATCAAGTGGGAGTTAATCTTCCAGATAAGATAGTGATTGACAAAGTTCTCTAGTCACTATCACCAATCTACTAGAACTTCGTGATGAACTATAATATGCGAGGGATGACGAAAATGATTCCCGAGCTCTTCGCGATGCTGAAATCGGCAATGGTAGAAATCAAGAAAGAGCATCAAATGTTGATGGTTAACAAGACCACTAGTTTCAAGAAAAAGGGCAAGGGAAAAAAAGGGAACTTCAAGAAGAATGGCAAGCAAGTTGCCGCTCCCATGAAGAAGCCCAAAGATAGACCCAAGCCTGAAACTGAGTGCTTCTACTACAAAGGAAATGGTTACTGGAAGCGGAACTGCCCAAAATACTTGGTGGATAAGAAGGATGGCAAAGTGAACAAAGGTATATTTGATATACATGTTATTGATGTGTATTTTACTAGTGTTCATAGTAGCCCCTAGGTATTTGATACCGGTTCAGTTGCTAAGATTAGTAACTCAAAATAGGAGTTGCAAAATGAACAAAGACTAGTTAATGGCGATGTGACGATATGTGTTGGAAGTGATTCCAAGGTTGATAAGATCACCATCGCACACTCCCTCTACCTTCGGGATTAGTGTTGGACCTAAATAAATGTTATTTGGTGTTTGCGTTGAGCATGAATATGATTGGATCATGTTTATTGCAATATGGTTATTCATTAAGTCAGAGAATAATTGTTGTTCTGTTTACATGAATAAAACCTTCTATGGTCATACACCCAATGTAAATGGTTTATTGAATCTCGATCATAATGATACACATATTCATAATATTGATGCCAAAAGATGCAGAGTTGGTAATGATAGTGCAACATACTTGTGGCGCTGCCGTTTAGGTCATATTGGTGTAAAGCGCATGAAGAAACTCCATGCGGATGGACTTTTGGAATCACTTGATTATGAATCATTTGATAATTGTGAACCATGCCTCATGGGCAAGATGACTAAAACTCCGTTCTCCGGAACAATGGAGCGAGCTAATGACTTATTGGAAATAATACATACTGATGTATGCGGTCCGATGAGTGTTGAGGCACGCGGCGGGTATCGTTATTTTCTAACCTTCACAGATGATTTGAGCAGATATGGGTATATCTACTTAATGAAACACAAGTCTGAAACATTTGAAAAGTTCAAAGAATTTCAGAATGAAGTGGAGAATCATCGTAACAAGAAAATAAAGTTTCTATGATCTGATCGCGGAGGCGAATATTTGAGTTACGAGTTTGGCCTTCATTTAAAACAATGTGGAATAGTTTCACAACTCACGCCACCTAGAAAACCACAGCGTAATGGTGTGTCCGAACGTCGTAACCATACTTTATTAGATATGGTGCGATCTATGATGTCTCTTACCGATTTACCACTATTGTTTTGGGGTTATGCATTAGAGACAGCCGCATTCATGTTAAATTTTGCACCGTCTAAATCCGTTGAGATGACACCGTATGAACTATGGTTTGGCAAGAAACCTAAGCTGTCGTTTCTTAAAGTTTGGGGTTGTGACACTTATGTCAAAAGGGTTCAGCCTGATAAGCTTGAACCCAAATCGGAGAAGTGCATCTTCATAGGATACCCTAAGGAAACAATTGGGTACACCTTCTACCACAGATCCGAAGGCAAGATCTTTGTTGCCAAGAATGGAACCTTTCTAGAGAAGGAGTTTCTCTCGAAAGAAGTGAGTGGGAGGAAAGTAGAACTTGATGAGGTAATCATACCTTCTCTCGAATTGGAAAGTAGTTCATCACAGAAAACTGTTCCCATGATGCCTACACCAACTAGAGAGGAAGCTAATGATAATGATCATGAAAATTCAGATCAAGTTACTACTGAACCTCGTAGGTCGACCAGAGCACGATCCGCACCAGAGTGGTACGATAATCCTGTCCTGGAAGTCATGTTACTAGACCATGGCGAACCTATGAATTATGAAGAAGCTATGAGGAGCCTAGATTCCGACAGATGGCTTGAGGCCATGAAATCTGAGATAGGATCCATGTATGAGAACAAAGTGTGGACTTTGGTGGATTTGCCTGATGATCGGCAAGCCATAGAGAATAAATGGATCTTCAAGAAGAAGACTGACGCTGATGGTAATGTTACCGTCTGCAAAGCTCGACTTGTTGCAAAAGGTTTTCGACAAGTTCAAGGGGTTGACTACGATGAGACTTTCTCACCCGTAGTGATGCTTAAGTCTGTCCGAATCATGTTAGCAATTGCCGCATTTTATGATTATGAAATCTGGCAAATGAACGTCAAAACTGCATTCCTTAATGGATTTCTCAAAGAAGAGTTGTATATGATGCAACCAGAAGATTTTGTCGATCCTAAAAGTGCTGACAAAGTGTGCAAGATCCAGCGATCCATCTATGGACTGGTGCAAGCATCTCGGAGTTGGAATATATGCTATGATGAGGTGATCAAAGCATATGGTTTTATACAGACTTACGGTGAAGCCTGTATTTACAAAAAAGTGAGTGGGAGCTCCGTAGCATTTCTGATATTATATGTGGATGACATATTATTGATTGGAAATGATTTTTTGGATAGCATAAAAGGATACTTGAATAAGAATTTTTCAATGAAAGACATCGGTGAAGCTGCTTACATATTGAGTATCAAGATCTATTGGGATAGATCGAGATGCTTAATAGGACTTTCACAAAGCACATACTTTGACAAGATTTTGAAGGAGTTCAAAATGGATTAGTCAAAGAAGGAGTTCTTGCCTGTATTACATGGTGTGAAGTTGAGTAAGACTCAAAGCCCGACCACGGCAGAAGATAGAGAGAGAATGAAAGTCATTCCCTATGCCTCAGCCATAGGTTCTATACGATATGCCATGATGTGTACCACACTTGATGTGTGTCTTGCCACTTATCTGGCAAAGAGGGTACAAGAGTGATCCAGGAGTGGACCACTGGACAGCGGTCAAAATTGTCCTTAGTTATCTAAGAGGACTAAGGAAATGTTTCCCGGTTATGGAGGTGATAAAGAGTTCATCGTAAAGTGTTATGTTGATGCAAGCTTTAACACCGATCCAGATGACTCTGAGTATCAATCTAGATACATATTGAAAGTGGGAGCAATCAGCTAGAGTAGCTCCATGCAGAGCATTGAAGACATAGAAATTTGCAAAATACATACGGATCTGAATGTGTCAGACCCGTTGACTAAACTTCTCACACAAGCAAAACATGATCACACCTTAGTACTCTTTGGGTGTTAATCACATGGCGATGTGAACTAGATTATTCACTCTAGTAAACTCTTTGGGTATTGGTCACATGACAATGTGAACTATGGGTGTTAATCACATGGCGAAGTGAACTAGATTAATGACTCTAGTGCAAGTGGGAGACTGAAGGAAATATGCCCTAGAGGCAATAATAAAGTTGTTATTTGATATTTCCTTATTCATGATAAAGGTTTATTATTCATGCTAGAATTGTATTGATCAAAAACCTAAATACATGTGTGAATACATAAACAAACACCATGTCCCTAGTGAGCCTCTACTTGACTAGCTCGTTGATCAAAGATGGTTATGGTTTCCTAACCATGGACATGAGTTGTCATTTGATAACGGGATCACATCATTAGGAGAATTATGTGATGGATAAGACCCATCCGTTAGCTTAGCATAATGATCGTTCAGTTTTATTGCTATTGCTTTCTTCATGTCAAATACATATTCCTTTGACTATGAGATTATGCAACTCCCGGATACCGGAGGAATGCCTTGTGTGCTATCAAACGTCACAACGTAACTGGGTGATTATAAAGATGCCCTACAGGTATCTCCGAAGGTATTTGTTGAGTTGGCATAGATCGAGATTAGGATTTGTCACTCCGGGTTTTGGAGAGGTATCTCTGGGCCCTCTCGGTAATACACATCATAAGCTTGCAAGCAAACGACTAAAGAGTTGGTCACGAGGTGATGTATTATGGAACAAGTAAAGAGACTTGCCGGTAATGAGATTGAACTAGGTATGAAGATACCGACGATCAAATCTCGGGCAAGTAACATACCGATTGATAAAGGGAATTACGTATGTTGTCATAACGGTTCGACCGATAACGATCTTCGTAGAATATGTAGGAGCCAATATGAGCATCCAGGTTCCGCTATTGGTTATTGACCGGAGAGCTGTCTCGGTCATGTCTGCATAGTTCTCGAACCCGTAGGGTCCGCACGCTTAACGTTCGATGCGATATTGTATTACATGAGTTATGTGATTTGGTGACCGAATGTTGTTCGGAGTCCCGGATGAGATCACGGACAAGATGATGAGTCTCAAAATGGTCGAGAGGTAAAGATTGATATATATGACGATAGTATTCGGACACCGAAAGTTTTCCGGAGTGTATCGGGTATTTATCGGAGTACCGGAGGGGTTACCGGAACCACTGGGGGGAAGATATGGGCCATATGGGCCATGAGAGGGGAGCACACCAGCCCACAAGGGGTGGCGCACCCCCCCCCCCTATGGCAGGAGACTGAATTGGAGAAGGAAAAAGGGGGGTTCGGCCCCCCTTCCTTTCTCTCTTCCCCCTTCCCTTTCTTCTCCGGTGAAAAAAGGAAAGGGGGGCGCCACTTGGGGAAACCCCAAGTAGAATTCGGATCCCACTTGGGGCGCTCCCTGGATGCCTCTCCTCCCCTCCCACCTATATATATGTGGGGAGGGGGGCGCCTAGCACACACAACATCAATTGTTAGCCGTGTGCGGCGCCCCCTCCACTGTTTACACCCCAGTCATATTCTCGCAGTGCTTAGGCGAAGCCCTGCGCGGATCGCATCACCATCACCGTCACCACGCCGTCGTGCTGACGGAACTCATCTACTACCTCGACACCTTTCTGGATCAAGAAGGCAAGGGACGTCATCGAGCTAAACGTGTGCAGAACTCGGAGGTGTCGTACGTTCGGTACTCGATCGGTTGAGCGCGAAGAAAGTTCGACTACAACAACCGCGTTGTGAAACACTTCCGCTTTCGGTCTACGAGGGTACGTAGACACACTCTTCCCCTCATTGCTATGCATCTCCATGGATAGATTATTGCGTGTGCATAGAATTTTTTTTGTTTTCCATGCTACGTTTCCCAACAGTAGAGATACTGCTTGTGCATCCAAACATCCCTAAACCCAGTTTTGCCATGAGAGTCCACCATACCTACCTATGGATTGAGTAAGATCCTTCAAGTAAGTTGTCATCGGTGCAAGCAATAAAAATAGCTCTTTATATATGTATGATCTATTAGTGTGGGGAAAATAAACTTTATACGAACTTGTGATATGGAAGAAATAAAAGCGACGGACTGCATAATAAAGTTCTCTATCACAAGGGGCAGTATAAAGTGACATTCTTTTGCATTAAGACTTCGTGCATCCAACCATATAAGTGCATGACAACCTCTGCTTCCCTCTGCGAAGGGCCTATCTTTTACTTTTACTTTCTACCCTTATACAAGAGTCATGGTGATCTTCACCTATTCCTTTTACACTTTTTCTTTTTGGCAAGCACTTTATGTTGGGGAGATCCAAATATATATACCCACTTGGATGTAGATATTCATAAGTTATTATTGTTGACATTACCCTTGAGGTAAAAGGTTGGGAGGCAAAACTATAAGCCCCTATCTTTCTCTGTGTCCGACTGAGGCTTTGAACCCACAAGTATCGCGTCAGTGTTAGCAATTGTGAAAGACTAAATGATAGTTGAGTATGTGAACTTGCTGAAAAGCTCTTATATTGACTCTTTCCCACATTATGATAAATTACAATTGCTTCAATGACTGAGATCATAGTTTGTTAGTTTTCAATAAAGTTTCTGATTCATACTTTACCTTGTGAATGAATTGTCACTTTAGCATAAGAAATTATATGTCAATATATGTTGCTATTCTAGAGGTGATCATGATGCCCTCATGTCCGTATTTTATTTTATCGACACCTCTATCTCTAAACATGTGGACATATTTATCGATTTCGGCTTTCGCTTGAGGACAAGCGAGGTCTAAGCTTGGGGGAGTTGATACGTCCATTTTGCATCATGATTTTATATTGATATTTATTGCATTATGAGCTGTTGTTATCTATTTTGGTATAATACCTATGCCTTTTCTCTCTTATTTTACAAGGTTTACATGAAGAAGGGAGAATGCAGGCAGCTGGAATTCTGGACTGGAAAGGGGCAAATCCTAGAGACCTATTCTGAACAACTCCAAAAGTCCTGAAAATTTGCGGAGAGTTATTTTGGAATATATAAAAAATACTGAGCGAAGAAAATACCAGAGGGGACCCACTAGGCATCCACAAGGGTGGGGGGCATGCCCTACCCCCCTGGGCGCGCCCCCTGCCTTGTGGCCCACCTGGCAGGTCCCCGGTGCCCATCTTCTGCTATATGACGTGTTTTGACCTGGAAAAAATCAAGAAGAAGTTTTCGGGATGAAGCATCGCCATCTCGATGCGGAACCTGGGCAGAACCAATCTAGGGCTCCGGCGGAGCTATTCTGTCGGGGAAACTTCCCTCCCGGAGGGGGAAATCGAAGCCATCGTCATCACCAACGATCCTCTCATCTAGAGGGGGTCAATCTCCATCAACATCTTCACCAGCACCATCTCCTCTCCAAACCCTAGTTCATCTCTTGTATCCGATCTTTGTCCCAAAACCTCAGATTGGTACATGTGGGTTGCTAGTAGTGTTGATTACTCCTTGTAGTTGATGCTAGTTGGTTTATTCGGTGGAAGATCATATGTTCAGATCCTTAATGATAATTATTACTCCTCTGATTACGAACATGAATATGCTTTGTGAGTAGTTACGTTTGTTCCTGAGGACATGGGAGAAGTCTTGTTATAAGTAATCATGTGAATTTGTTATTCGTTCGATATTTTGATGAGATGTATGTTGTCTTTCCTCTAGTGGTGTTATGTGAACGTTGACTACATGACACTTCACCATGATTTGGGCTTAGGGGAAGGCATTGGGAAGTAATAAGTAGATGATGGGTTGCTAGAGTGACAGAAGCTTCAACCCTAGTTTATGCGTTGCTTCGTAAGGGTTTGATTTGGATCCATATGTTTCATGCTATGGTTAGATTTATCTTAATTCTTCTTTCGTAGTTGCGGATGATTGCGAGAGGGGTTAATCATAAGTGGGAGGCTTGTCCAAGTAAGGACAGCACCCAAGCACCGGTCCACCCACATATCAAATTATCAAAGTAACGAACGCGAATCATATGAGCATGATGAAAACTAGCTTGACAGTAATTGCCATGTGTCCTCAGGAGTGCTTTGCTTTATATAAGAGTTCATCCAAGCTTGTCCTTTTATACAAAAAGGATTGGGCCACCTTGCTGCACCTTTGTTACACTTTTTACTTGTTACCCGTTATGAATTATACTATCACCAAACTTTCTGTTACCGATAATTTCAGTGCTTGCAGAGAATACCTTGCTGAAAACCGCTTGTCATTTCCTTCTGCTCCTCGTTGGGTTCGACACTCTTACTTATCGAAAGGACTACGGTAGATACCCTATACTTGTGGGTCATCACCTGGCCAAGCTGACGACAAGGATCATGGACGGCAAAGAATAGCTGTTAGCCCCGTTAGGTGGCTAACGGCACACTTTGTCGTTCGCCGGTGGACAGCAAACATTGCCGTCAGCCCTATGACATCAGCAGACCCGTGGCTGACCATCACTTTTGCTTAGTCTTTGCCATCTGCCAGGCTGGTCTTTGTCGTCGGCCAGGTTGGTCTTTGCCGTCTGCCAACAGACGGCAGAATGACCAAATGGTCAACCTGATGCTCCTAGGTTGCACAGGTTGCTGCCATGTGGCACCTTTGTCGTCCGCCTACCGACGGCAAAGGGCTTTGCCATCAGCTGGCAGACGGCAAAGTGCCTGTATTGTTATTGTTTTGTCTGTTTTCTGTTATATCCCTGCATTTTCAAAAGACATATATGATATATATAGTTTCAACCTCAAGCATAGCCCATGTATCCAACATCTAGCTGTCCATCAATGTAAGAGAACACATAGGGTATTAAAAGATCCAATACATACATAGTTTCGTGGAGTTCATCCATATATACATACATAGTTTCACATTGTTCATCAATACAAATCAAAACAAAAACTAAACACTAGCAGTCCATCAATGCCTGCTTCCATGAAGTGAATCAAACCTGCAAAAATGGGAGTAAGAAAGTTAGAAGAAGAAGAAGAAGAAGAAGAAGAAGAAGAAGAAGAAGAAGAAGAAGAAGAAGAAGAAGACTAGAAGAAGAAGAAGAAGACTAGAAGAAGAAGAAGAAGAATAAGAAGGAGTATAAGATGGAGAAAAAGAAAGAAGAGAAAAAGGAAGAATAAGAAGATATGTTCTTCTTCTTCCTCTCTCCTTTTCTCATCTTTCTTCTTCTCTTCTATCTTTTTATCCTTTTCCTTCTCATTCTTCTTATTTTATTATTTCTTTTTCTTCTCTTTCTTCTACTATTCTTTATTTTTCTCCTCTTCTTTGTTTTTCTTCTTCTTATTCCCCCCCCCGCCTATTTGTGTCATTTTAGAGCTAACTTAGGTAATTATGCCATTTTTGAGCTAACTAAGCTTATTATGTCAATTTGGAGGAAAATAAGGTAAGTATAGGTCATTTTTGTGCTAACCTAGGTAATTATGCCATTTTTAGCTAACTTAGGTAAGTATAGGTCATTTTAGAGCTAACTTACGTAATTATGCCATTTTGGAGAAAAATAAGCTAAGTATATGACATTTATGAGCTAACCAAGGTTATTATACCATTTTTTTTAAATGAATAAGCTAATTATGTCATAAATTAACTTAATAAGCTAATTATGTCATTTTGGAGGATAATTAGCTAAGTATGTATTTTTGGGGGAAATAAGCTAAGTATGTGGCATAATAGGGCTAACAAGCATGTACGAAGCTAAGTATGCATTTGTTAAGCAAAACACTAGAGAAAACTTTCCGGAGGTCAAGCACCGGGGTTCCTCTAGTCGGTTTCACCTGGAGAAGGGTTGTGCGATGCGGCTCCGGAGTTATGCTGCACCAAAGATCATTTGCAAAGTCTTGTTAGCATGATGACACTCAAATGTTAAGACTAGTAAATAATGACCATTCAAATGAAACTCACCGTTCCCGCTCTAGTAATGACCGGCATCGGCGGAGGGGTCTGACCGGTCTTCTCGCACATAGACTGCACATTTGGTTTTGACGAGTCAGTCGTATTAGTTAGTAATGAAACAAACATTATGTGCATGATTTGGCTAATATGCAGAAGAAACTTACCACGAGGAGCTCGTACATGGCCCGGTGAGCCGCGTCATTCCGTGCCCTCTCCTCCTCCAACAACCTAGCCGTCTTCTCCTTCGCCAGTAGTTCCTTCTCCGCCGCCACCTGGTCCCTCTCCTCCAGAAGCGCCTGGGTTGTCGCTCTCTCTTTCTGAAGAGCATCCTGCAAGACCATTCCTCGTTAGCATTGTAATCATCAATGGCCACACACATAATGTAATGGAGGAAAGATATCTGAGTCCATATAACTAACCTCAATGGTGAGATCGACTGGCCATGGACGAGTCCTTAGCTCAGGACAGGAGCTCGTTTGGCACTCCTTGATCTCCGGGAGAGTGAGAGGACAACGTATCAGTCCATCTCCAATGGCTAATGAGCCATGGGGCCTACCGCCACCAGATATCATCACCAGCTCTGGATCAATAGGATTCTAGCTCGGGTTAAAGTCCTCCCCTTTCCTCGCCTTCCCCTCCTAGTTGTACCTCACGAGCTTGTGGTGGGAGGAGATGTTGGTGAAATTCTCTGGATGATCGAGGTCAGACTCAGAGAATGCCTTGGCCTTCTTGTACGAGGCAGTATGGGCCATGGCATAGAGGTCGTACACCTCAGCCACCTCCATGTTATTGTGTCGCGCCTAAATGAGGGGAACAAAGTATTAGTAAAGGGCTCAAGCTAGCATGAAGAATGAATTGCATGAATCATGAAGCAAACCACATACCCAGTTCCGCCCGAACTAATATAAGTTGGCGCTGCCTTGATGGTGTGGCACACCAACCATTTGGGCACGCTATCCTTGGCATTGTCGTGGATGGCTCGCCAGCGGCTTGTGCACCACTCATCCACCAATGCCTCCCAACAATTCATCTTATCCGCACACCATCTCGGGGGCACCTAAGTTAGTAAAGATAAATTTGAGCGCTACGCCTACGAATCAAATCAAGGAAACTAAGTACAATGCCTTAAGAATAGGTAATTACCTTCATGTACTGATCCTTCTTCAGAAACTTAGCCCGGCATGACGGCTTGTCCTTCTTAATACCACGCTTGGCGTAGTAGTCTCGAACAACCTGCAGCCGAGCCTCGTGCCGTAAGTTTTGTAGTAGGAGCTTGCACTCGGTATCGATAACTTTGCCGCTTTCTCCTTGTATCCCTCCTCACACCTGTAGAAGGTCTGCAATCAAACGAGACAACACTGATTAGTACAATAACTAGCTATTGTTAATTTTTAATTGTGGAAAGGAGAAATTACCCAAAAGCTTCTGATCACCATCTCGGCCCTCGTGTGGCACAAGACACCATCGATCATCTCCTCCGGCGGGGCCAGGGCAGTCAAGTAGTGCTCCCAGCTCAATCCTAGCTGTGGAAAGCTGACCCTCACCGGGCAACGTGACAAACCCTGGGAAATTTTGCCGGCAAAGCACACCAAGGACGGTGTTGGGCCTACGGACGTCACTGGCGTGTACCCAACCCCTGCAGTATGACAAGGCCTATGCATTAGATATTTGAAGAAGCGTGAAGGCAAAATGTACAAATTGTAAATGCACTTATCCCCATCAGGCCTAATCACCGGCCTCTGCTCGTGGGTCACCGGTAGGGGCGGGAGCCGTGTACCACCACGCTGGTACATGGTGGACCCCTAAACCACCTCGCCCTGACTATCAGTACACTCATCCCCGCCACCATCGGCATGGCCACTCGGCCCCTTAGGCGGATCCGGCCAGGTACCCCATTCAGACGTCTCCTGGGACGTAGCCTAGCCTGGAGTCTCGTGGCTCAAAGTCTCATGGGCCGAAGCCTCTGGGACCAGAGTTTCATGGGGCGAAGGCCTGTTGACCCGAGGCTCGTGGTCTGGAGTCCCCGTAGCCTCCACCTTAGATGGGTCCACCCTAGCAGTCATGTGCTAGGGTGAATCAGCTGGGGGTGGCGATGAGGAAGGCGTAGCAGCCTGCATATCTCTCCTGCGGCCACATGCTGATCTACCTCCTCTCTTCTTCCCTCCCCAACCTCCTCTCCCGGTGGGCAATGACGCCGACGAAGAAGCGCCCGCCGGTGTCCCCAAACTGTCTAACAATGCTCTTCAGAGAGGTACGGGTGGAATGGAAATACCCCTCCCGCGGGCCACCGACGAAGAAGTACCCGCAGAGCGCTCTTGACCCGCGCCCACCATCTTTCAACACCTGCCATGACAAAGAGTAAACGAAATTAGTACAACATAAAAAATTGAATACATGACATGAATAATAATATGTATATAATTTAAGTTGGGATGCATACAAACTAATAGTAGTATGGATCGTCTATATATGCTTTGGGATCAATAGATGTATCATCATCATCACTATCATGCATGTCATCATGAATGACGTGCTCATCGGGTTTCAGCGGCATCAACATGTGGAAGGCCTTTTTGTAATCGGTCAAGCATTGACAGGTCATCCACAACAGTAACATCTTCTTGTTCTGGCTCAGGGGTGAAGTGGGATTCACTATCGCTGTCTACTTCCATGTTCTAGGGTGAAGTAGAGCTGTTCTTGAAATGTTTTTTGGAAAGGCGTGTTTCTTGGAAGAATTCTCCTTCATATGTGTCTGGGTTAATGTGAGGTTCATAATCCTCTTCATTGGGGGGAGGTGGTCTAACACGTGGTAGCACTTCATAAACGACATCCCAACCATTCAGATTTGCATTAGTTTGGCAGGCCCACGGTAGATAGAAAACTTGGGTCTCCTGTTGAGCCGTAATATAGACATCGGGAACATCTAAATGGGTGCTTTGTTTGATTTCAACTAGCCTTCTATGTTCATGAGTCCTTCTAGTCTCCTTTGGCTGGAACCAATAACATTTGAAGACTACGACATTCGGTGGGTTTTCACCATAGGATAGAAGTTCATAAATTACTTCAACTCTTCCATAATACTCGGTACCTCCTTCGCTGATAGCAGAGACACCACAATTTGTAGATTTTTGGTCGGCCATTGATGTCGTATTTCTCAAATGAACGGACCTTATAGTAAAATCATTAGCGGCTTGTCTCAATTCGGCGTCCATAGACTCTGAATTAGCCTAAAAAAGTTTAATATGAAAGGATTTGTTGCATTAGCCGTAAATTAGACCAAGAAATGAAATGGTCTATTAATGGTAATTACCGTTTGTTTGAACCAAGAGATTCAACAAGGATAGCCACCACCATGCTTTGCCAGAAGCTCATACTCTTCGGTGGAATCCTTTTGGATCACCGCTCCATCCGAGAATTTGGTGATGTATCGACTACACCAAATATCCGGGAAAAGAGTAGTTCAAAGGAATTAGAAGTTGCGAAACAATGTACCGAGAACTTACTCGATGTACGGCCGCACTTCTGTTAGGTTCTAGAAGATATACAGCGAAATGGTCCGCCATTCTTTGACATCCAACACTATTGGTTTTGAGGCACCGGCTAGTGCGAGCTTCCCTTTGAATATGCTGAGGTTGGATCCCCCTTTTTTAGGGTCGCTAGCATTGCACCGAGGCTTCGGATTATGCAAATGATGATTTTTGGCCTCATAGTGTGCTGTCATGACGTTTGTCGTCTCCTCAGTAATGAATTCCTAGGCCATCGATGCTTCAATTCTATGTTTATTTTTACATTTTGCTTGAAGCGTCTTCTGCATCCTCTTAGTTGCATAGCACCAATGATTTTGCACTCCCCCCCCCCAATCGTGCCTCAGTCGGGAGATGTAAAATCAAATGCTGCATTGGATTAAAGAAGCCCGGTGGAAAGATCTTCTCTAACTTGCAGAGCAACTCCGGTGCCAACTTTTCCATGTCACCTATCACAGAAGGAGATAGTTCTTTCGCCCAAAGAACATAGAAGAAATAGCTCAACTCTGCCAGTACTAGCCATTCATCCTCAGGGATAAAGCCATGCAACATCACCGGCATTACCCACTCAAGCCATATGTGCCAATCATGACTCCTAAGACCAAATATTTTCAATTTTTCAAGACTCGCTCCCCTCTTTAGATTTGGTGCATACCCATCGGGGAACATCAATGCATTTTCACCCACAAGATAATTTCCCTCATAGCTGGCCTTCAAAGATTGAACCAGGCCTTTGGCTTCGTCCAGTTCTGCTTTTCTTTTCAGTTGTCGCATGTTTTGTAACGGTCTATCATATAGAGTCTGCAGATCGACTCTATCCTTAGTATTATCCTTTGACTTCCCATCTATGCCGAACAATGTACCAAAAAGGGCCTCGCCGATATTGTTTTTAGTGTGCATCACGTCGATGTTGTGTGGAAGAAGGAGGTCTTTGAAGTAAGGCAGATCCCACAAGCATGTCTTGTGAGTCCAGGTGTGTTCCAAATTATACCCCTTGAAATACCCTGGACGCTTTGGATCAGGCTCGAGAGCGTTTAACTGATCCAGGATCTATTGGCCAGTTAAAGCAGGTGGTGTAGAGTTTTTGACAACTCTACCTTTGGTGAAGTTCTTCTTGCCTTTTTTGAACTTATGGCAAGGATCTAGGAACTGTTTATGCAAGTCAAAGCAAGAATACTTGCGACCCGCCTACAGCCAATGAAACTGAAGAACTACCTTGCATGTGGGGCACGGGAACCTTCCATGCGTACACCAGCCAATGAATAGTGCATACGCCGACAAGTCATGCATCGAGTACATGTACCGGACACACATTATGAATTTTCGTTTTCTAGCAGCATCATATGTCTTGAACCCATTATCCCAAGCTTCTTGCAATTCATCCTTAAGCGGCTGCATGTACACATTCATATTCTTCCCCGAATAGTTGGGCCCTGGAATTATCAATGTCAGGAAAATGTTCTTTCTTTGCATAATCTGTCCGGGGGGAGATTGAGTGGAATGACAAATACAGGCCAACAACTGTATTGGATTGCCGTCATACCAAACGGATTGAACCCATCTGTGCCGATGCAGACTCGAGGATGCCTTGGATCTGCCATTTTTTGCTCATGTAATGCATCAAAGTGCTTCCACGCAGAACCATCCGATGTGTGTACCATCATCTGATTCCCATCTGCATCTAGTTCGGTTCTTTTGCCCATTTTGTGCCATGTCATCTGTCTGGCCGTCTCTTCGACCATGTAAAGACGTTAAAGTCTTGGTATGATTGGCAGGTACCGAAGAACATTAACAGGGATTTTGGTCGGCCTCTTCTCACCCATACCGTTGTCTACCACAACATTCCTGGAAGAGTTGCAAATGGGACAATAGTTCAAGTCCGCATACTCAAGCCTAAATAAGGCACATCCTTTCTCACAGGCATCTATCTTCTGATAGGGCATCTTAAGTGCACGGAGGATTTTGTCTGACTGGTACAGGTTTGCAGGCATTACATGGCCTTTGGGTAGAAAGTGTCCAAATACTGTCATCATCGCGTCATAGCATTCTCTGCCCAAGTTGAACTGAGCCTTCAGAGCCATTACTTGAGCGATGGCATCCAGCTGACAAAGCTCAGTGTACTCATGGAGAGGACGTTTTGAAGACTCCAACATTTCATTGAAGGCCTTTGTAGATTCCTCCATCTCATCGTCTGAATCCCGAGCATCATCAAAGTCTTGCACCATGTCTTCGATCCCGGTACCATGCTCGTCGGTGTGACGACGAACCACCTCAGCTCTAGTACGTTGGGCAGACTCTCCATGAAGTGTCCACACCGTATGATCGGGCGTAAACCCCCACTTCTACAGGTGTTTACCCATTTCATCCTCTTTCCTCTGAGAAAAGTTGTCGAACCTAGCACAGGGGCACCAGGTTTTTCTCTGGCCATTTGCAAATGCGGCTTTCGCAGACCCCTATGTTTTTTTTAACCATTCATTGGTCATGTCTTCCTGACTAGTGTGACCGGTGTACATCCAGGCACGATCACTCATCTTGCCTAGATACTAAACACATAAGAAATATATATAATTCAACATATATATTCATAAGTTAATCAAGTTTGTCAATTCTATTACGTCCATGCAACCTACATGCTAATAGGTAAAGATAGGTCCTAAGCCCACCCGAGTATGTGTAGATTGGGTTCATTTTCCCATGCTCTGCTCCGGATCCAACACAGAATTCGACAGCACCACCCCACTGTTCTACTGATACACGTCTCGGCATTAAACATAGAGGATGTGTACCCGGGGAACAACAAGGAGGCACTGACGAAATTCTGCATCGAATCCGAAGGAGAGCATGGGAAAATGAACCCAATCTACACATACTCGGGCTGTCCATGGATAACATGGAAAATTCTAAAGGATGGCGGTTATAAATATGCAAAGACATGCATATCTATAGATGCCACCCTTTCGAATGGGAGACACCTAGGTTACGGGACTTGACATGAAAGTAAAATCTAGTGGCATCGGCACGATGACTAGAACAGAGCAAATAGGGGAGGGGGAGGAGATGATAGTCGAGCACACCCCTAGATCGTAGAGGCGATAGTCGAACGATGACGGCAATGGCAACAGGACCGACGGGGCTCCTAGAGGTGAAGAGAAGATCCCTGCACATGAAAGGCACCAGCACGACCAACATAAGCTCCTGGAGGTGACAATATGACTACCATATGTGATATTGGGCCGGTGGTGAAATGGCAACATATATGGATCGCTATGAGCGTGCGAGGATTTATTTCTCTGGTTATAGGTTATAATTTATAATGGTGAAATGACAAGGTTTTTTCTGTCAGACACACGGGCATTGTTCTAGTCTATACCTACTAATAAAGCAAGGTGATATTCTTGGTTTCGTCCCGCTCAATTGATTTTATTATTTGGACTTTTTTATTTTCCTCTTCTCCTCTTTTTCTTTTTCTTTTTCTTCTTCTTCTTCTTCTTCTTCTTCTTCTTCTTCTTCTTGTTCTTGTTCTTCTTCTTCTTCTTCCTTTCTTTTCCTTTTTCCTCTTCTTCTACTTCTTCTTCTTCTTCCTTTCTTTTCCTTTTTCCTCTTCTTCTACTTCTTCTTCTTTTCTTCTTTTTTTCACTTATACTTTCTATTTCTACTTTCTTTTTATTCTACCTAATCCAAAAAAATAGAGAAAAAAACTCACCAGGGCGTCGGGGGAGGAGGGAAGGGGAGGTGGGGAGAAGGGGTTGGAGGGAGAAGACGGGAAGACAAAGAAGGGACCTGGGGGAGGTGGGGAGTAGGGGGGGAAGGGAGATGGAAGAGGAGGAGAGGGGTCGGGGAGTGTGGGGTAGGGGTCGGGGGCGGCGGCCTGGTGCGGTGGGGGGTCGGGGGGAGAGAGAGAGAAGAGAGAGGGGAGTGGGAGGTGGGGCGGGTCGTTAGGTACGCTAGTGAACTATTTTTGTCGTCCGCTAGCTGACGACAAACTCTCTTTGCCGTCTGCTTTTAACATTCTTTGTCGTCTGCTTTTCTTTGCCGTCAGCTAGCGGACGACAAAGAGTGTACTACCCAGCGTAGGGCTCCAATGGGCCCCACCCATATCTTTGCCGTCTTCTTTGAGTGTCTTTGCCGTCAGCTAGCCGACGACAAAGAGAGGACTGACGGCAAAGATCATCTTTGCCATCAGTTCTCTCTTTGTCATCTGCTTCAGGATAGCAGACGGCAAAGACAGTCTTTGCCGTCAGCTAGCAGATGGCAAAGAGGGGACTGATGGCAAATTATCTGTTTCTAGTAGTGGATGTACATGCAGATCGTTGACATGAGGAAGTGCACTCGTCCTGCCCCAGGCGATGGATCGAGCCACAGAACAGTGGTGGGTGCATCACAAGAATTAGATGATTAGATGTTCAATTTTGGTTATATATGTTGTTCTTCTATACACAGAGCAAATCACATCGCACACATACTAAACTAGGGAACCTATCGGTGATGATTTCATCAATTGTTGACAATTGTATACCAGCAAGCGTTTTCCCACAACACACACAGCTTATTAGCAGGAATCGTCTATGTTGTTATCAGTCTTCCCACACATTTCTGATTACTGATCTGTTTGCCTCGTTTCACACACATCTTGTTGATTTGAACCATTTTTGTTGTTTTTGCTCATCACAAATAGTTCATCCGAGTGAACTGTATGCCCTATGTCGCACACACCTTCATCTGGCTGACCGTCTCTGTTGTGTTGGGCAATCGCAAATAGTTTATCTGACTCAACTGTATGCTGTCTATCACACAGACCTTGATATGGCTGACTATTTCTATTGTTCTTGCTCATCACAAATAGTTCGTATGGATCAACTATATGCCACGTATCGCACATGCAACTCTAATCTGAATCATATTTGATGACTCTGCCATCGCAAGCAGCTTATATTATTGGGGACAATTTTATTATGACACTGTTTGCGATTAATGCATTGCACACAGTTTGGTCGAAGGGTCTCTGACTATACTGTCGGGTTTGGACCATCCTGCAGTAGTGATGGCAATTTTATTTTCTGGTTCATGGCAAATTTGAGTCCTTCACCATGCATTTTGACATAACTGATGATGGATTTCTTGTTAATTATGAACCATGTCAAAATTATTACATGGATCATGGCAAATTTCAGTAATTCACCATGGCAAGTTTAGCTTCTTAACTTCTTTTTTTATAACATGTCAAAATTTACTTTAAACATAGAAGAAAAAGTAGTTGAAACATATCATGGTAACTTCGGTGTAAACACCATGGCAATTTATGTGCAATAGACATGGCAACTTTTGACCACCAAAAAATATCATTGAAACATATCGATATGGGATCTAGTTTTGAAGTTCTCGTCACAGCGGATTTAAGGATGAATACGGATTTTCAATCGCATTTGTCATTTAAGAGATAAAACATTTTAAAGTTTGAAAAACCCAAAAGATTCCCGCTGATATCATTAGTTTTCTTCTCTGTTTGCATGCATGTGTGGAAAAAACAAAAAGACTGACGTGTCACAATGGGTGGCTAGAAGGGTGTCACATGTGGCACTTATCAGGGTCCTTTGTGATAAGGGCAATCATAGTAATTTTCATGAGACATAGTGATAGAGCAAGCAAACGAGCAAACAAAAATGTTTTTGTGTCTTTATATTTTTATGAAAAGTGGGGGAGATGAAAACGAGAGGCAATGGCAAATAAAAAGTAGAACAAGTAAATCATAGTTTGTGCGAAGGTACTTGATAGGTTTTGATGATGTCTCCCTAGCAACGGCGCCAGAAATTCTTCCTGCTACTTGTGAGTTGTGTTGGGATTTTCCCCGAAGAGGAGAGGAGATGCAGTACAATAGAGATAAGAATTTCCCACCCTAAGAACCAAGGTTTATCGAACCAATATGAGAATCACGCAAAGCCTCGTGAATAGCACCAACACACATAAAAGCAAATACTTGCACCCAAGGCAGGCAAGAGGGTTGTCAATCCCCTTGAACTCGCTACTTGCAAGGATTAAATCTTGTATAGATAGATATATAAATTCCAAAATAAAATAAAGGTAAATAAATTGCAGCAAAGGAATTTTGGTTTTTATAACATGATAAAAGTAGACCCGGGGGCCATAGTATTCACTAGAGGCTTCTCTCGAGCTCATAGCATACGATGGGTGAACAAATTACTATTGGGCAATTGATAAAAAAACACATAGTCCTCGGGGGATTGATTGTAGGCTACGGGAAATCCACTCGAACTCTAGGGGCTTGGCTCATGGCCATGAGGCTACGAGCTACACGCGAGGCATGACAGGGCGTAGCGACCTACCCAAGTTCGGGCCACCGTGCGGTGTAAAACCCTACTCTTGCTTGGTGGAATTGCTTGTGGAGACAGTGCTCTTGGAGCTACAAGACGGGCAAGGGCTCTCAGGGGTCAAATGGCGTGATCCCCTTCTACAGTTGTAGCCATGCACCTTTTATAGGTGCCTTGGCCCTCTTCCCCTGAAAATATTGGTGGGAAGGGCTACCACAAGGAGGCAATTCATAGGGGGACAGGTGCCTGAGCTTATCCTGACAAAAGGCAGTCTCCGCCTGCTAAAGTGTTATCCATGATGCAGTGCGGGCTCCATGATGACCTCCACCCTAGCGCGCCACACCATCGTGGTCTTCTTACACCAAATCAGAAGGATTTGGGACTTGCTTTGGGGGGAGGCAGACAACTGCTCCCTTATCACCAGAGAGAAAACTATCCTGGCTACGCCTGCTAGCATGGCCCTGCTGTCATCACCTACCGCGGCAACGTCACTGATATGTCTCCAACGTATCAATATTTTTTTAATGTTTCGTGCTATTATAGTATAAATCTTGGATGTTTATTATGTAATTATATATCATTTTTTGGGACTAACCTATTAACTTAGTGCCAAGTGCCAATTGTTGTTTTTTGCCTTTTTTGGTTATCCAGGAAATCACTAGCAAATGAAGTCCAAATGCAACGAAACTTTTTGACGATTTTTTCTGGACAAAAGAGACACTAGAAGCTTCAGGAGGATACCAAAAGGCAAAGAAGGTGGCCATGAGCAACCAGGGAGCACCCAGGGGGTAGGCGCGCCCTGGTGCCTCGTGGGCCCCTCCTTCCTCCGTTTGACCTAATTCTAACTCTATAAATTCTCTAAAATCGGGAAACCAGCAGAGAGCCACCCAAAACACTTTTTCCGCTGCCGCAAGCTTCTATTCTCGTGAGATCTGGAGGCTTTTTTGATACTCTGCCGGAGGGGGAATCAATCACAGAGGCCTTTGATAACCCACAAGTATAGGGGATCGCAACAGTTTTCGAGGGTAGAGTATTCAACCCAAATTTATAGATTTGACACAAGGGGAGCCAAAGAATATTTGTAAGTATTAGCAGTTGAGTTGTCAATTCAACCACACCTGGAGATTAAATATCTGCAGCAAAGTGATCAATAGCACAGTAATATGATAATTTGATAGCAGTGGTAACGGTAACAATAGCAACGGTAACAGTAACAATAGTTTTGTAGCAGTTGTGACAGTAGCAATAGCAATAGTAACTTAGCAAGAACAATATATGAAAAGCTCGTAAGCATTGGATTGGTGATAACGTTGGATAATATTCATCATATAATAGTCATAACAAAGGGCGACACAGGACTAGTTCCAGTTCATAAATATAATGTAGGCATGTATTTCGTAAATAGTCATACGTGCTTATGGAAAAGAACTTGCATGACATCTTTATCCTACCCTCCCATGGTAGCGGGGTTCATAAGGAAACTAAGGGATATTAAGGCCTCCTTTTAATAGAGAACCAGAACAAAGCATTAATACATAGTAAATACATGAACTCCTCAAACTACGGTAATCATCGGAAAGAATCCCAATTACTATCACCTTGGGGTATGCGGATCATAACACGTAGCAGGTGCATATAACTTGCAAGATCGGATCACAAACATAGATATAATGGTGAAAACATAAATGGTTCAGATCTGAAATCATGGCAATCGGGCCCTAGTGACAAGCATTAATCATAGCAAAGTCATAGCAACATCAATCTTAGAACATAGTGGATACTAGGGATCAAGCCCTAACAAAACTAACTCGATTATATTACATGATGAATCTCATCCAACCCACCACTGTCCAGCAAGCCTACGAAGTAATTACTCACTCCGGCGGTGAGCATCATGAAATTGGTGATGGAGGATGGTTGATGATGACAAAGACCGAAGATCCCCCTCTCCGGAGCCCCGAACAGGCTCCAGATCTGGCTTCCCAATGAAGAGCAGGAGGTGGCGGCGGCTTCATATCGTAAAACGCGATGAAACTTCCTCTCCTATTTTTTCTCCAAAGATAGGATTTTATAGAGTTGGAGTTAGGGTCAGCGGAGCCTCTGGGCCCCACTACCCACCCAGGCACGCCAGAGGGGGGTGGCGTGCACTGGTGCCTAGTGGGAAGCTGGGGCCCCTCTCCAGTGGGTCTTGGTTCCAGTATTTTTTATTTATTCCAAAATAATTCTCCAAATGGTTTCGTCCAATTCCGAGAACTTTTATTTTTGCACAAGAACAACACCATGGTAGTTCTACTGAAAACAGCGTCAGTTCGGGTTAGTTTTATTCAAATAATGCAAATTAGAGTCCAAAACAAGAGCAAAAGTGTTAGGAAAAGTAGATATGATGGAGACGTATCATCTCCCCCAAGCTTAACCCATTGCTTGTCCTCAAGCAATTCAGTCGACAAACTGAAAGTGATAAAGAAAAACTTTTACGAACTCTTTTGTTCTTGTGTCCATATATATGCTTAAATAGCACCCAGGTTTTCAGCAAAGATCATAACTAACCATGCAAGAAATAACTCTTAGAAATTATATTCACTCATATCAATGGCATAATCAACTAGCGAGCAATAAAAAAATGTTTCAAATGCCAACACTTTGTTAAAACAATCATGATATAATATGACAATAGTGGTATCTCGCTAGCCCTTTCTGAGACCACAAAACATAAATGCAGAGCACCTCCAAAGTTCAAGTAGTGAATAAACATTGTAATTCATGGTAGAAGAGATCCAGTCATGATGCATTCAACATTAACTATACACAATGCATGAGGATGAAAATAGTGCTCTCAGGACTGGTGCTTGTTTGATAAGGTGATGACTCAACATAAAAGTAAAATAACATGAAAGTAAATAGATAGGCCCTTCGCAGAGGGAAGCAGGGATTTGCAGAGGTGCCAGAGCTTGAAGCTTAAATCAGAGATACATATAATTTTGGGAGGCATACCCTTCCTGTCAATGTTATGACCAAGAGTTTTCAATATTTTCCATGCTAAACACATTAGCAGCGGTTCCCAAGCGATGAAAGTAAAGTTTACTCCCCCTCCACCAACAAACACAAGCCATGGCTAGCCGAATCCTCAGGTGCCCTCCATACCAACAATAGTCCGAAGGATTTTTGTTTAATTATTTGTAGTTTTTGGTTTCGGGACTGGGCATCCCTTTTACCAGCCCCTCTCGTGCAAGGACGAGTGAATAAACACTCATCATGAGAAAAACCCACTTAGCATGGAAGATATTGACCACCCCTGTCGCTCCATGAGTGGTCCGGGCACACAAAACAGATGTTCATTTGAATATTTAGAGGTGGAACATGCAAATTTACTTAGAACAACGGGGTAATACCACATATAGGTAGATATAGTGGACTCGTCTGGAATAACTTTGGGTTAAGGATTTTGATGCACAAGCAGTATTCCCTCTTAGTACAGGCGAAGGCTAGCAATTAGATTGAGAAGCGACCAACTAGAGAGCAAAAACGGTCATGATCATGCATTATGAATAATTAACATTGAGTACTAGCATGAGTAGGATATAAACACCATGAACATAAATATCGTGGAGGCTATGTTGGTTTTGATTCAGCTACATGCGTGAACATGTGCCAAGTAAAGCCACTTGAAACATTCAAAGGAGGATACCATATCATCATACTACTTCACAATCATTTTAATGCATGTTGACACTGAAGATAAATCATTATCCACTCCTAGCTACTTAAGCATGGCATGAACAACTATAATCTCTAATTGTCATTGCAAACATGTTTAATCATAATATGCTGAATCATGGATACTGAGTTAAACATATTTACAGAAACAAAAGCAAGTTGAGTTCATACCCGTTTTTCCTGCCACAATCACTTCATCATATATCATCGTTATTGCCTTTCACTTGCATGACCGAATGATATGAAAATAATAATAGTGCAAGAGTGCCTAGGACTAAGCTGGAATCTGCAAACATTTTATTCAAAGGAGAAGACAAAAGAATTTGGGTTCTTTGTTAGATCAACAATAGCGCACATGAGAGCCACTCAACATTTTCATCGTGGTATTCCCCTTGGTACGACTCAACAAAAAGAAAAGAATTTTAGAGAAACACACTGAAATGTTTTTTGAGTTTTTAGTTTTTCTTGAAAGGAAACAAATTAAAGAAAGGAAAACAAAAACAAGAAAAACTATTCACACGGGAAAGATCCCAACAAACAAAACAAGAACAAGAAATCTTTTTGGGTTTTCTTTTAATGCTCCAATTAATTTAAACCAGAAAGAAAAAATATTTTTGGATTTTCTCAAACTTTTTCATGCACACAAGAAGAAAGCGAGAGAAAAATAAAACTAATCATGGATGATACAATGAAAAAGTATGAACACCGACAACTGAAATAAAGTGTGTGAACATGAATGCAATGTCTATGGAAATACGTACTCCCCCAAGCTTAGGCTTTTGGTCTAGCTTGGTAATCACCATCCGTGGTAGCCGTCCGGTCCCATGTAAAAGTGTTGCGGCGGAGGCACTTGAGTGTCCCACTCCTGGGGCTCCTCCTATGCCACTGCGTGAGCCTTTCGGTAAGCGACAATGTCCGCTGGTAGGACAGTGTATCCGTTCCTGGCAATAGAATCAAACAAAGCAGGTGCAGGCAACGGGATAATATCACGAGTTTTCTCACTGAATACCAAGTTATAATGAAGAGGTTCTAGTAGTTCAGTGTTATCAAGAAAATGGTGGTCCACCATCGACTGGCGGTCTAAATAAGCTCTAGAAAACAAGTAATCATGCTGGCTTATCTGAACATTAAAGTGACTCGCTACGCGAGTGGCATAAACACCACCATGAATTTTACCCTTAGTTCTATTAGTGTGCATTCTACATGCAGTGATAGCCCCTAGGTTATAAGTGTGGTCATTATGAAGTGCACGACATAAAATAGCAAGATCAGGTGCACTGAGTATACTGCCCTTCTCTCTAGCAGTCAAGCATTTTGTTAGGAAAAGAGCAAAGTAGTGCACAGAAGGAAACTGCAAGCTAGTGGCGGTGGCTTTTGACACACCCCTTTCCTCACCCAAAGTTACGGTGCGGTGGAAACCCTCAAACTCTGCAGGTCTAGGTTCTCTTAACTCCCCATCAGAGGAAATTAAACATATCTCACAAAATTCAGTAAGCTGTATTTGGCGAGTTTCAGAGTATAAATTAAACCGCACCTCAGGGGCTCGTTCCTATTCAAGAAATGGAAATTTTGCACAAAGGAATTTGTAAGGACGTGGTGTTGGTCACACTCATCTGCGAGGAAGTTAGTAAGTCCAGCATTTGCAATGAATTGCGCAAACTCTTGGTGGAATCCGGCTTCGTCCATGAAAGCAATATGCGGCCATTCACACAGTCGGACCTCCGTCCATCGCAGAGTGTTGATGTCACCATATGATGATTCACCGGTGACTCCCTTGGCATTCTTCTTGAATGAACTCCTTCGAAAGAAGTCCATTTTCCTATGAACAATTTTCTGAAAAAATTTGGGACACAAAATGATATCAACAAAACTTAACAAGATTGATAGCAACTACTCATATGAATGTCTAGAGGATATATCAAGCATTCAAACTACTTGGAACTCAAAGAATTAAACATGTAAGCTCATTTACAGCAGCACCAAGAGTAGCTAATTACTCAAAATATAAACCACTATAACAAAAACTAATTGGAGCAATGCAGGAGTCACATACCAAGTAGCAATCCCCCAAAATAGTTTCGAAAACGGAGCTTCAAGCAAAGAGATCAAAATTCACAGGTTTGTGAGCAAGAACACGAGAGAGAGAGAGAGAGAGAGCTAGAGTGGTTTTTTTCTGGAGGTAGGTGACGAAGTGAGTTAAAGGGATAAGTGAGGGAGGCCTTGTGGGCCCCATTACCCACCAGGGTGCGCCTGGTGAGTGTGGCGCGCCCTGGTGCCTAGTGTGCACCAGGGGCACCCCCTGTGGTGTTTTTTGCATAAAAAGTTCTTAAATTTTCATAAAAAAATTGTGTCAAAATTTCAGAGTATTCTGAGCACTTTTATTTTTGGGCACTTTTTTATTGCACAGATAATTCAGAAAACAGGATAAACATGGCATTATATTTTATTTAAATGAAAATAATAGTAAACAAAAAGTGGGTACAGAAGGTTGTGCTTACTAGATTCATCAACGACATGCCTCTAAAAAATGATCCATTAATAAGGTTGATCAAATCTTATTAATAACCACTTTCGATTAGCATGAACCTGAAGAATTTTTGTGAGACACTAAGTTACCTCACCGGGGATATGCATATCCCCAACAATAAGTATTTCATATTTCTTTTTGGTAGTAGGAAGGGGAAGTTGGAAGCTTCCAATAGTGAGTGTCGGAGACTTTTCAATAACATTAATACCATTCACTTGAAATTGTTTCTTCGGAAAATGCACCGTATGCTCATTACCATTGATATGAAAAGTGACTTTGCTTTTATTGCAATCAATAACAGCCCCTGCAATATTCAAAAAGGGTCTACCAAGGATAATCGACATGTTGTCGTCCTCGGGCATCTCAAGTATAACAAAGTCTGTTAAGATAGTTACATTTGCAACAACAATGGGCACATCCTCACAAATACCAATAGGTATGGCAGTTGATTTGTCAGCCATTTGCAATGATATTTCGGTATGTGTGAGTTTATTCAAATCAAGTCTTTTGTATAAAGAGAAAGGCATAACACTAACATCGGCTCCCAAATCACATAAGGCAGTTTTGACATAGTTTCTTTTAATGGAGCATGGTATAGTTGGTATTCCTGGATCTCCCAATTTCTTAGGTACTCTCTCCTTAAAAGAGTAATTAGCAAGCATGGTGGAGATTTCAGCTTCAGGTATTTTTCTTTTATTAGTGATAATGTCCTTCATGTATTTAGCATAAGGGGCCATTTTTAAAATATCAGTCAAACGAGTACGCAAAAAGACTGGCCTAAGCATTTCAGCAAAGCATTCAAATTCTTCCTCATCCTTTTTCTTGGATGGTTTTGGAGGAAAGGGCATGGGTTTCTGAACCCATGGTTCTCTTTCTTTACCATGTTTTCTAGCAACAAAGTCTCTCTTATCATAGCGTTTATTTTTAGGTTGTGGGTTATCAAGATCAATAGCAGGTTCTATCTCAACATCATTATCTTGATCCTTTTCATTGTCTGGTTGAGCATCTACATGAACATCATCATTATCATTTTAATTATCACTAGGTAAATGTTCATTACCAGATTGAGTTTCAGCATCAGAGATAGAAGCTTCATTGTTATCTTCCGAAGGTTTTTCTACTTCGGGTTCACTAGAAGTGTGCAAAGTCCTATCATTTTTCTTTTTCTGTTTAGATGGACTAGGTATGTCAGCATTAATTCTTTGAGAGTCTTGTTCAATTCTTTTAGGGTGATCTTCAGGATAAAGAGGTTCCTGAGTCATTTTAACTCCTCTAGTTGCTACTCTAACAGCATAATCATTCATACTATTGTTCATTTCACTAAGCAATTCACTTTGAGATTTAGCAACTTGTTCTAACCGAGTGCAAACCATAGAATCATGTTTTCCTACACCCCTTACATCGTTTGTGATTCTAAATAACAAGTCACTCAAGCGAGCAATCATGTCAGAATTTTGTTTCAATTGTTTCATAACACTAGCATTGAAGTGATCTTGTTTTCTAATGTAGTTGTCAAATTCATGCAAGCATTGACTAGGATGTTTATTGTAGGGGATATCACCTTCATAAAACTTTAATAAATAATTTACCTCTACCACCTGTGGTGGTGTGTCAAGTCCATGTATTTCTTCAATAGGTGGTAAATTCTTAACATCCTCAGCTTTAATACCTTTTTCCTTCATACGGTTCTCTACTTCTTGCATATCTTCAGGACTGAGAAATAATATACCCCTCTTCTTCGGAGTAGGTTTAGGTGGTGGTTCAGGAAGTGTCCAATCATCATAATTCTTCAATATATTATTCAATAATTCCTCAGCTTTTTCAACAGTTCATTCCCTGAAAACACAACCAACACAACTATCTAGGAAGTCCCTAGAAGCATCGGTTAGTCCATTGTAGAAGATATCAAGTATTTCATTTTTCTTGAGAGGATGATCAGGCAAAGCATTAAGTAATATAAGAAGCCTCCCCCAAGCTTGTGGGAGACTCTCTTCTTCAATTTGCATAAAGTTAAATATTTCCTGTAAGGCAGCTTGTTTCTTATGAGCAGGAAAATATTTTTCAGAGAAGTAATAAATCATATCCTGGGGACTACGCACACAACCAGGAGTAAGAGTATTGTACCATATCTTAGCATCACACTTTAAAGAGAAAGGAAATAACTTAAGAATATTGTAGTAGCGAATTTTTTCATCATGAGCAAATAGGGTGGCTATATCATTTAACATAGTGAGATGTGCCATAACAGTTTCAGTTTCATAGCCATGGAAAGGATCATATTCAACCAAGGTAATTAACTCTGGGTCGACAGAAAATTCGTAAACCTTATCAATAATAAGGATTGGTGAAGTAGCAAACTTAGGATAATATTTCATTCTAGCATTCAAAAAAATTTCTTTCAACTTGCATAATAATTTCTTAAGATTATCTCTATCCTTACAAGCAAGAAAGTCTCTAGCTACTTCTCCATCCATAACATAACCCTCAGGTATCTCAGGCAATTCATATCTAGGAGCACTAGTTCCAATAGGTGAATCAAAATTTTTAGTTTCAATAATCTCATCAGTTTTAGTAATTTCATTGGTTTCAGCATTCTCAATTTCTTTGACTTTAGCAATTTGTTCATTAAGAAATTCACCTAGTGGATGAGTATTATCAAGCAAGGTACTAGCATCATCATAAGCATCATTCATAGCAGAAGTAGGATCATCAATAACTTGCGACATATCAGGATTAATAGCATGTGGTGGTGTTGCAAGCTTACTCAAAACAGAAGGTGAATCAAGTGCAGAGCTAGATAACAGTTCCTTACCTCCCCTCATCTTAGAGGGAACGATCTTGGTTCTTTCTTCCTTAGGATTCTTCATAGTGATAAATAGATATAAATCCCAAGTGACTCAATAAATATAGCTATGCTCCCCGGTAACGGCGCCAGAAAAAGGTCTTGATAACCCACAAGTATAGGGGATCGCAACAGTTTTCGAGGGTACAGTATTCAACCCAAATTTATAGATTCGACACAAGGGGAGCCAAAGAATATTTGTAAGTATTAGCAGTTGAGTTGTCAATTCAACCACACCTGGAGATTAAATATCTGCAGCAAAGTGATCAGTAGCACAGTAATATGATAATTTGATAGCTGCGGTAACGGTAACAATAGCAACGGTAACAATAACAGTAGTTTTGTAGCAGTTGTGACAGTAGCAATAACAATAGTAACTTAGCTGGAACAATATGTGAACAGCTCGTACGCATTGGATCAGTGATAGCGTTGGATAATATTCATCATATAATAGTCATAACCTAGGGCGACACAGAACTAGCTCTAGTTCATAAATATAATGTAGGCATGTATTTCGTAAATAGTCATACGTGCTTATGGAAAAGAACATGCATGACATCTTATGTCCTACCTTCCCGTGGCAGCGGGGTCCATAAGGAAACTAAGGGATATTAAGGCCTCCTTTTAATAGAGAACCGGAACAAAGCATTAACACATAGTGAATACATGAATTCCTCAAACTACGATAATCACCGGAAAGAACCCCAATTATTGTCACCTTGGGGTATGCGGATTATAACACGTAGCAAGTGCATATAACTTGCAAGATCAGATCACGAACATAGATCTAATGGTGAAAACATAAACGGTTCAGATCTGAAATCATGGCACTCGGGCCCTAGTGACAAGCATTAAGCATAGCAAAGTCATGGCAACATCAATCTCAGAACATAGTGGATACTAGGGATCAAGCCCTAACAAAACTAACTCGATTACATGATGAATCTCATCCAACCCACCACCATCCAGCAAGCCTACGAAGGAATTGCTCACTCCCGGTGGTGAGCATCATGAAATTGGTGATGGAGGATGGTTGATGATGACAAAGACCGAAGATCCCCCTCTCTAGAGCCTCGAACGGGCTCCAGATCTGGCCTCCCGATGAAGAACAGGAGGTGGCGGCGGCTCCGTATCGTAAAGCGCGATGAAACTTCCTCTCCTATTTTTCTCCAAAAATAGGATTTTATAGTTGGAATTAGGGTCAGCGGAGCCTCCTGGGCCCCACTACCCACCAGGGCACGCCAGAGGGGGGTGGCACACACTGGTGCCTAGTGGGCAGCTAGGGCCCCCCTCTAGTGGGTCTTGGTTCCAGTATTTTTAATTTATTCCAAAATAATTATCCAAAAAGTTTCATCCAATTCCGAGAACTTTTATTTCTGCGCAAAAACAACACCATGGTAATTCTGCTAAAAACAGTGTCAATCCGGGTTAGTTTGATTCAAATCATGCAAATTAGAGTCCAAAACAAGAGCAAAAGTGTTAGGAAAATTAGATATGATGGAGACGTCTCAGGCTTCTACTTCAATCTTGATGCCCCTCCAATGATGTGTGAGTAGTTTACCACAGACCTACAGGTCCATAGCTAGTAGCTAGATGGCTTCTTCTCTCTCTGTAATCTTTAATGCAATGTTCTCCTCGATGTTCGAGGAGTTCTATTCGATATAATCCTTTTTTGTGGTGTCTTCGTTGGGATCCGATGAATTGTGGGTTTATGATCACATTATCCATGTATATTATTTGAATCTTTTCTGAACTCTTTTATGCATGATTATTATAGCTTTGTATTTCTCTGATCTATCCATTTGGTTTGGCCAACTAGATTGATTTATCTTGCAATGGGAGAGGTGCTTTGTGATGAGCTCGATCTTGTGGTGCTCAATCCCAGTGACAAAAGGGAACATGACACATATTTGTATCATTTCCATTAAGGATAAAACGTTGGGGTTTATACATATTGATTGAGTTTACTTTGTCTACATCATGTCAACTTTCTTAAGGCGTTATTCCGTTTTTTATGAACTTATTACTCTAGATGCATGCAGGATAGAGGTCGATGTGTGGAGTAATAGTAGTAGATGTAGGCAGGAGTCGGTCGACTTGTCTCGGACATGATGCCTATATACATGATCATTACCTTGGATATCATCATGATTATTCGCTTTTCTATCAATCGCCCAACAACAATTTGTTTACCCACCGTATGATATGTTCAAGAGAGAAGCCTCTAGTGAAAACTATGGTCCTCGGGTCTATTTTTATCATATATTAAAATCCAAAAATACCTTGCTGCAATTTTATTTACTTTTTTTTGTGTTTTCGTTTATCTATCTATCACTACAAGATTTGATCCTTGCAATTAACCGCCAAGGGATTGATAACCCCTTGTTTGCGTTGGGTGCAAGTATTTGTTATTTTGTGTGTAGGTGCTGCTAACGAGGTGTTGTTTGGTTCTCCTACTGGATTGATAACCTTGGTTCTTAACTGAGGGAAATACTTATCTCTACTGTACTTCATCATCCTTTCCTCTTCAGGGAAATCCCAACGAGCTCACAAGTAGCAAGAAGAATTTCTGGCGCCGTTGCCGGGGAGACATCATCAACATCTATCATGTACCAACGCATAAACTTTCATCTCCTGGCATTTACTTTATTTGCCATTTGCCTCTCATTTTCATCTCCCCCACTTCTAAAACGTTTTTACAAAAACACAAAAATATTTTTTGTTTGCCTTTTTCTTGTTTGCTTGCTTTGTTGCGATGTCTCGAGAAAATTAGCATGCTATTTCTTATCATAGTAGGTTGGCTGAAATTGAAAAAAATACTAGGGACTTCATATTAACGCAATTTGAGCACAACAATTTTTTTACTGAAGAGCTTAAGGAACACTCTACCTTGTTAGACGCTATTGGAAAACAACTTGATGATGTTAATAAATAAGTTGTCGATCTTCAATCTCAGCTTGCCCTTACTGAAAATTTGTTAGGAAAAATTTCTGATGCACAAACTACATTAGTAAACAAAATGGCAGCTAAGCCAGAATCTTTAGCAGTTGGTCACGATGAAAACACTAAAATGATTGGTGTTACACCCATTGAATCTTTGTTTAGCAACATAAAACTTGATGAAAAGGGGACTGAAGATGAGTCAACTTTAGCTAGAAGGCGTCCCCATTGTTCAGAGGGTGATGATCTTAATGAAAAAAATGATAAAAATGGGTTTGGAGAGGTCAAAACTTTAAATAGTGACATGCCCACTACTTTTGATTTCAAGGATTTTAACTATAGTTGTTTTTTAATTGAGTGTATTTCCTTGTTGCAATCCATGCTAAATTCACCCAATGCTTATGAACAAAATAAGGCTTTTACTAAACTTATTGTAGAAGCTATGATGAAAGCTTTAGAAGAAAAGCTAGGATTGGAGGTTTCAATACCTCAAAAATTATATGATGAGTGGGAACTTACCATCAAAGTTAAAATTAAAAATTATGAGTGCAATGCTTTATGCGACTTGGGTGCTAGCGTTTCTACAATACCAAAATCTCAATGTGATGTGCTAGGTTTACCAATATGGATGAATGTTCTCTTAATTTGCACTTAGCGGATTCAACTATTAAGAAACCTTTGGGTAGAATAAATGATGTTCTTATTCTTGCAAATAGGAATTATGTGCCCATTTATTTCATTGTGCTTGATATTGATCGCAATCCGTCTTGTCTCATAATACTTGGTAGACCATTCTTACGTACCATAGGTGCTACTATTGGTATGAAAGAAGGGAATATAAAATTACAATTTCCATTAAAGAAGGGTATGGGACACTTCCCTGGAAATAAAATTAAGCCACCATATGAATATATTATGAGGGCCACCTATGGAATTCAATTGAAAGATGACAACACTTGAAACTATGCATTACGCCTAGCAAGGGGCGTAAAACAATAGCGCTAGTAGGGAGGCAACCCAATAGTTATCTTATTTTTCTTGTTTATTTTTATATTTCTTGGTGTGCACACAATTATGCTACTGTTATGGTTGTGTTTTTGTGTTTAAATTAGTGTTTGTGCCAAGTAAAGCCTTGGGGATGATTTGGATGATAGTTGATTTGATTTTGTGAAAAAATAGAAACTTTTGCGCCCAGTACTGGAATTCTCTAAATTCACTTGAAAATGGAAAAATTATGAATTGTTTTACACATGATTGATTTACAAATTTCCCATGTTTTCCTAATTGTTTAGAATTTTTGGAGTTACATAAGTATAGTCATAATTCAGATTACGACAGACTGTTCTGTTTTTGATAGATTCTGTTTTCGTTGCATTGTTTGCTTGTTTTGTTGAATCTATGGATAGTATCGGGGGGTATAAGCCATGGTGAAGTTAGAATACAGTAGGTATTATGCGATAATAAAATATGAGTGGGTTTACAATAGTACCTAAAGTTTGTGATTTGGTTACTAATGGATCTCATGAAGGTTTTTGTTTTGTTTTGTGTGCTGAAGTTTTCAAGTTTTGAGTGAGATCACGATGGATGATGGAATATGGAGTTGCAATATCCTAAGCTTGGGGATGCCCAAGGCACCCCGAGGTAATATTCAAGGACTGCCTAGCATCTAAGCTTGGGGATGCCCCGGATGGCATCCCCTCTTTCTTCTACCAACTATCGATAATATTACTTGGAGCTATATTTTTATTCATCACATGATATGAGTTTTGCTTGGAGCGTCGTGTATTATATGAGTCTTTGCTTTGTTTTCTTTTTATTTTGCCACAATCATCTTTGCTGAACACACCTTTTTGAGAGGGACACACATTAATCATGATTTGTTAGAATACTCTATGTGCTTCACTTATATCTTTTGACCTAGGCAGTTACTCTAGTACCTCACTTATAAATTTTAGAGCACGGTCGTGGTTATATTTTAAAGAAATAGTTGCACTCTCATGCTTCACTTATATAATTTTGAGAGATGATAATAGTAATGGCAATATGCATGAGTTATGAATTTGGTCCTAATATGATAGGTATTCAAGAGGGATATAATAAAAACTTTTATATAGATCACTGAATATGATAAGTTTGATTCCTTGCAACAGTTTTGCGATATAAAGATGGTAATATGTGGGTTCTGCTAGTGAGTAATTGTGGTTTAATAAGAATATTGGTGTTAAGGTTTGTGATTCCCGAAGCATGCACGTATAGTCTCTCATTATGCCAAGAAGTTGGAGCATGATTTATTGTTGATTGTCTTCCTTATGAGTGGCGGTCGGGGATGAGCGATCATCTTTTTCTACCAATGTATCCCCCTATGGGCATGCGTAGTAGTACTTTTCTTCGAGGGCTAATAAACTTTTGCAATAAATATATGAGTTCTTTATGACTATTGTGAGTCCATGGATTATGCACACTCTCGCCTTTCCGTAATTTGCTAGCCTCTTTGGTACCGTGCATTGCCCTTTCTCACCTTGAGATGGGGTGCAAACTTCGTCGGTGCATCCAAACCCTGGGATACGATATGCTCTATCACACATAAGCCCCATTATATCTTCCTCAAAACAGTCACCATACCTACCTATTATGGCATTTCCATAGCCATTCTGAGATATATTGCCATGCAACTTCCACCGTTCCGTTTTTATGACACACATCATCATTGTCATATTGCTTTGCATGATCATATAGCTACATAGTATTTGTGGCTCAGCCACCGTTCATCATTTTTTATACATGTTACGCTAGATCATTGCACATCTTAGTACACTACTAGAGGCATTCATTGTGACGCCCCCGGTTCAATCGTACACTAGTCATACACGCAAACGTGTACGATCAAGCCCAGGGACTCACGGGAAGATATCACAACACAACTCTAAACACAAATAAACGGAGGTCCACAATATTACAGACCAGGGATCCGAAGATCCGAATACATAAGTCAGTCATACAAATAATATCTGGGTACAGACATAGTTAGACAAGTTCTGCCTTAAGAAGGCTAGCACAAACAGCGACACTAGATCGAAAGGCGTTGGCCTCCTGCCTGGGAGCCTCCGATCCTACTCCTGGTCAGCTGGCTCGATCCAGTAGTACGTGCCCTCTGGACCCGCCTGGTAGTAGGCTCCGGTGGTGGCATCTAGCTCTAGGACTCCATCGTCTGGTGTATCATCAAGGTGGGGTATATGGGGGAAAGGAGAAAATAAAGCAACCGTGAGTACTCATCCGAAGTACTCAGCAAGCAAGGATCTATACTACATATGCAACATTATCAATGGAGAAAAGGCTGTATATGTGGACTGGGCTGCAGAAATGCCAGAATAGAGAGAAAGGCCTAGTCCTATCGAAGACTAGCATCTTCAAACATCTTCTCAAAGCCATCATCTTGCAGCAGTAGAAGAGAGTAGAATAGCATTTTATTTAGCAAACATGTTGAAGTACAGCTCAAAGATCCTTCCTCGACTCCCAGCGAGAAAGTAATCCCGAAGCTTCAATTAAGTAACAAGTATCCAGTTTAAGTAGTAGATCGGGATACACAAACTGAGCGTCCTTTACCGTAGGACCGGCTATCAATAGAAGATTCATCCCTGCAGGGGTGCACTACTGTTACCCAACACGCTCGATCAACTCTGGCCGGACATACTTGCTGGGTAATGCCCGTCCTCGGAAGATCAACACGAAGCAGCGCTCTACCTAGGCTCAGCAGAGAGGTCAGCACGCCGGACTAACCTATGCACCCAGGGGTCTCGGGCCATCGCCCTGGGCACCCTGCGCGTTGCGTGGCTGGCCGGGGTGCAGGCGCGACACTGAACGCGCCAGTGAAGTATCCAGCCCAATCCCGACGATCAGCCCGCACGGTGAATCGTGACGTCTGATAAGCTTTCGGCGAAACGTACATCGCAGAGGGCCCCATAACCATTATCCCGCGTGGTGGTAGTGCGTATAGGGCACGTCGACCCACTCAGATCACACACCCAAATCCAATAGGCTCAATTAGTATCAAGCGGAGACAATCAGAGTCTCTGATGCTCCGCCACAATGTCACACTCGAGTGCCCTTCCGGCACACCCGAAATCATAGATCCCCAGCGGGTACCCACCAGGGTGGACCCGCCTGTGAAAAAGGTCAAGTAACCGTGTGGTCATAATCATCAGGGTGAACGTAAGAGGTATCACCCTCGAGGTTCACAATGAGGGGTTGCACGACAGAGTCGTATCGGACATGGAGAAGGAGGAATCACCCTCGATGACCACGATCGTACAGCTATGCTGCAGAGTATTCATCAGGAGTGCGTTACGAGGTATCAACCTCGGCACTCGATAGTTACTACGCAGAGTCGTACAACTAGGGGGGGGTGTGAAGTGAGGCGTCTGTCTCTGATCGACGATCACGTTGATCGAGTCGTTGATGAACAAGCAGGGGCGACAAAGTAAGGTGGTGGGGTCACAGATGGGTCATACCAACCTATACTAAACAGTTTATCATAGGCAGGTAAGATAGCAATGAACAGGTTACAACAGCAGGCTATGCATCAGAATAGGAGCATACATTAACAGTAGCGAAATCTAATGCAAGCAGGAGAATAGAATGGGCGATATCTAGAATGCTCAAGGGGGGGGCTTGCCTGGTTGCTCTG
Source organism: Thinopyrum elongatum (assembly GCA_011799875.1). Classification (NCBI taxonomy): domain Eukaryota; kingdom Viridiplantae; phylum Streptophyta; class Magnoliopsida; order Poales; family Poaceae; genus Thinopyrum; species Thinopyrum elongatum. Next base: position 66,072,939 of record CM022300.1, read on the forward strand.
GCAAGAGAGGGAGGTCGTCAACGGGCTGCTCGTCGGTAGAGTAGTCGTAACCTGGTGCAGCGTCGTCGGTCTCGGCGTCTATCGAGAGAGAAGGAGGGGGAGAGAAACAATAAATTCACGGCAATAATGCAAACAATATGTATGACATGCCTAAATGATATGCCGGGGTGTTCTACTGCCTAACTAAATGATTTAGTTAATTTAGGAATTTATTCGGATTTATTTAATTAAAGTTGGACACTATTCATTTATCGAAATCGGTCTAATTGTTCAACGTTTTTATAGCTGCGGGCATCTGACGGGAATACAGAGGGCGTATCCGGGTTCGTATCGTCGTTCTGAGCAAGTTTCATGTATAAAATATTTTCATCGGAGTTACGGTTTAAAAGATATGATTTTCTAAAGTTTTTATTAATTTCTGAAATTTAATTAATTATTTAATTCAACATTATCCGAAACAGTGATTGATGACGTCAGCATGACATCATGCTGACGTCAGCAGCCACCTGACAGGGTGGGTCCCACCTGTCATAGGCTGTTAGGTTAATTAGGTTTAATTAATTTAATTACTGATTAATTAACACTAATTAGTTAATTAGATTAACCTAATCATGATTAATTAACTAATTAATTATTTAATTAATCATTTTATTTATTTTTATTTTTATTTTTATTTTCTTAAAATCGTTTTTAGGGGGGTGGGCCCCATTTGTCAGCGGCATAGGGGGTTCGGGCCCCACTGGGCAGTGGCCCAGGGGGGGGGGTTCACAGGCGTGCGGGCGCGGCGCAGGCGCAGCCCGAGCGAGCGCGTCCAGGGTGCGCCCGGGCGCTGGCCACGGGCGCCGGCGAGGCGCGGCCGGACGGGTCGGTGGTGAGCGCGGGGCCACGGCGAGCGACGCGGGCGAGGTGTGGGGGCGCGCGCGCGCGCGGGTGGCCGCGGCGAGCGGAGGCAGAGGCGAGAGAACGAGCGGCAGCGGCGGCTGGAGTGGGCGCGAGCGGGGCGCGCGCAGCGCGGTCGGGCGCGAGCCGGGGCGCGGCGACGCGTGAGCATGCGCGCAGCGCGGTGAGCGGCGGCACGGGGGCGCGGTGCGCGCGGCGAGGTGCGGGAGCAGAGAGGGGGGGAAGAGGCCCGAGGCCTCACCGTGCTCGTAGGGACGGGGCAGCGGGAGGTCGGGGTGGTCGACGGGGACGACGGCGACGGGGAGGCAGGCCGGCGGGGAGGCGCGGGCTCCGGGCGGCGGCGACGTCGTCGCGGGCGACGGGATCGGGGATTTGCCCCGATCCGGATCCAGTCGAGGGAGGGGGCGACCGAGCGCCAGGCGGCTGGTCGGGGAAGAGGAGAGGACGGGGCGACGTCGGTGTGGCGGCGGCGTCGGCGCTAGCCGACCGGCGCGGGAGCGGGGCGGCGTCGGCGAGAGGCGTCGGCGACGGGGCCGTTCCCGCGATCCCGATCCCGATCTGGATCGGGAGGTGGGGGCTGACGAGGGGGAGGCGGCGACGGGGCGGCGTCGGCGACGGCGTAGGCGACGGGGCGGACGGGATCGGGAGATCCCGATCCAGACGAGGGGGGGGGAGAGGAGCGAGGGGAATGGGGGTGGGTGACGCTAGGGTTCGGGCGTCCCTGGGGGTATAGGCTAGGGGGCGCGGGTGGGCCGGCCGGCTGGGCTTCGGCCCAGTTGGGCCGGAGGGGGGGGGGTCCTTCTTCTTCTTTTCTGTTTCATTTTTCTTTTATCTTTTTCTTTATTCTCCTTTCTCAGTTTAGTAAATAGTCAGGCCTCAAAATGGTTTTTGTAAAACATGAGACCTAGTTCATAAATACTAGTGCATTATTCCCTAACACCTAAAATTAGTTTGGACAAAACATAATTCCATATTTATTTCAGATTTAATAAATGGTTATTAAATATTATCTTTATCCACTGTTTGAGGTTGTTCGAGTCACTTATCCAATTCCAATGATGTTGGTTTCAATTTTAGAATAGCCTCTGGAATATTTGCTATATATCTGACATTTTAGCTCCTATATTGGACAACTTTCATATTTCACTTTCATTTAATTTTGAATTTGACTTAGGAGTTGAAATGCAATGTGATGCTAATGATGATTATGCACTGTTGATCATGCTAACATGTCATTATCAAAAGTGATTACTGTTGCTAATCACCGGGGGTGTTACAAGTAGGCTCCGGTGGTGGCGTCTGGCTCCTGGACTCCATCGTCTGGTGTATCATCAAGGTGGGGTATATGGGGGAAAAGAGAAAATAAAGCAACCGTGAGTACTCATCCGAAGTACTCAGCAAGCAAGGATCTATACTACATATGCAACATTATCAATGGAGAAAAGGCTGTATATGTGGACTGGGCTGCAGAAATGCCAGAATAGAGAGAAAGGCCTAGTCCTATCGAAGACTAGCATCTTCAAACATCTTCTCAAAGCCATCATCTTGCAGCAGTAGAAGAGAGTAGAATAGCATTTTATTTAGCAAACATGTTGAAGTACAGCTCAAAGATCCTTCCTCGACTCCCAGCGAGAAAGTAATCCCGAAGCTTCAATTAAGTAACAAGTATCCAGTTTAAGTAGTAGATCGGGATACAAAAACTGAGCGTCCTTTACCGTAGGACCGGCTATCGATAGAAGATTCATCCCTGCAGGGGTGCACTACTGTTACCCAACACGCTCGATCAACTCTGGCCGGACATACTTGCTGGGTAATGCCCGTCCTCGGAAGATCAACACGAAGCAGCGCTCTACCTAGGCTCAGCAGAGAGGTCAGCACGCCGGACTAACCTATGCACCCAGGGGTCTCGGGCCATCGCCCTGGGCACCCTGCGCGTTGCGTGGCTGGCCGGGGTGCAGGCGCGACACTGAACTCGCCAGTGAAGTATCCAGCCCAATCCCGACGATCAGCCCGCACGGTGAATCGTGACGTCTGATAAGCTTTCGGAGAAACGTACATCGCAGAGGGCCCCATAACCATAATCCCACGTGGTGGTAGTGCGTATAGGGCACGTCGACCCACTCAGATCACACACCCAAATCCAATAGGCTCAATTAGTATCAAGAGGAGACAATCAGAGTCTCTGATGCTCCGCCACAATGTCACACTCGAGTGCCCTTCCGGCACACCCGAAATCATAGATCCCCAGCGGGTACCCACCAGGGTGGACCCGCCTGTAACAAAGGTCAAGTAGCCGTGTGGTCAAATCATCAGGGTGAACGTATGAGGTATCACCCTCGAGGTTCACACTGAGGGGTCGCACGACAGAGTCGTATCGGAAGTGGAGAAGGAGGAATCACCCTCGATGACCATGACCGAACAGCTATACTGCAGAGTATTCATCGTGAGTGCGTTACGAGGTATCACCCTCGGCACTCGATAGTTACTACGCAGAGTCGTACAACTTAGGGGGTGTGAAGTGAGGCGTCTGTCTCTGATCGACGATCACGTTGATCGAGTCGTCGATGATCAAGCAGGGGCAACAAGGGTAAGGTGGTGGGGTCACAGATGGTTCATACCAACCTATACTAAACAGTTTATCATAGGCAGGTAAGGTAGCAATGAACAGGTTACAACAGCAGGCTATGCATCAGAATAGGAGCATACATTAACAGTAGCGAGATCTAATGCAAGCAGGAGAATAGAATGGGCGATATCTGGAATGCTCAAGGGGGGGACTTGCCTGGTTGCTCTGGCAAGAGGGGAAGGTCGTCAACGGGCTGCTCGTCGGTAGAGTAGTCGTAACCTGGTGCAGCGTCGTCGGTCTCGGCGTCTATCGAGAGAGAAGGAGGGGGAGAGAAACAATAAATTCACGGCAATAATGCAAACAATATGTATGACATGCCTAAATGATATGCCGGGGTGTTCTACTGCCTAACTAAATGATTTAGTTAATTTAGGAATTTATTCGGATTTATTTAATTAGGGTTGGACACTATTCATTTATCGAAATCGGTCTAATTGTTCAACGTTCTTATAGTTGCGGGCGTCTGACGGGAATACAGAGGGCGTATCCGGGTTCGTATCGTCGTTCTGAGCAAGTTTCATGTATAAAATATTTTCATCGGAGTTACGGTTTATTTAATATGATTTTCTAAAGTTTTTATTAATTTCTGAAATTTAATTAATTATTTAATTCAACATTATCCGAAACAGTGCTGATGATGACATCAGCATGACCTCATGCTGATGTCAGCGGTTAATTAAGTTAATTACTAATTACTGTTTAATTAACACTAATTAGTTAATTAGATTAACCTAATCAGGATTAATTAACTAATTAATTAATTAATTATTTTAATTATTTTAATTATTTATTTTTATTTCTTTCTTTTTTTTTTAAACGTTTTTAGGGCGTGGGCCCCATTCGTCAGCGTCACAGGGGGGGTTCGGGCCCCACTGGGCAGTGGAAAGGGAACAAAGGAGCGGGGAGAAGGGAAAGAGTGTGAGAGAGGGAGATGGGGGAGATGGGGAGAAAGAAGATGGAAACGAGGAATAAGTAAGGGGCAAAGGAGGAGGGGGGGGGAGGGGATGGGAGTGCCGGTGGTGCCGGAGCAGCACGCCGCGGGAGGGCGGGCGGCGGCGAGCGGCGGTGAGGGGCGGAGCGGGCGAGTGCGGGGAGGGCGCGGAGTGCGTAGAAGGCGAGGCGGCCGAGGGGGCGAGAGGGGTCGGGGCGGAGGGGGCTCCTCGGTGCGCTGGCGTAGTGCGCGGCGCGCGGGCGTTGGGCGCGGCAGCGGGGGGAGCGGGGCGGAGAGCGTGGCGAGCGGCGCGACGAGGAGAGGGGAGAGGGAAGGCCGGGGCCTCACCGGGGTTCGTAGGGAGCGGGGCAGCGGGTCGAGCTGAGGGGGACGGCGTCGGAGGAGAAGCAGGCCGGCGTCGGGTCGAGCGCGTCGAAGGGCGCGGGGCCGAGGAGAGTGCGGGCATCGGGGCGCCGGTCGATGGCGAGGAGGGGCTGGGGTGCGGGGCGGAGCGGGGGTAGGGGCCGGGGTGGAGGGCGAGGGGTGGAGGGGGAGGCGGGGGGGGGGGGGGACGAGCAGGAGTCGTGTGAGAGGGATGGGGATCCTCGATAAGATACAGTGAGGGGGGGGGGGGAACGAGGGGGAGGGGAGGCGGTGGGTGGGGGTCGGAGCGTTCGGCCGGCGGGGGGGAGGTATAGGCCAGGGGGGCGGAGGTGGCCGGCCGGTGGGGCTTCGGCCCAGTTGGGCCGTGGGGGGGGGGGTTTGGGTTGAATTTGTTTTTTCTTCTATGTGTTCTATTTCTTTTCCTTTTTCTTTTCTTTATTTATTCCCTTTACTCTGCTAGTAAATAGCTAGGCCTCAAAATGGTTTTTGTAAAACATGAGACCTAGTTCATAAATACCAGTGCATTATTCCCTAACACCTAAAATTAGTTTGGACAAAATATAATTCCATATTTATTTCAGATTTAATAAATGGTTATTAAATATTATCTTTATCCACTGTTTGAGGTTGTTCGAGTCACTTATCCAATTCCAATGATGTTGGTTTCAATTTTAGAATAGCCTCTGGAATATTTGTTATTTATCTGACATTTTAGTTTCTATGTTGGACAACTTTTATATTCCACTTTCATTTAAATTTGAATTTGACTTAGGAGTTGAAATGCAATATGATGCTAATGATGATTATGCACTATTAAGCTTGCCGACATGTCATTATCAAAAGTGATTACTGTTGCTAATCACCGGGGGTGTTACATTCATATAGAGCCATATATTGTTCTAGTATCGAGTTGTAATTTTTTGAGTTGTAAGTAAATAGAAGTGTGATGATCATCATTATTCATTATTAGAGCATTGTCCCAAATGAGGAATGGATTATGGAGACTATGATTCCCCCACAAGTCGGGATGAGACTCTGGACAAAAAAAATAAAAAGAAAAAAGAAAAAAAGAAAAGAAAAAAAAGAAAGAAAAATGAGAGAAGGGGCAATGTTACTATCCTTTCCACACTTGTGCTTCAAAGTAGCACCATGTTTTTCATATAGAGAGTCTCCTATGCTTTTATTTTCATATAACTAGTGGGAATTTTTCATATAGAACTTGGCTTGTATATTCCAATGATGGGCTTCCTCAAATGCCCAAGGTATTCATGAGCAAGCAAGTTTGATGCACACCCACTTAGTTTTCTTTTTGAGCTTTCATACACTTATAGCTCTTAGTGCATCAGTTGCATGGCAATCCCTACTCCTTGCATTGACATCAATTGATGGGCATCTCCATAGCCCGTTGATTAGCCTCATTGATGTGACACTTTCTCCTTTTTTTTCTCCATATCTACCCCTATCATCATATTCTATTCCACCCATAGTACTATATTCATGGCTTGCGCTCATGTATTGCGTGAGGGTTGAAAAAGCTGAAGCGCGTTAAAAAGTACTAACCAATTTTCTCGGCTTGTCATCGGGGTTGTGCATGATAAATACTTTGTGTTATGAAGATGGAGCATGACAAGGCTATATGATTTTCTAGGGATAACGTTCTTTAGCATTGATATTTCGAAAGACATGATTATTTGTTGGTATGCCTTATTATTATTGTTTCTATGTCAAATTATAGACTATTGCTTTGAATCATTCGGATCTTAATATTCATGCCACAAAAGAGAGATTATATGATGAATATGATAGGTAGCATTCCACATCAAAAATTGTGTTTTTATCATTTACCTACTCGAGGACGAGCAGGAATTAAGCTTGGGGATGCTTGATACATCTCCAATGTAAATATAATTTTTTATTGTTCCATGCTATTATAGTATCAATCTTGGATGTTTATTATGCAATTACATATCATTTTTTGGGACTAACCTATTAACTTAGTGCCAAGTGCCAGTTGCTATTTTTTTGCCTATTTTTGGTTTTCCAGGAAATCGGTACAAAACAAAGTCCAAATGCCACGAAACTTTTTAACGATTTTTTTCTGGACATAAGAGACACTAGAAGCTTCGGGAGGAGACCAGAAGGCGAAGGAGGTGGCCACGAGCCACCAGGGCAAACCCAGGGGGTAGGCGTGCCCTGGTGCCTCCTGGGCCCCTCGTTCCTCCGTTTGACCTAATTCCAGCTCTATAAATTCTCTAAAACCGAGAAACCAAGAGAGAGCCACCCAAAACACTTTTTCCGCCGCCGCAAGCTTCTGTTCTCGCGAGATCCCATCTGGAGGCCTTTTTCGGTACTCTGCCAAAGGGGGAATCGATCATGGAGGGCTTCTACATCAACCTTGCTGCCCCTCCATTGATGTGTGAGTAGTTTACCACAGACCTATGGGTCCATAGCTAGTAGTTAGATGGCTTCTTCTCTCTCTTTGATCTTCAATACAATGTTCTCCTCGATGATCTTGGAGTTCTATTCGATGTAATCCTTTTTGCAGTGTGTTTGTTGGGATCCGATGAATTGTGGGTTTATGATCAGATTATCATTGAATATTATTTGAGTCTTTTCTGAACTCTTTTATGCATGATTATTATAGCTATGTATTTCTCTCCGATCTATCCATTTGGTTTGGCCAACTAGATTGATTTATCTTGCAATGGGAGAGGTGCTTTGCGATGGGTTCGATCTTGCCGTGCTCAATCCCAGAGACAGAAGGGGACATGACACATATTTGTGTCATTGCCATTAATGATAAAACGATGGGGTTTATTCATACTGATTGAGTTTACTTTGTCTACATCATGTCATCTTGCTTAAGGCGTTACTTCATTCTTTATGAACTTAATACTCTAGATGCATGCTGGATAGAGGTCGATGTGTGGAGTAATAGTAGTACATGCAGGCAGGAGTCGGTCTACTTGTCTCGGACTTGATGTATATATACATGATCATTGCCTTGGATATCATCATGATTATTCGCTTTTCTATCAATTGCCCAACAGTAATTTGTTTACCCACCATACGGTATGTTCAAGAGAGAAGCTTCTAGTGAAAACTATGGCCCCCGAGTCTATTTTGATCATATATTAAAATCCAAAAATACCTTGCTGCAATTTTATTTACTTTATTTATTTTGTGTTTTTATTCATCTATCTATCACTACGAGATTTGATCCTTGCAATTAACCACCAAGGGATTGACAACCCCTTGTTTGTGTTGGCTGCAAGTATTTGTTTTTTTGTGTGTAGGTGCTGCTAACGAGGTGTTATTTGGTTCTCCTACTGGATTGATAACCTTGGTTCTAAAGTGAGGGAAATACTTATCTCTACTGTACTACATCATCCTCTCCTCTTTGGGGAAATCCCAACGTAGCTCACAAGTAGCAGTCACCCATGTGATGGGCACGCGACCCACTCTGTACGGCCTCCTCGGGCGGCCTCGCCGGGGGGCGCCTTGCGAGGGGGGGGCTCACGAGGTCACTTGCCCTTGGTGGTCGTAGTCCTTCGTCAAGAAGGTCCTTGCGAGGCAGCTGGCTTCGTGGTGTCCATAGCTGGGCCACCTCTTGAGTTGGGCCAGGTGTCGCTTCCTGGGCCATAGGCAGATGGCCCGTGGTACCCCGGTTCCCACTGGGCCGATAGTAGCCCCCGGGCCCGCGGTGTGCATGTTCCGCCTGTTAGGAACAAAACGACGTGGGGCCTAAGACAGCCGGACCGTGATACGTCTCCAACGTATTTATAATTTTTGATTGTTCCATGCTATTATATTATCCATCTTGGATGTTATATATGCCTTAATATGCTATTTTATATCATTTTTTGGGACTAACCTATTAACCTAGTGCCTAGTGCCAGTTGCTGTTGTTTCCTTGTTTTTGTCTTCTACAGAAAATCAATACCAAACGGAGTCCAAACGGAACGAAACTTTTTGAGTATTTTTCTTGGACCAGGAGACAACCACAAAGCTTCGGGAGGAGGCCAGTGGAGCCACGAGAGGGCCACAAGCCCTAGGGCGCGCCCCAAGGCTTGTGGGTCCCCCGGGACTCCCCTAACCCTAATCTCAGCTCTATAAGTACCCAAATATTCCCCGTATACCAGAGGGCACACCAAAAATACTTTTCCGCCGCTGCAAGCTTCTGTTCTCGTGAGATCCCATCTTAGGGCCTTTTTCGGCACTCTGCCGGAGGGGGATTCGATCACGAAGGGCCTCTACACCAACCTTGCTGCCCTTCCAATGATGTGTGAGTAGTATACCATAGACCTACCGGTCCATAGCTAGTAGCTAGATGGCTTCTTCTCTCTCTTTGATCTTCAATACAGTATTCTCCTCGATATTCTTGGAGATCTATTCGATGTAATCTTCTTTTACGGTGTGTTTGTTGAGATCCGATGAATTGTAGATTTATGATCAGATTATCTATTGATATTATTTGAGTCTTCTCTGAACTCTTTTATGCATGATTAAGATAGCTTTGTATTTCTCTCCGATCTATTGATTTGGTTTGGCCAACCAGACTGGTCTATCTTGCAATGGGAGAGGTGCTTTGTGATGGGTTCAATCTTGCGGTGTCCTCAACCAGTGACAGTAGGGGTAGCGAGGCACGTATTTGTATTGTTTCCATTAAGGATAAAAAGATGGGTTTTTTACCTTATTGTTTGGATCTGTCCCTCTACATCATGTCATCTTGCTTAAGGCGTTACTCCATTCTTGTTAACTAAATACACTAGATGCATGCTGGATAGCGGTCGATGTGTGGAGTAATAGTAGTAGATGCAGGCAGGAGTCAGCCTACTTGTCACGGCCGTGATGCCTATATTCATGATCATTTCCTTAGATATAGTCATAACTATGCACTTTTCTATCAATTGCTCAATAGTAAATTTTTTACCCACAGTATGTTTTCTTCAAGAGAGAAGCCTCTAGTGAAACCTATGGCCCCTGGGTCTATTTTCTATCATATTATATTCAGATATATAAAACCAAAAATACAAAAATACATTGCTACAATTTATTTATATTTACTTTATTTTACACTTTTACTTATCTTTTATACCTATCTCTATTAGATCTCACTCCTGCTAGTGACCGTGAAGGGATTGACAACTCCTTTTTCGCGTTGTGCGCAAGTGTTTGTTAGTTTCTGCAGGTGCATCTATTGGAGACTTGTGTGTTCCTCCTACTGTATTAATACCTTGGTTCTTAACTGAGGGAAATACTTATCTCTACTTTGCAGCTCAAGAAGTAGCAGGAAGAATTTCTGGCGCCATTGTCGGGGAGGATCTACATCAAGCCTACCAAGTACCTATCATAAACTCTGATCTCTTTCACTTATATTATTTGCCATTTGCCTCTCATTTTCCTCTCCTCCACTTCTAAAACGTTTTCAGAAAACCCCAAAAATATTTGCCTTTTTCCGTTTGCCTTTTCGTCTTACTTGGTTTGTTTGCTTGTTTGCTTGTTCGCTTGGCATAATTGCATATTTATTCCAAATCAGAAACAAAAAGTTTATGGATCATCATCCACTTGCTAATCTTTTTAAAAGATCCAATTATTATGAACCAATTGCTAGTGAGTTGAGTGCACTAGATTATCTTTATGAAGTTTTGCTTGAAATTCGTGAATCTGAAAATTGTGATGAAGTGCTAAAAGAAGAAAGTTATAAAGTGATTCACGATAGATCCTTGAATGAAAAGCATGATTGCAATGATGTTATTGTAAATTCTATTAATGTCAATTGTGCTAATAATATGCAAAACCCCAAGCTTGGGGATGCTAATTTTGCTATGTCCACTACTTATTGCAATGATCATGATTGGGGTGATAATGCTTCTTATGATCTTGAAAATTTATTTAAGCCTCATGATAATAATGTTTGCAATAATATTGAAAGTGGTTTTGGAAGAGTGTTAACTTTAGGAAATAATGATCCCACTACTTTGGAGTTTGATCAATCTTATGAAATTTTTGATAAAAGTGGGCTTGGAGAAGTAATGACTTTATTCTATGTTAATCCCACTATTTTGGAAGAGTGTCAACTTTGCATGCATGCGGAACAACTAGAGAATATTTTACGTGATAGCTATATTGTTGAATTTGAATATGATCTCACATGCAATTATTATAAGAGAGAAAAATATGATTTTAGAAATTTTCATGTTACTAAATTACCTCTCGTTATGTTGAGATTGCTATTGTTTCTTTCTTCTTCCTTGCATATGCTAGTTTTTGCTTGCTATGATAACTTTTTTGCTTATAAAATGCCTATGCATAGGAAGTATGTTAGACTTAAACTTGTTTTTCACATGCTACATGATGCTATCTTTGTGTTTCAATTGCTATCTTTCAAGTGAGCATCATTAAACTTATCAATGCCTAGCTAAAAGGCTTTAAAGAAAAGCGCTTGTTGGGAGACAACCCAATATTTTTATTTTATGTTTTTATGAGTTTATGCAATATTAGTTATGTAATAATTGTGTTTTACTATTTTAATTAGTGTTTCAGCCAAGCAAGACCTTTGGGATGCTTTGGTATATCGTTGATTTGATTTTGCTGAAAAACAAAAAACTTTTGGGTCCAGTAGCAGAATTGTTAAAATTCATTGGAGCGTGTAAAAACTATGAATTTGTTACACAAGATTGATATATGAATTTCATCTGTTTTCCTAAATGTTTAGAATTTTTGGAGTTACATAAATACGACTAAAATTCAGGTCTTTACAGACTGTTCTGTTTTTGACAGATTCTGTTTTCGATGTGTTGTTTGCTTATTTTGATGAATCTATGGGTAGTATCGGGGGGTATGAACCATGGAGAAGTTATAATACAGTATATATAACACCAATATAAAATTGGAATGATTTCACAATAGTACCTAAAAGTGGAGATTTGTTTTATCATACTAACGGGTCTCACGAGTTTTTTTGCTGAGTTTTGTGTTGTGAAGTTTTCATGTTTTGGGTGAAGTTTTGATGGACTACGGAATAAGGAGTGGTGAGATCCTAAGCTTGGGGATTCCCAAGGCACCCCAAGGTAATATGCAAGGACAACCAAGCTTCTAAGCTTGGGGATGCCCCGGATGGCATCCCCTCTTTTGTCTTCAATCCATCGGTAAAATTACTTGAGGCTATATTTTTATTCACCACATGATATGTGTTTTGCTCGGAGCGTCTTTTATTATATGAGTCTTTTATTTTTAGTTTTCCACAATCATTCTTTTTGTACACACCTTTTGAGAGGGACACACATTAATCATGAATTTATTAGAATACTCGATGTGCTTCACTTATATCTTTTGAGCTAGGTAGTTGCTCTAGTGCTTCACTTATATCTTTTTAGAGCACGGCGGTGGTTTTATTTTGAAGAAATTGATGAAATCTCATGCGTAACTTATATTATTTTGAGAGTCTTATAAATAGTATGGCAATTTGCTTAGGTTATGAATTTGGTCCTAATATGATGGGTATTCAAGAGGGATATAATAAAAACTTTCATGAAGATCATTGAATATATGAGAAGTTTGATTCCTTGCATAGTGAGATGCCCATTAATCTCACTATGCACCAATATCAATTGATGGCATCTCCATAGCCTATTAATCTCACGAGGACGAGCAGGAATTAAGCTTGGGGATGCTTGATACGTATCCAACGTTTCTATAATTTTTTATTGTTCCACGCTATTATATTATCCATCTTGGATGTTTCATATGACTTAATATGCTATTTTATATCATTTTTTTGGTCTAACCTATTAACCTAGTGCCCAGTGCCATTTCTGTTTTTTCCTTGTTTTTGTCTTCTACAGAAAATCAATACCAAACGGAGTCCAACCGGAATGAAACTTTTTGAGGATTTTTCTTGGACCAGAAGACAACCACGAAGCTTTGGGAGGAGGCAAGTGGAGCCACGAGAGGGCCACAAGCCCTAGGGGCATGCCGTAGAGGCCCCCCCACCAATGCTTGTGGGCCCCTCAGGACTCCCCTAACCCTAATCTCAGCTATATAAATACCCAAATATTCCCCGTATACCAGAGGGCACACCAAAAATACTTTTTCGTCACCGCAAACTTCTGTTCCCGTGAGATCCCATCTTGGGGCCTTCTCCGGCACTCTGCTGGAGGGGTATTCGATCACGGAGGGTCTCTACACCAACCTTGCTGCCCTTCCGATGATGTGTGAGTAGTTTACCATAGACCTACGGGTCCATAGCTAGTAGCTAGATGGCTTATTCTCTCTCTTTGATCTTCAATACAATGTTCTCCTCGATGTTCTTAGAGATCTATTCGATGTAATCTTCTTTTGCGGTGTGTTTGTTAAGATCCAATGAATTGTGGATTTATGATCAGATTATCTAGGAATATTATTTGAGTCTTCTCTGAACTCTTTTATGCATGATTAAGATAGCTTTGTATTTCTCTCCGATCTATTGATTTGGTTTGGCCAACTAGATTGATCTATCTTGCAAAGGGAGAGGTGCTTTGTGATGGGTTCAATCTTGCGGTGTCCTCACCCAGTGACAGTAGGGGTAGCGAGGCACGTATTTGTATTCTTGCCATTAAGGATAAAAAGATGGGGTTTTTACCATATTGTTTGGATCTATCCCTCTACATCATGTCATCTTGCTTAAGGCATTACTCCGTTCTTGTTAACTTAATACACTAGATGCATGCTGGATAGCAGTCGATGTGTGGAGTAATACTAGTAGATGTAGGCAGGAGTCGGTCTACTTGTCATAGACGTGATGCCTATATTCATGATCATTGCCTTAGAGATCTTCATAACTATTCGCTTTTCGATCAATTGCTCAACAGTAATTTGTGTACCCACCGTCTGTTTTCTTCAATAGAGAAGCCTCTAGTGAAACCTATGGCCCCTGGGTCTATTTTCTATCATATTATTTTCAGATCTATAAAACCAAAAATACAAAAATACCTTACTGCGATTTATTTATATTTACTTTATTTTACACTTTTACTTATCTTTTATACCTACTCTATTAGATCTCACTCTTACTAGTGACCATGAAGGGATTGACAACCCCTTTTTCGCGTTGTGTGCAAGTGTTTGTTAGTTTGTGCAGGTGCATCTATTGGAGACTTGTGTGTTCCTCCTACTGGATTGATACCTTGGTTCTTAACTGAGGGAAATACTTATCTCTACTTTGCTGCATCACCCTTTCCTCTTCAAGGGAAAATCAACGCAAGCTCAAGAAGTAGCAGACCCAGGTAGGGACGCATGGCAGCATGATAGAACGGGCATGCCCCCACTCCCCCACAATGCCTCGGTAATCCTTGGCTCTGCAATAAAACAGACCGTGCATGGCACGGGCACCATCATTGTCTTCTTGCACGCCTTGCCTCCCCTGCGAGCTGCTCCTTGCTATCTCTCCCTCCTGCTTCCAAACCTCCTTCGTTGCCATGGCGTCCAAGAAGACTGCCGCCACGAAGGGCAAGGGACCGGTGGAGCCAAAACTGGAGCCGACTCTGCTGCGGTCCACCATCCTCAATGAGGAGGGGCTGGACAAGGTGCACCCCATGATGGCCTGCGACCAGAACGAGTGGGGGGCCATGTAGATTTGGCCGGGCTCGCGTCCGGCGGCCCAGCTGGAGGCCACGATGATCCCCATCTTCTTTCACTCCATCTTCGCCGGCCTGGTGTCTCCCTTCTCCGACTTCCTCTGCACCATCCTCGACCATTATCAAATCCATCTGCTTCACCTCCAGCCCAACTCCATCTTCCTCCTCACCATCTTCGCCTACCTCTGCAAGGCTTTCCTGGGAGTGATTCCCTTGGTGGCACTCTTCAGGACCTTCTACAGCCTACGGATATCCGTGGGAAACCAGCGCATGAGGTGCGCCTCATTCCACATCATCGTCGGGATGGCCGACAGCATCATCAACATGAAGATCTCGAAGAAGGTGAAGGGCTACATGTAGCACTGGGTCTATGTGGATGCCAAGCAGTTCAGCCCCCTCCTTATGATCCCGACCAAGCCATCCGTGAAGAGCTCCGGGTGGGAGCACGTCGAGCTCATCGACGAGACACTGGGGCCGCTCGTGGAGAGGATGGCGGAGCTGCAGGCCGCCAAGCTCACGGGAGCGATGGTTGCCAAGGAATTCATGTGCCGGTGCATCACACCCCTCCAGAAGCGCTCACGCGCGGTGTGTGAGATCACCGGCAGCTCGGACCGGATGCGGCTGAGCGTCGATAATCTTTGCCCGGAGTTGGTGGTCAAGGTCTTGAGGAACTTGATTGTGACGCCCCCGGCTCAATCGTGCACTAATCATACACGCAAATGCACACGATCAAGCCTAAGGACTCACAGGAAGATATCACAACACAACTCTAAAACATAAATAAAGTCATACAAGCTTTATATTACAAGCCAGGGGCCTCGAGGGCTCAAATACATAAGCTCGCATACAAGCGTCAGCGGAAGCATCAGATATCTGAGTACAGATATAAAAGAAAACACCGATAGGCCCTTAAAAGGCGGGGCAAAAGAAAACACTATGATCGAAAGGCGCAGGCCTCCTGCCTGGGACCCTCCGAACCTACTCCTGGTCGTCGGCCAACTCGTAGTAGTATCCACCCTCGGGGTAGTAGTAGCGATCGTCGGCGTGGGCAGCTGTATCCGAGGCTCCATCATCTGGTTGCACCAAAAGGATATGGGGAGAAAAAGAAAGCAAAGCAACCGTGAGTACTCATCCGAAGTACTCAGCAAGCAAGGATCTACACTACATATGCAGCATTATCAAAGGGAGGCTGTATATGTGGTCTGGGCTGCAGAAATGCCAGAATAGAGAGAAGGCCTAGTCCTATCGAAGACTAGCATCTTCAGAGGTCTTGCAGCATTAGAAGAGTGTAGATTAGGACAGTATAAAGTAGTAGAATCATTAAGTCTCTACCTCACCCAGAGATCCTTTCTCGACTCCCTGCGAGAAAGTAATCCAAGAGCCACACTTTCCATTTCTCATCACAAGTATCCAGTTCTAGTTGTATCGATCGGGATACAACTCCGAGTGTCCTTTACCGTAGGACCGGCTATTAATAGATGTGTTCTTCTTGCATTCGGAAGCTAAGACCGAGCCGCGTCGATCCGTGGTGGTGGCCGTAGCTGGGGTGGCCGGAAACGAGCGGCACGACCTTGTCAATGGCGATGGTGTTCGGGTGGAGCTCGGGATTGGTGAGGCAATGCGCTAGCGAGCGATGCGAGGAGCTAGGCGAGGTCTACGCGACGCAGCGAGCTCAACGGACTCGGTTGCGAGGCCATTTGGTCGCCGGAATAGCGCCGGTGACGAGCTACGCAGAGGCGCGTTTGGTCGTCTCTAACGCGGCGGCTACGGCGATGGATTCGCACGGGGGAGTGAGGTGAGAGACGCGGGGGCTCACTAGGATCCGTAGGGAGGTGGCAGCGTGCTCGGGGAGGCGCGAAGTAGCCGGAATTGATGATGACGTGCGGCGGTGATCCGTGGAGGAAGAAGGCTCGGGAAGGTGCTGCGGTGGCTCTTGGCTTCGGTTCGTTGGCGCGGTCGAAGAAGGTGAGGACGGCGAGCACGATGGGCACGTCGGGGAGACGAACAGGGCACGGTGGCCGCGCAGCTCAGCCGCAGCCGTCCATGGCGGCACTCGGGTGCGGTGGGGAGACGACGAAGATGGATAGGGAGGCAGCTAGGGTTCGTCCAAGGAGTCGAGGGGGGTCCTTGTAGGCGCCCGTGGTGGCAGCAGCGCGCATTGTCGAGCAGAGGCGAGGGGGGCCAGGCGCGGGGGGTGCGCGCACGGTCGACAACGGTGCGAGCGATGAACAGAGGAGGGAGACGAGGTGGGGAGTGGGCTGGGCCGGCACTGTGGCACTTAGGCCCAGTAGCACGGGCCTTTTCCTTTTTCTGTTTTTCTTTTCTGTCTTTTGTTTTCTTTTCTATTTACTTTTTGTTTTGTCTTTTATTTTTGTTCCAAAAGACTTTTGCAAAATATGAGACTTGCCAAAATAATTACTATGCAATACTTACCACTGTTAGAAAATGGTTTGGACGCAGTTGGGTTTCATATAAATTTTGTATTAATTGAAATGGATTAAACCTTGCTATTTTGGTACTGTTTCTTAGTATTTGAGTCACTTCACTAATTTAGTATATGATGATTATAATTTTAGAATTATCTTTGGATTATTTACAATATTATGAACATTTTAGTTTTCAATTTGGAACAACTTTTATTTTCACTTTAATTTAATTTGAAGTTTGAATTAAGAGTTTGAAATGCAATATGATGCAAATGATGATTAGGCACTGTAATCTTGCTGACATGGCTTCAACTAAGGTTCATCACTGTGGTTAATTACATGGGGTGTCACAATTCTCCTCCACTAATAAGAATTCTCGTCCCAAGAATTGAGAGGAAGACTGAGAGAAAGCGGAGTATTCTTGGAAGTTCTTCCGAAGAAACGTTCGGAAAATCTCGAACGACTGGAATGTTTTCGATCCCCTCAGGCGGAGAAGCGTTCAACGCATTCAAGGTGTATATTTTAGCCTCAGCATTTTGAGTTGTCTGGGTACAGTAATTCACTAGCCCAGCTGACTAACGGAGTATTCATTTACTCATAATGAAGGTCATGCATGAATGCAAATTTTACCAGAGATGAATGAATGTGATGCTGCTGAATTAAATAAAACAGAAGCAGGTACTGAGTTAGCGAGAAAGGTACCATTTACAGTGGCAGATTGATCCTAGAGTTGTTCAATATCAATGTGGTAAGCGTGTCCACGACCATTGCCACGGCCAGTACGAGGGAAAGCCAACTGATTCTGAGTCTGTCGGCAGTCCCTAGCAAGGTGTCCTGGTTTGCGACACTTGAAGCACAGTCCATCTTCAGGACGAAGAGGAGCATTGGGTGGAACACTTGGTGTAGTATAGTTGTTACCTGGGGCAGGGGCAACTTGACGGAACATGTTGTTGGGAATCCAGACTCGACGCTTCTGTGTTGAGCCCGAAGATGAGCCAACATCATGATAGCGCTTCTGCGACTCCTTATGCTTCATTTGAGCAGTCTCAAGCAGAATAGCCTTGTTCACAAGATTAGTAAAGTCGGTGAAGTCTTGAGCAGCAAGTGCAAGCTCGATGTTTGGGTGGAGTCCATTACGGAACTTCTCTTGTCTACGGGCATTCGTGGCGATGTCTTCTTCAGCATAGCGGGACAGGTCAAGGAATTCCCGCTGATAAGCTTCGATAGTCTTGTTGCCCTGAGTGAGGTTGCGGAACTAAGTTTTCATCCGGTCCATGATTCCTTGAGGAATATATCGGGCACGAAAGGCAGCCTGGAACTCAGGCCAAGTAACGGCTGTTCCAGCAGGCAGCGTACGTTTGTGGGTGTCCCACCATTGAGCAGCGGGACCCTTTAAGAAAAAGGATGCGAAGGCGACAAAGTTGGCAGGGGAGACATTTGCAGACTCCATCTCGTGAGTGATATAGCGAATCCAGTCATCAGCATCCAGTGGTTTCTCAGAGTTGCGGAACTGAGTAGGGTTAAGACGCATAAATTCTGGCAGAGTTATTGAAGGAGGGTTCTGGTTCTGGTTGTTCAGATGCGGGAACTGAGTCATAATCCCAGTCATGAACTGGCGGTTGAGTTTGAATTATTGCATCATAGCTGCCATATAATCTGGCGGTGGTGGGCGTTCAGGGGCACGACCACGACCACCTGGTCTAACCATCCTGCTACGTTTCAACAGGGGTGGTTCAGTAAAAGCATTTGCGGGTGTATAGCGACAAGCATGATGTAACACGACAATAATTAAGCAATGTACTAGATACTTAACAGTAGTTAATTAAGACATACAGATCCATACACAGAGTCGGGTACATGTGAATAGCATAATGGCGCAAATTCAAAAGCTAGACATGGTAGGCGGCGTGCAGGCATGCGGTAAGGAAGTACACCACGAGACATAGCAAAGGCTACATCAACGTCGGGAAGATCGACTGAAACGGGGTAGCTGCACGTGCGGACAACGAATGTTCATCGCGGAAGGATCCTGTGCTCCATGTGCCCTCTGATGCAGAATCCGGTCTCGAGCTGAAAGAAGAGGTCCACGTACAGGTGTGTGACCTCCAACAGCAGGCCAATCAATACCGGTATACATCTGAGTCCTGCTCGGGCAAAGGATGTACTCTGGATGTATCCCTGCATGAACAGCTGGTAGCAACTGCATCATAGCATCGTAGAGGAGTGCTTGAGTGGCAACCAACTCGACGGCAAGAGCCCGAACAGTGCGATCCAGAGCCTGAGTGCACTGAATCAGAACATGTGGGTCATATCGACGGCGCTCGTACGGGGCGCAGATAGCTGTGTAGTATCCAGTAGCATCTCCAGTAGGGGCATACGGAATGTATCGAAACTCAGAGGCATCCAAGCTATCGCTGAACTCTCCTCGGAGACGTACGACAGCAGAGTAGGCGGCATCATGTACTGCCATCTCAATCGTCATACCAATACCGTGGAAAAGGTGCAGCTCAGTGTCTGAGTCATCGCGCTGATCATAGATACGAACATCAGCATGGTACTGCTCCTGGTTGAACTCGCGGTAGTCCTCGTAGACCATGTACTCGGGGTACCAGCGGTAGCCCAGTGTGGTCAGGAGGGCGATCAGGACAGCTGGAAAACCAGGGGCACCACGAGCCCAAGTGCGAAGGACAAGCTACGTCGTAGGGCGTGGTGGAAACAAACGATCCATCTGAAATAGAGGAAATTCAAATTGTCAAATGACAATGAGAAGTATAATACAACTCAGAGAGAAAGGTTAAACAAAACAATGGAAAGGAAAATGATTATCAGACTAATCAGATCAATGGTAAGGAATTAAGCATAGATATCCAGCTCTCCGGGTAGACGAGATTTATGAGATCCTAAGTGTCGGCGTTAGTAAAATTCATTTAACCCGAATAGAAGAGAGGTCAGAGTCCCAGAGTAAAGACGAGGAATAAAAGATCCTAATACCACCCAATTGGCGACATGGGCCCGTAAGCCACACAGCCAAGTTAGTAAAACAGTTTTCGGACACTAGACTCAACTTCGGCCAAGGAGTTGGAAAGGGGGTTCCTACAGGCAGTCGGCTCTCATACCAACTTGTGACGCCCCGGCTCAATCGTGCACTAATCATACACACAAATGCACACGATCAAGCCTAAGGACTCACGGGAAGATATCACAACACAACTCTAAAACATAAATAAAGTCATACAAGCTTTATATTACAAGCCAGGGGCCTCGAGGGCTCGAATACATAAGCTCGCATACAAGCGTCAGCGGAAGCATCAGATATCTGAGTACAGATATAAAAGGAAACACAGATAGGCCCTTAAAAGGCGGGGCAAAAGAAAACACTACAATCGAAAGGCGCAGGCCTCCTGTCTGGGACCCTCCGAACCTACTCCTGGACGTCGGCCAACTCGTAGTAGTATCCACCCTCGGGGTAGTAGTACCGATCATCGGCGTGGGCAGCTGTATCCGGGGCTCCGTCATCTGGTTGCACCAAAAGGATATGGGGAGAAAAAGAAAGCAAAGCAACCGTGAGTACTCATCCGAAGTACTCAGCAAGCAAGGATCTACACTACATATGCAACATTATCAAAGGGAGGCTGTATATGTGGACTGGGCTGCAGAAATGCCAGAATAGAGAGAAGGCCTAGTCCTATCGAAGACTAGCATCTTCAGAGGTCTTGCAGCATTAGAAGACTGTAGATTAGTACAGTATAAAGTAGTAGTATCATTAAGTCTCAACCTCACCCAGAGATCCTTTCTCGACTCCCTGTGAGAAAGTAATCCTAGAGCCATACTTTCCATTTCTCATCACAAGTATCCAGTTCTAGTTGTATCGATCGGGATACAACTCCGAGTGTCCTTTACCGTAGGACCGGCTATCGATAGATGTGTTCTTCTTGCGTTCGGAAGCTGAGACCGAGCCGCGTCGATCCATGGTGGTGGCTGTAGCTGGGGTGGCCGGAAATGAGCGGCACGACCTCGTCGGTGGTGACGGTGTTCGGGTGGAGCTCAGGATCGGCGAGGCAATGCGCTAGCGATCGATGCGAGGAGCTAGGCAAGGTCTACGCGATGCAGCGAGCTCAACGGACTCGGTTGCGAGGCCATTTGGTCACCGGAATAGCGCTGGCGACGAGCTATGTGGAGGCGCGTTCGGTCGTCTCTAACGCGGCGGCTACGGCGATGGATTCACGCGGGGGAGTGAGGGGAGAGACGCGGGGGCTCACTGGGATCCGTAGGGAGGTGGCAGCGTGCTCGGGGAGGCGCGGAGTAGCCAGAATTGATGACGGTGTGTAGCGGTGATCCGGTGAGGAAGAATGCTCCGGGAGGCGCTGCGGTGGCTCCTGGCTTCGGTTCGTTGGCGCGGTCGAAGAAGGTGACGACAGCGAGCACAGTGGGCACGTCGGGGAGACGAACAGGGCACGGTGGCCGCGCAACTCAGCCGCAACCGTCCATGGCGGCGCTCGGGTGCGGTGGGGAGATGACGAAGATGGAGAGGGAGGCAGCTAGGGTTCGTCCGAGGGGTCAAGGGGGGTCCTTGTATGCGCCCGCAGCGGCATCAGTGCGCGTTGTCGAGCAGAGGCGAGGGGAGGCCAGGCGCAGGGGGTGCGCGCGCGGTCGACAGCGGTGCGGGCGGTGCACAGAGGAGGGAGACGAGGTGGGGAGTGGGCTGGGCTGGCACTGTGGCACTTAGGCCCAGTAGCACGGGCCTTTTCCTTTTTCTGTTTTTCTTTTCTGTCTTCTATTTTCTTTTTGTTTTGTCTTTTATTTTTATTCCAAAAGACTTTTGCAAAATATGAGACTTGCCAAAATAAATACTATGCAATACTTACCACTGTTAGAAAATGGTTTGGAGGCAGTTGGGTTTCATATAAATTTTGTATTAATTAAAATGGATTAAACCTTACTGTTTTGGTACTGTTTCTTACTATTTAAGTCACTTCACTAATTTTGTATATGTTGATTATAATTTTAGAATTGTCTTTGGATTATTTACAATATTATGAACATTTTAGTTTTCAATTTGGAACAACTTTTATTTTCACTTTAATTTAATTTGAAGTTTGAATTAAGAGTTTGAAATGCAATATGATGCAAATGATGATTAGGCACTGTTAATCTTGCTGACATGGCTTCAACTAAGGTAGATCACTGTGGTTAATTACATGGGGTGTCACATTGATCTCCGACGACATGAGGGGCCTGACCGAGGACACATACCCCATGTACTACTTAGAGAACCGGGACGACCTCATTGCGGCGATGCCCAAGTTCAACCAGTGAGGGCTAATCCCGCCAGGCCTCGAAGGGCCTCGCGAGAATCCCCTTGTGGTGGTGCCTGACTCAGGCAGTCGTGCAGCCTCCGAAGCCTCAGTGAGCTCTGACGAGGAGAGCGAGGGAGGAACGCCCCCGTCGTGCCGCCGCAAGTTGCTGGCCAACGCCACCAATGAGGACAACGACAGCGACCAGTTAATGGTCGTGCCCGCCCGGTGCACGGGCGCGGGGGATGGAGGAAACTTGATCGCGGGGCAAGCGATCCTCACGCGGAGGAGACCCACGCCGAGCCGATGGCTGAGGATGCCAGCAGGTGATACGTCTCCAATGTATCCATAATTTTGACTGTTCCATGCTATTATATTATCCATCTTGGATATTTTAGATACA
This sequence comes from Thinopyrum elongatum, assembly GCA_011799875.1. Taxonomy (NCBI): domain Eukaryota; kingdom Viridiplantae; phylum Streptophyta; class Magnoliopsida; order Poales; family Poaceae; genus Thinopyrum; species Thinopyrum elongatum. The sequence continues at coordinate 66,095,520 of CM022300.1, forward strand.
TTATTATGCTATTTTATATCACTTTTTGGGACTAACCTATTAACCTAGTGCCAAGTGCCAGTTGCTATTTTTTTCCTTATTTTTGTCTTTTATAGAAAATTAATACCAAACGGAGTCCAAACGGAACAAAACTTTTTGAGGATTTTTCTTGGACTAGAAGACACCCAGGAACCTTCGGGAGGGGGTCAGAGGGGCCACCAGTTGGCAACAAGACCGGAGGGTGCGCCCTAGGGGGGCGCCCCCCAGGCTTGTGGGCCCCCTGATGCCTCTCCAACCCTAATCTTTGCTCTATAAATACCCAAATATTCCCCGTATACTAGAGGGCACACCAAAAATACTTTTCCGCCGCCGCAAGTTTCTGTCCTCGTGAGATCCCATCTGGAGACCTGTTCCGGTACTCCACCAGAGGGGTATTCAATCATGAAGGTCCTCTACCTTGCTGCCCTTTCGATGATGTGTGAGTAGTTTACCACAGACCTACGGGTCCATAGCTACTAGCTAGATAGCTTCTTCTCTCTCTTGGATCTTCAATACAATGTTCTCCTCGATGTTCTTGGAGATCTATTCGATGTAATCTTCTTTTGCGGTGTGTTTGTTGAGATCTAATGAATTGTGGGTTTATGATAATATTATCTATGAATATTATTTTAGTCTTTTATGGACTCTTTTATGCGTGATTAAGATAGCTTTGTATTTCTCTCCGATCTATTGATTTGCTTTGGCCAACTAGATTGATTTTTCTTGCAATGGGAGAGGTGCTTTGTAATGGGTTCAGTCTTGCGGTGTCCTCACCCAGTGATAAAAAGGGTTGTGCGGCATGTATTTGTATTGTTGCCATTAAGGATAAAAAGGTGGGGTTTATTTCATGTGGCTTGGATCTATCCCTCTACATCATGTCATCTTGCTTAAGGTGTTACTTCGTTCTTGTTAACTTAATACACTAGATGCATGCTAGATAGCGGTCAATGTGTGGAGTAATAGTAGTAGATGCAGGTAGGAGTCGGTCTAACTGTCACAGACGTGATGCCTATATTTATGATCATTGCCTTAGATATCGTCATAACTTTGCACTTTTCTATCATATGCTCAACAGTAATTTGTTTACCCACCGTATGCGTTCCTTCAAGAGAGAAGCCTCTATTGAAAACTATGGCCCCCGGGTCTATCTTTTACCATATTATTTTCAGATCTACAAAACCAAAAAACCAAAAATACCTTGCTACAATTTATTTACCTTTACTTTATTTTGCAATTTTATTTATCTTTTATACTGATCTCTATCAGATCTCATCCTTACAAGTAACCGTGAAGGGATTGACAACCCCTTTATCACGTTGGGTGCAAGTATTTGTTTGCTTGTGTAGGTGCAACCATTGGTGACTTGTGTGTTCCTCCTACTGGATTGATACCTTGGTTCTCAAACTGAGGGAAATACTTATCTTTACTTTGCTGCATCACCCTTTCCTCTTCAAGGGAAAAACCAACGCAAGCTCAAGAAGTAGCAGGAAGAATTTCTGGCGCCGTTCACGGGGAGGATATACATCAAGCCTACCAAGTACCCATCATAAGCTCTCATCTCTTGCATTTACATTATTTCCCATTTGCCTATCGTTTTCCTCTCCCCCACTTCTAAAACATTTTCAGAAAAACACAAAAATATTTGCCTTTTTATTTGCCTTCTTTCCGTTCGCTTTTCTGTTTGCTTTTTATTTGCTTGTGTGCTAGATTGCTTGCTTTGTCATGATGTCTCAAGAAAATACTAAGTTGTGTGACTTTTCCAACACTAATAATAATGATTTTATTAGTACTCCGATTGCTCCCGCCATTAGTGCGGAATCTTATGAAATTAATGTCGCTTTGTTGAATCTTGTTATGAAAGAACAATTTTCTTGTAGTCCTAATGAAGATGCGGCTTCCCACATCAATACTTTTGTTGAATTGTGTGATATGAAAAAGAAAAAGATGTGGATAATGATATTGTTAAATTGAAGCTATTTTCGTTCTCACTACCAGACCGTGCTAAAACTTGGTTTTCATCCTTGCCTAAAAATAGTATTGATTCATGGAATAAGTGTCAGGATGCTCTTATTTCCAAGTATTTTCCTCCCGCTAAGATCATCTCTCTTAGGAACGATATAATGAATTTTAAGCAACTTGATCAAGAACATGTTCCACACTCATGGGAGGGTATGAAATTGATGATAATAAATTGCCCTACTCATGGTTTAAGTTTATGGATGATCATACAAAAAAAATTATGCCGGATTGAATTTTGCATCTAGAAATCTTTTAGATTCCGCCGCAGGTTGTACTTTCATGGAAATCACATTAGGAGAAGCTACTAAACTCCTAGATAATATTGTGGCAAATTACCCTCAATGGCATACCGAAAGATCTTCTACTACTAAAAAAAGTGCATGCTATTGAAGAGATTAATACTTTGAGTGGAAAGATGATGAACTTATGAAATTGATTGCTAGCAAGGGTGCCCTTATTGATCCTAATGGTATGCCTTTGTATAGTTTGATTGAGAATAATAATGAATCTATGGATGTGAATTTTGTTGGTAGGAACAATTTTGGTAATAACGCGTATAGAGGCAATTTTAATCCTAGGCATTTTCCTAGTAATTCCTTTAATAATTATGGTAATTCCTACAACAATTCTTATGTAAATTATAATAATATACCCTCTGATCTTGAGAATAATATTAAACAATTTATTAACTCCAAAAAGATTTTCAATGCTATGGTAGAAGAAAGATTGCTTAAGATTGATGATTTGGCTAGAAATGTTGATAGAATTTCTCATGAGATTGATTAATTTAAGATTAGATCTATGCCACCTAAGCTTGATATTAATGAGTCTCGAAAAGCTATTAAAATTTCTATTAATGAAAGTAAAGACAGAACCGCTAGGATACGTGCTAAGAGAGAATGGCTAGAAAAAGTTTGTTCCTCTAGTTTTTGCGATAATCATGATGAAGATCTTAAAGTGATTGGTGTGAATCCTATTGAATATTTATTTACTAATATAAAAATTGATAAAAAAGGGACTTTATATGATTCAACTTTAGCTAGAAGGCGTCCCAATAATTTGGAGGGTGAAGATCTTAATGGAAAAATTGATAAAAGTGGGTTTGACGAGGTCAAAACTTTAACTAGTGATAAGCCCACTCTTTTGGCTTTCAAGGACTTTAATTATGATAATTGTTCTTTGATTGAGTGTATTTCCTTGTTACTATCTATGCTTAATTCACCTCATGCTTATAATCAAAATAAAGCTTTTACTAAACAAATTGTTGATGCTATGATGAAATCTTTTGAAGAAAAACTTCAGTTGGAAGTTTCAATCCCTAGAAAGCTTTATGATGAATGGGAACCTACTATTAAAATTAAGATTAAAAATTATGAGTGCAATGCTTTGTGTTATTTGGGTGCTAGCGTTTCCACTATTCCAAAAACTTTATGTGATGTGCTAGGTTTCCATAAACTTGATGATTGTTCTTTAAATTTGCACTTAGTGACTTTCCACTATTAAGAAATCTATGGGAAGAATTAATGATGTTCTTATTGTTGCTAATAAGAATTATGTGCCCATAGATTTTATTGTGCTTGCTATAGATTGCAATCCTACATGTCCTATTATTCTTGGTAGACCTTTCCTTAGAACGATTGGTGCAATTATTGATATGAAAGAAGGAAACATTAGATTTCAATTTCCATTAAGGAAGGGCATGGAACACTTTACAACAAACAAAATTAATTTTCATATGAATCTATTATGAGGGCCACTTATGGACTGAATACCAAAGATGACAATACTTAGATCTATGCAATATGCCTAGCTAGGGGCGTAAAACAATACCGCTTGTTGGGAGGCAACCCAATTTTTTTTTTATGTTTTTGCTTATGTTTTTCAATAAATATGCCATTATACTAATTTTATGATTGTGTTTTAGTATTTTAATTAGTTTTTGTGCCAATTAAGACCTTTGGGATGATCTTGGGAGATAATTGATTTGATCTTGCTGAAAAATAGAAACTTTTGTGCTCAGTGCTGGAATTTAAAAAATTCACAGAAACATGCTTTTGATGTGATTTTTTACAAAAGATTGATATACAAATTTCGTACATTGTCCTAATTTTTCAGCATTTTTGGAGTTAGATATGTTTGTATAATTTCAAGATTACTACATACTGTTCTGTTTTTAATAGAATCTGTTTTCTATGCGTTGTTCGCTTATTTTGATGAATATATGGGTAGTATCGGGGGGTATGAACCATGGAGAAGTTATAATACAGTAGATATAATGCCAATATAAAATTTGAATGAGTTTACAACAGTACCTAAAGGTGGTGATTTGCTTTATTATACTAACGGATCTCACGAGTTTTCTGTTGAGTTTTGGGTTGTGAAGTTTTCAAGTTTTGGGTGAAGTTTCGATGGACTATGGAATAAGGAGTGGCAAGAGCCTAAGCTTGGGGATGCCCAAGGCACCCCAAGATAATATTGAAGGACAACCAAGCATCTAATATTGGGGATGCCCCGGATGGCATCCCCTCTTTTGTCTACGATCCATCGGTAAATTACTCGAGGCTATATTTTTATTCACCACATGATATGTATTTTGCTTGGAGCGTCTTGTATGATATGATTCTTTGCTTTGTTTGCTTTTTAGTTTGCCATAATCATCCTTGTTGTACACACCTTTTGAGATGGACACACATTAATCATGAATTTATTAGAATACTCTATGTGCTTCACTTATATTATTTTGAGAGACTTATAAATAGTATGGCAATTTGCTTAGGTTATGAATTTAGTCCTAATATGATGGGTATTCAAGAGGGATATAATAAAAACTTTCATGAAGATCATTGAATATATGAGAAGTTTGATTCTTTGCATTTGTTTCGAGATATAAAGATGGTGATATTAGAGTCATGCTAGTGAGTAATTGTGGTTTAGTAAGAATATTTGTGTTAAGGTTTGTGATTCCCGAAGCATGCACGTATGGTCTCTCGTTAACCGATGAAATTGGAGCATGATTTATTATTGATTGTCTTCCTTATGAGTGGCGGTCGAGGACGAGCGATGGTCTTTTCCTACCAATCTATCCCCCTAGGAGCATGCGTAGTAGTGCTTTGCTTCGAGGGCTAATAAACTTTTGCAATAAGTATGTGAGTTCTTTATGACTAATGTTGAGTCCATGGATTATACGCACTCTCACCCATCAGCATTTTGCTAGCCTCTTCAGTACCGTGCATTGCCCTTACTCACATTTAGTTTTGGTGCGAACTTCACCAGTGCATCCAAACCCCGTGATATGATACACTCTTTCACACATAAGCCACCTTATATCTTCCTCAAAACAGCCACCATACCTACCTACTATGGCATTTCCATAGCCATTCCGAGATATATTGCCATGCAACTTCCACCGTTCCATTTTATTATGACACATACTATCATTGTCATATTGCTTTGCATGATCATATAGTTGACATAGTATTTGTGGCTTGGCCACTGTTCATATTTTTTATACATGTCACACTAGATCATTGCACATCCCGGTACACCGCCGGAGGCATTCATATAGAGTCATATTTTTGTTGTAGTATCAAGTTGTAATTCTTGAGTTGTATGTAAATAAAAGTGTGATGATCATCATTATTAGAGCATCGTCCTATATGAGGAAAGGATGATGGAGACTATGATTCCCCCACAAGTCGGGATGAGACTCCGGACGAAAAAAATGAAAAAAAGAGGCCAAAGAGCCCAAAAGAAAAAAAAGAAAAAAAAGAAAAAATGAGAGAAAAAGAGAGATGGGGCAATGTTACTATCCTTTTTCCACACTTGTGCTTCAAAGTAGCACCATGTTCTTCATGATAGAGTGTCTCCTATGCTATCACTTTCATATATTATTAGTGGGAATTTTTCATTATAGAACTTGGCTTGTATATTCCAATGATGCGCTTCCTCAAATGCCTTAGGTCTTTGTGAGCAGGCAAGTTGGATGCACACCCACTTAGTTTTCTTTTGAGCTTTCATCATACACTTATAGCTCTAGTGCATTCGTTGCATGGCAGTCCCTACTCCTTGCGTTGACATCAATTGATGGGCATCTCCATAGCCCGTTGATTAGGCTAGTCAATGTGAGACTTTCTCCTTTTTTGTCTTCTCCACACAACCTCCAACATCATATTATATTCCACCTATAGTGCTATATCCATGGCTCACTCATGTATTGCGTGAGAGTTGAAAAAGCTGAAGCGCGTTAAGAAGTATGAACCAATTGCTTGGCTTGTCATCAGGGTTATGCATGATAAATACTTTGTGTTAAGAAGATAGAGCATGACAAGATTATATGATTTTGTTGGGATAGCTTTCTTTAGTCATGGTATTTTGAGACGACATGATTGCTTTATTAGCATGCTTGAAGTAATATTGTTTTTATGTCAATATTAAACTTTTGTTTTGAATCTTATGGATCTGAATATTAATGCCACAATAAGAAAGATTACAGGATAAACATGTTAGGTACCATTCCATATCAAAAATTCTGTTGTTATCATTTACCTACTCGAGGACAAGCAGAAATTAAGCTTGGGGTGCTTGATACGTCTCCAACGTATCTATAATTTTTTATTGTTCCATGCTATTATATTATCCATCTTGGATGTTTTATATGCATTATTATGCTATTTTATATCATTTTTTCGGACTAACCTATTAACCTAGTGCCAATTGCTGTTTTTTCCTTGTTTTTGTCTTTTATAGAAAATCAATACCAAATGGAGTCCAAACGGAACGAAACTTTTTGTGGAATTTTCTTGGACCAGGGGACACCCAGGAACCTTCGGGAGGGGGTCAGAGGGCCACCAGTTGGCGACAAGACTGGAGGGCACGCCCTAGGGGGCGCCCCCTAGGCTTCTGGGAGCCCTGATGCCTCTCCAACCCTAATCTTTGCTCTATAAATACCCAAATATTCCCCATATACTAGAGGGCACACCAAAAATACTTTTTCACCACCGCAAGTTTCTGTCCTCGTGAGATCCCATCTGGAGACCTGTTCCGGTACTCCGCCGGAGGGGTATTTGGTCACGGAGGTCCTCTACATCAACCTTGCTGCCCTTCCGATGATGTGTGAGTAGTTTACCACAGACCTACGGGTCCATAGCTGGTAGCTAGATGGCTTCTTCTCTCTCTTTGATCTTCAATACAATGTTCTCCTGGATGTTCTTGGAGATCTATTCGATATAATCTTCTTTTGCGGTGTGTTTGTTGAGATGTGATGAATTGTGGGTTTATGATCAGATTATCTATGAAAATTATTTGAGTCTTTTCTGGACTCTTTTATTCATGATTAAGATAGCTTTGTATTTCTCTCCAATCTATTGATTTGGTTTGGCCAACTAGATTGATTTTTCTTGCAATGGGAGAGGTGCTTTGTAATGGGTTCAATCTTGCGGTGTCCTCACCCAGTGATAGAAAGGGTAGCGAGGAACATATTTGTATTGTTGCCATTAAGGATAAAAAGTTGGGGTTTATTTCATATTGCTTGGATCTATCCCTCTACATCATGTCATCTTGCTTAAGGCATTACTCCGTTCTTGTTAACTTAATACACTAGATGCATGCTGGATAGCGGTCGATGTGTGGAGTAATAGTAGTAGATGTAGGCAGGAATCAGTCTACTTGTCACGGACGTGATGCCTATATTCATGATCATTGCCTTAGATATCGTCATAACTTTGCGCTTTTCTATCAATTGCTCAACAGTAATTTGTTTACCCACCGTATGCGTTCTTTCAAGAGAGAAGCCTCTAGTGAAAACTATGGCCCCGGGGTCTATCTTTTACCATATTATTTTGCAGATCTACAAAACCAAAAACACAAAAATACCTTGCTGCAATTTATTTACCTTTATTTATTTTGAACTTTTATTTATCTTTTATACCTATCTCTATCAGATCTCATCCTTGGAAGTAACCGTGAAGGGATTGAGAACCCCTTTATCGCGATGGGTGCAAGTATTTGTTTGTTTGTGTAGGTGTAACCATGGAGATTTGTGTGTTCCTCCTACTGGATTGATACCTTGGTTCTCAAACTGAGGGAAATACTTATCTCTACTTTGTTGCATCACCCTTTCCTCTTCAAGGGAAAAACCAACGCAAGCTCAAGAAGTAGCAGCAGGCCCAGCACCGAGCCCTCCAGAGGGAACTCGAGCTGGACTCGAGGAAGCGGCGGCGGCCCTCGCCGGAGGCTGAGGAGGAAGAGATGGGCTCCCACTGACGATTAATTGCCCGATCTTCTGCTGCCGTTTTGTTTTGTTTGCTCTTGGTTTCTGCCTCCTACCTCCCGAAGCCCGGCTGAGTTTTCTCGCGGCCCGCAGCCAGCCCGCAGCAAAGAAGAAGAAGGGTTCCCCTGACATGGGGAGGCCACGACGTCTGCCACGCCCTGCGGGTGACACAGACCAAGGGGGACCCACGCGCCCCCTGCAAGCGATGAGGGGCGCGAGGAGGCTACCCGCCACCATGAAGCGGGGATAGGGTGTGCGGCGGTGGACGAGGAGCGTGCGGCTTCGCCTAAGCCACGCGAAGACTTGCCTTCCCCAGCCGAAGAGAGCGAGCTCCGCGAGGGAGCTTTCGAAGGAGAGGCTGCGCCCCCGGGGCGCCGAACGCGGGAGGTGAGACGGCGATGGAGGGGGGTGAAGGCACGGACCCCCACCACACTCTATGACCACCGGGGGAGCCAGCATCGATGAGGGGTCACGACGAGCCCCCGGCACTCGCCGGTGCGCTAGGCTCCCGAGGCGGCTGCGACCAGCCCGTAGGGCACGTCGATGCGGTAGGCCTAGAACAAGGCCACGAAGAGCCCCCCATGCTTGACGGGGGACTTGACCCCCGCGAGGGGTGAAGGCACGGGGACCGCGGGAGGGGCTGACCTAGGGTCCTCCCGCATCATGACAGCGGGGGATGATGTGGAGGCGCCCGCAGGCTGGGCCCTGGCGTTAGTGAGCGACTGCGCGGCGCTCCGACGTAGGGCTCTCCGCGGAGCCTGGGCGGCCCTCGACACTCTCGAGCAGGACCTCTAGAAGGAGGAGACACGCCTCGTGGGGGAGTGCCAACTCCTCATGGACGGGTGGCGTCAGCTTAACGTAGCCATGAAGATGGGCCCCCGTCAGGACAAAGCTGGGCCCCCATTAGGACGAAGCCGCGCGGGAAAAGCGTGACAAAATCATCAAGGATGCCAAGGAGCTCTTCGAGCGGGCCCTTGAGGATGCCGTGGAGGCTGAGCAATGGCGCGATGACGCTGAGGCCCGCGAGAAGGTGCTCCTGGAGCAGGCCGAGCTTAGGGAGGAGGGGCTTCGCACGCGGGAGCAGGCCACAGAGGTCCGCAAAGGCCAACTCGCTTCCCATGAGGAGGAGCTCGCCAAGCGTGAGTGATAACCCACAACTATAGGGCATCGTTTGCAGTCTTTTTTGATAAATAAGAGTGTCGAACCCAACGAGGAGCTAAAGGTACAACAAATATTCCCTCAAGTTCTATCGACCACCGATACAACTCTACGCACGAGGTTCCTATATGGCGCGTAGGTCGCCGCGTAACACGGTAGCGCGTACCCCCCCCCCTGCGTCTTTCCTTTCGTTATCGGGCCGCCCAATTCGCTTCCCTTTCTCTGGTTCTGCCGGTCTAGAACCTTCCCAGAACCGGTTTTTATTGTTTTTCATGTTTTCTATAATAGTTTTTTCCTTTTTCTATTCTTTTCAATTTTTTCTTTCGTTTTTCGTTTTTGTTTTTTCTTTCCTTTTTTCTATTTTCTTCTTCTTCTTCACCTTTTGACTTTTTTGGCATTTTTTATTTCGAATTCGTTAACAACTTTTTTTGTTCATCGAATTCAAAAAATGTTTAACCATGCAAAACAATGTTCAACAATCCAAAAAATGTTCATTCAATTCAATTTTTTGTTCATCAGGTTAAAAAAATGTTCATAAAAATTCAAAAGTTGTTCATCAAACAAAAAAAATGTTCATGGGTTTCTTTTTTATATTGAATTTTTTGTTCTCAGATTCAAAAAAAATTCATCACATTCAAATTTGTTAACTGAATTAAAATTTTGTTCATCATTTTTTTTAAATAATGTTCATCGAATTAAAATTTTGTACATAATTTTTTCCAAAATTTTTCTCTAACACAAATTTTGTTCTTCAAATTAAAAAAATGTTCATCAAATGCCAAATTTGTTCATCGATGTTCAAAATATGTTCATCAAATTCGAAAAAAAGTTCATTCCTTTGGAATCATGAACATTTTTTACAAATACGTGAACATTTTTCGAATTCACGAACATTTTTTTGAACCATGAATATTATCTTAAATTCAAGACAATTTTTTGTAATCATGAACATTTTTTGCAAATTCGTGAACCTTTCGCGAATGCATAAACTTTTTTTGAGATCATGAACATTTTTTTTAATTCGTGAACATTTTTTAAATTTTTGAATATTTTATGTAAACATGAACATTTTTTCCAAATTCGTGAACATTTCGCGAATGCATGAACTTTTTTTGAAATCATGAACATTTTTTTAAATTCATGAATATTTTTAAATTTGTGAACATTTTTTTTATAAATCCCTCCCATGAGCCTTTTGGCGGTGCCATCCATGGTGCTCGGCGTGGGTGCCAGACGCGTTGGCAAGAAGGAGCTAGCGCGGCAGGTGGGCGATTCGAGCGGCGCCTAGTTCCCCTGTGGGCGGTGAGCTCAGGAACTGGGCGAAGGAAGAAGAAGAAGAGGTGAGGGGCGTGTGCGTGAATGATTTCCGCCACCCCTCCCCTCGATTTATAACCACGGACCGGACAGAACATGGGGAAGTGGGATTGGTTGCGCCCACCCCTCCCACTTCCCCGCATTGAGTGGGCACGATGTACGCACGAATTAACTGCATCGAGAAAGGCAACCATCCGCGGCCACCACATTAAATCCCTGCGCGGGGGCTGAGGGCGCGGATTGGCGGGCCCCAGCCCGCTGTTGCGTCCCGTTGAGCGCGTGGCCCGGCAGGACCTCTTCAGCTACTATTCACCATGTGGCGCCCGCGCCGAAACCAAGGGGTCGCGTCCTTTCCCCTCCAAGATTCGGCATACTCTTCGGTTTCCTGCCCTTGCCGGGATGCCGCGATCCGGCTTCCGGAAGCTGGCACACAGTGGGTGTTGCCGGACCCGGTGGTCACAAGCTTCATCAACATTGGCCGCCTCCTCAAGGGGTGAAACTACGAAGGCCCCCCTGCTTGAAGTCGGCGAGCCTTCACAGCTTCGGGGACTACTGTCGGCGGGATGGACCCCGGGCAGGCAACGGAACCCAGATCCTTTTCAAAAACATCGGGGCCAGCATCGCCCCTCAATCCGGCTCGTGCTTGGCCGGGTTCCTCAACCCGGCCAAGCTCCATGACCCGGCCAAGACCACAACACGGCCAGGACTGCTGGCGTATGCCGGACGGTCCCGACGAGCCAAGACTTCTCCAACAAGTAAGCGCAGCCATGGTGCGCCCCTCAACCCGGCCACGGGTCAGCTCCCGTCCCATCCGGGGTGTACAACGGAACAAGTCCCCACGAAGAGATGAGCATGGCTACAGTGGCCCACCAACCTCGCTGACCAGCAGGAGCGTGGCTACAGTGGCCCACCTACTCCGCTGACCGGGGCTGGCATGGCTACAGTGCATCCCTTTTCCTACTGATGCAAGCCGATGGCGACCAGGCGATGCGCCACTACAGCCGAGCCGGCTCAACCACTCCGTGACGCACGACAAGATGGAGAACATTGCCCTCTGGCGCGCGGGGCCCACACCCAGAGAACCCGGCGTACCCTGGTACCCGGCGGGCCCCAGCACCGACTTACCAGGCGCTGACATCCCGGCCCCGTGGCCATGTAACTTTACCATTGTAACCCTGGGGGTTGACCTATAAAACGCACCAGGAGCCCTCCATGTACAGGGGCGAACACTTGAGAACCATTAGCCGAACACACACACACATACCAGGGAGAGGGAGCAGCCTATGCTTTGGCCTGTCTTCCTTCCTCCTGGAAACAGCTCGAGGAGCAAGCTTGTACCATCCGCATATAAACCACACTCGGCAGGACTAGGGGTGTTATCTCTCCGGAGAGCCCCAAATCTGGGTATGTCTTGCGTCCCACGCTCGCTCATACCGACCTCGCCTCTGGAGCCCACCGTTTCCCTCGAGCCTGTCCCTCTCTTTAGCCATCCTTTGGCATCTGCCATGCGCCCACCACGACAACAATGCATGGCCAAGTTTGTCCCGCCTGATGATAGTTCGGACTCCGCTAAGGGGTCCGAAGCTTCAGAAGAGGTTCCACAAAGGAACCCCAGGGTCAAGCCGCCCGCCCAAAGGTACTAATCCGAAGACCCTGCGAACGTTTCCTCCGTTAGTTTATTACTTGATCGAATGTATGTGTTTCGTAATGCAGCTCGCCACCCGACCTCCCCACTGATCAGGTTTCAGAGGGGACCTCTCCGCCAGCCGAGCTAGTGGAGACTAGGACCGCGTCCCGCTCTACGCCTCCTCCGGTCATCGGGGAGACCCGAGAGGTGCTGTCCCGAAGGACCCCTCCCTGCCCGAACACGAGAGGTGATGGCGATGATGTCGTGGCTGAGGTTAACACCATGATCACCAAAGACCAGGAGGGGGGATCCCTCCTGGTGAAGAAGGAGGGGGAGCTCGGTCAATCCAAGCCCTCCTGGAAGACGGTTCTGGAGCCCCCAAGGCCCCCAGAGTCATCGATTCTGCCCTTCACCGAAGGGGGAGCCAGGGCCCCGCCGCCAGTGCCAACACCGGAGATTGGGTTGTGGCTAGGTGGCCGGACATGATGGAGGAGGCTTTGAATGGCTCCTCCATCGTCGCTAAACACCACACCCTGATGGGCGTGGTTTTGCAAAGTATTCGGTCCATTAACAGCGAACTGAAGGAGGCCTTTGGTGGCCTCCTGACGGGCTTTGATGTAATCCATGTAATATTCTTTCCATAAAGTGGATTTAGTGAGCAAAATTGTGCAATCCTCGTATATAGCAGCCCTCGAGACTCTACCAGTATTGAAAAACCTGGTAGAGGATCAAAAATCATTGAATCGGGAAAGTAAGTGAGGTGAGCTGTTTTTTGTAGGCCTCGTCTTCGGCGGCGGCTGCCAATGCTGCGGAGCTGGACGAAGTGAATCGGAAGCTCAAGATCTACGATGAGGAGCTCGACCGTGTCAACAAGCGGTTTGACGAAACGCAAGGTTAGTCTGGTCGAGACTTAGTAATTCTGATTGCCGTATCCGGCAAGGTATTCGGGGTTATCCCTAAGCAGGAATTGCTTGATTATGACTGCAGCTGTCGCCGTGGAGGTTGAGAACCTCAAGGCTGAACTGAAGAAGGCCAAGCAGGGGGCTGCCGAACAGAAGGTGGCGGCCGAGCAAGCGGCCGCCAAACTCACGATGGTGAAAACTGTCAGCGACAAGCACGAGGCCGGAGTAGCCGAAGTGCAGCAGGAGCTCAAGGATGCCGTCACTAAATGTGAGGACCTTGAGCAGAAAAATAAGGGTCAAGCCACCGAGCTGTCCAAGGTAAAGCGGGAGATCCAGAAGGCGAGGAAGGAAATGTGAGGCGCCCGAGAAGAGCTCTGCCAAGTGAAGCTAATCGCAGATGGTAAGCCATACTTACTGTAGAGTGTCTTTGGCGGCCACAGGTTAGCTTTGCTCACACAAGTGTGGCGTTCATCAGGCGCACTTGTGGATCTTCTGAGGAGTGCGGCAGATGTGGCCGAGCACTTTGCGTCTCGGGAGGGGGATGCCGAGCATAGGCTGTTCTGGGCGTAGTTTCAGGCGCCCGACCACCCTCCACTTCCGAGCAACCAAATGAAGCAGCTAATGGAGTTGCACCAAATGGCGGAGCCGGCTATGAAGGACCTTTGTGTCCGGCTGTGGCCTGCGGAGCCTATACCGAGTAGCTACTTTGTCCTGGCGTAGAAGCTATGCGACGCCGCTCTCCGGGTTGACGTTGTGAAGCATTCCTTCTACATCGAGGGAGCTCGAATGGCTTTTGCGAAGACCATGGTGCACTAGCCGAAGATCAAGCCAGTCGAGATGGCCACCAGACCCCCGCCGCCTGGAAGGAGCACAGGCACCCCAAGCAATACTTCCCCATCGTCATGGATGGTGCTTGGGTAGTAGAGGCCCAGTGTTCTAAAGATGCAATTTATGAATGAATGTGTTATCATATGTCAGATGACAGTTGAACCATTTGCTTTATAATGTAATTTCCTTGTATGGTTTATCGCCATCGATTCATAGTTTGACACTTGTCATCGGATCACCAACCAGTTCTCGCTCATTATGACAGTCAGTTTTCGGCTTTCTCCACTAAGGTACTTGATCGGGCTAGCCAGAAGTACAATCGCAGTGGTTCTCCCTTTACCTTCTTAGCCGAACGTGCGGAACGTAATAGGGTAAGCACAAGGAGTCGGGCTACCCAACTATTGACCCAAGACATAATTTGGAACTAGTTCATATAATGCAATATCCGAGACGCCGAACACTTAATACAGGAGATAGTGCCGGACTGATGCTTGGGGCGAGTTTTATAATCGAGCCCCCTGTCTATTAGCCGGTCGCATATAAAGATAACATGTACCGAACTAGGTTGCTTTGGTGTTGAAGGAGTAGGAAAATTTATGCAACATAAAAGACTACAAGAGGACCATGAACAATGGCCTTTGTTTCCGGTGATGTCTAGCCGTACAATCCGAACTGCCAAGGTAACTGTTACGGGTACTTTTTTATAAAATAAATTATAGAGGAAAGGTTTACGCAGGGCCTTAATGTGTAGCTTGACGTCCCTACTATGCCCTGCTGCACGTCTGCGCCTTTGCTCCGGAGGGGAGGAATAACTCCTTGGAGAGGGTGATGATCGGCCGACGGGCCCTTGATAGAGGGTTTTGAGAAGTCGCCGTACTATACTAGCTTAATGTCGGATAGGTCCTAGATGGTACCTGTTGATGTCCGAAGACGTGCTTGACCATAACTTGGTTAAACCAAATGCTTGGCTATTGTGTGATTGGTCCCCACAGCTGCCCATGGTATTCTAAGCGCGAAGTTGTGCATATGAGGCACGTAGTGGGCGACTGGGGTGCACATGCTGTGGGGTGCGTATCCCTATTTACGTTGGGCGTAGGGAGGCTCCTCGAATGGAGACAGAGCTCGGGTCTGTTTCCTTGCCTCTCGTGCCTTGACGGTGGGCTGATACTTTGGCCCCTCGATGCCGGTTTGGACTTCGGCTGCCAGAGCCGCTGTATGTTCCTTAGTCTGGAGTGAGCGCTCCGTATTGCCGTTGACTATGATGACGCCCTTGGGTCTGGGCATCTTTAGCTTCAGGTAGGTGTAATGGGGGACAACATTGAATCGAGCAAATGTCGTTCGGCCCAGGAGGGCGTGATAGCCACTGCGAAAGGGGACAATGTCGAAGATCAAGTCTTTGCTTTGGAAGTTGTCTAGCGAGCCAAACACTACTTCTAGGGTCAGGGTGCCTGAGCAGCGGGCTTAAACGCCTGGGATTACCCCTTTAAAGGTGGTATTACTAGGTTTGATCCTTGACGAGTCAATACCCATTTTCCTCACTATATCTGAGTAAATCAGACTGAGGCTACTGCCTCCGTCCATGAGGACTCTAGTGAGGTGGTACCCATCGATAATGGGGTCAAGAACCAGGGTCGCCGATCCTCCATGACGGATACTGGTCGGATGGTCCCTGCGGTCAAAGTTGATCGGGCATGCCAACCATGGGTTAAATTTCAGGGCTACAGGCTCTACGGTGTAAACATCTCGAAGTGCGCATTTCCTCTCCTACTTGGGTATATGTGTGGCGTAGATCATATTTACTATCTTTACCTCGGGTGGGAATTGTTGCGGCCTCCATTGTTTGGCCTGCAAGGTTCCTCATTGTCCTCGCTACGGGGGCTTTTGCCTGTGTCCTCGGCTATGAGTTTGCCAGCCTGTTTGATCACCCAATAGTTACGGTTGGTGTGTGATACGTCTCCAACGTATCTATAATTTTTGCTTGTTCCATGCTGTTATATTATCATTCTTGGATGTTTTACAATCATTTTATAGCAACATTATATCATTTTTTTGGGACTAACCTATTGACATAGTGCCAAGTGCCAGTTGCTGTTTTTTGCTTGTTTTTTACTTCGCAGAAAATCAATACCAAACGGAGTCAAAACGCAGTGAAATTTTTTGGAGATTTTTTCTGGACCAGAAGGAACAACTTGGGCTGAAGAAGTACCAGAGGGGTGCCCCGAGGGGGGGCACAACCAACCTAGGGGCGCCTGGGGGCCCAGGCATGCCCTGGTGGGTTGTGCCCACCTCGGTGGCCTCTCCACCCGCCTCTTTGCTCTATAAATACCCTGGAAATCCAAAAACCCTAGGGTATTCGACGAAACATAATTCCAGCCGCCGCAAGTTCCAGAACCACCAGATCCAATCTAGACACCATCACGGAGGGGTTCATCATCCTCATTGGTGCCTCTCCGATGATGCATGAGTAGTTCATTGTAGACCTACGGGTCCGTAGTTAGTAGCCAGATGGCTTCCTCTCTCTCTTTTGATTCTCAATACAATGGTCTCTTGGACATCTATTTGATGTTACTCTTTTTGCGGTGTGTTTATTGGGATCCGATGAACTTTGAGTTGATGATCAGATCTATTTTATCCATGAAAGTTATTTGAGTCTTCTTTTTATCTCTTATATGCATGATTACTTATAGCCTCGTATTTCTTCTTCGAATATTTGGTTTAGTTAGGCCGACTAGATCAATTTTTCTTGCCATGGGAAGAGGTGCTTTGTGATAGGTTCAGTCGTGCGGTGTTCTTTCCCAGTGACAGAAGGGGCAGCAAGACACGTATTGATTGGTTCCATTAAGGATAACAAGATGGGGTCTATTCCTACATGAATAGATCTTGTCTACATCATGTCATCGTTCTTATTGCATTACTCCGTTTCTCCATGAACTTAATACACTAGATGCATGTTGGATAGCGGTCGATGTGTGGAGTAATAGTAGTAGATGCAGGCAGGAGTCGGTCTACTAATCTTGGATGTGATGCCTATATAATGATCATTGCCTGGATATCGTCATAATTATTTGAAGTTTTATCAATTGCCCAACAGTAATTTGTTTACCCGCCATATGCTATTTTTCTCGAGAGAAGCCACTAGTGAAATCTACGGCTCCCGGGTCTATTATTTATCATATTTGCTTTCCGATCTATTATTTGCCTCTTTTATTTTCAGATCTATTATTCCAAAAACCCAAAAATACCTTGCTGCAATTTTTTGTTATTTATTTTATTTCACGCTTCCGCGAGATCTATTTATCCAATCTACTACAAATTTATCTATCCTTTACCCGGGAGGGATTGACAACCCCTCTTACGCGCCGGGTTGCAAGTATCTGTTCTTTGTGTGCAGGTACCGTTTACATAGTGTTACGTGGTTCTCCTACTGGTTCGATAACCTTGGTCTCTTCACTAAGGGAAATACCTACCGTAGCTGTGCTGCATCATCCCTTCCTCTTCGGGGGAAATACTGACGCGGACACGAGCCATCAAGAAAGGGTTTCTGGCGCCATTGCCAGGGAGACATCATCAACATCTATCAGGTTCCTAATCACAAATCTCATCTCCTTGCAATTTACATTATTTGCCATTTGCCTCTCATTTTCATCTCCCCCACTTCACAAAAAATTGCCGTTTTATTCGCCCTCTTTTTCGTTCGCCGTTTTTTTTCATCAGATCTGTTTTTGTGTGCAATCTTGTTTGCGTAGTCACAATGACTCAAGAAAACACCAAGTTGTGTGACTTTTCCAATACCAATAATAATGATTTTACAAGCACTCCGATTGCTCCTCCCACCACTAGTGCGGAGTCTTGTGATATCAATGCCGCTTTGTTGAATCTTGTTATGAAAGATCAATTTTCCGGTACTCCTAATGAGGATGCCGCGTCCCATCTTAACACATTCATAGAACTATGCGATATGCAAAAGAAAAAAGATGTGGACAATGATATTGTGAAGTTGAAATTGTTTCCATTTTCTTTGCGAGATCTTGCAAAATTTTGGTTTTCTTATTTGCCTCGCAATAGTATTGATTCTTGGGATAAATGCAAAGATGCTTTCATTACTAAGTATTTTCCGCCCACGAAATTACTTCCCTTAGAACTCAAATCATGAATTTTAAGCAACTTAAGCATGAACATGTTGCACAATCTTGAGAAAGAATGAAATTGATGCTAAGAAATTGTCCTACGCATGGCTTAAATCTTTGGATGATCATACAATTTTTTTATGCGGGATTGAATTTTGTCTCTAGAAATCTTTTAGATTTCGCCGCGGGTGGTACTTTTATGGAAATTACTTTGGGTGAAGCTACTAAATTTCTTGATAATATTATGGCAAATTATTCACAATGGCATACCGAAAGAGCACCTACTAGTAAAAAAGTTAATTCGGTTGAAGAAATAAATTCTTTCAGTGAAAAAGTTGATGCTCTTATGAAATTGGTTGCTAATAAAAGTGCTCCTATTGATCTTAATGATGTGCCTTTGTCTACTTTGATTGAGCAAAATAGTGATCCCGTAGATGTGAATTTTGTCTCGCGAAACAATTTTAATAACAATGCTTATAGAGGTAATTTTGATCCTAGGCCTTTTCCTAGAAATCCTCTAATAATTATGGTAATTCCTATGGTAATCCTTCTTATAATAATAATAGGAACACCTCTAATCTTGAGAATAATATTAAAGAATTTATCAATGCTCAAAAGGTTTTCAATAATATGATAGAAGAAAAGTTGAATAAGATTGACGATATGTCTAGAAGCATTGATAGAATTTCTCATGATGTAGAAAATGTCAAGTTGAAAAATTTTGTGCCTAAGGTTGAATAATCAATTAAAGCTTTATATGTTTCTATGGATGAAAGTAAGAAAAGAACCGCTATGCTTAGAGCTAAAAGAGAATTTT
Organism: Thinopyrum elongatum; assembly: GCA_011799875.1. NCBI lineage: Eukaryota > Viridiplantae > Streptophyta > Magnoliopsida > Poales > Poaceae > Thinopyrum > Thinopyrum elongatum. The sequence continues at coordinate 66,114,598 of CM022300.1, forward strand.
TAGAAAAAACGTTTTCTAGTGATTGCTTTCATAAAAATGATGCAGATCTTAAAGTGATTGGTGTTTCTTCTATTGATTCATTGTTTAGTAAAATTAAAATTGATGATAAAGGGACTGAAGAAAAGTCAACTTTAGTTAGAAGGCGTCCCGATAATTCGGAGGGTGAAAATCTTGATGAAAAATTTGATAAAAGTGGGTTTGGAAAGGTTAAAACTTTAACTAGTGATGTGCCCACTCTTTTGGATTACAAAGACTTTAATTATGATAGTTGCTCTTTGATTGATTGTATTTCTTTGTTACAATCCATGATAAATTCACCTCATGCCTATGAACAAAATAAAGCTTTTACTAAACATATTGTTGATGCTATGATGAAAGCTTTTGAAGAAAAGTTGGAATTAGAGATCTCAATTCCTAGAAAATTACATGATGAATGGGAACCCACCATCAAAGTCAAGGTAAAAAATTATGAGTGTTTTGCTTTATGTGATTTGGGTGCTAGTGTTTCCACAATTCCGAAATCTTTATGTGATGTTCTTGGTCTTACCAATATTGAAGAGTGTTCTTTAAATTTGCACTTGGCGAATTTGACTATTAAAAAGCCTATGGGAAGAATTAATGATGTTCTTATTCTTGCAAATAGGAATTATGAGCCCATAGATTTTATTGTTCTTGATATTGATTGCAATCCGTCTTGTCCAATTATACTTGGTAGACCGTTGTTACATACTATTGGTGCCGTGATTGATATGAAAGAAGGCAATATTAAATTCCAATTTCCACTAAGGAAGGGTATGGAATACTTCCCTAGAACAAGAATCAAGCCACCATATGAATCAATCATGAGGGCATCCTATGGATCTAGAAATAAAGATGACAAAACTTAGATCTATGTTTTATGCCTAGCTAGGGGCGTAAAATGATAGCGCTTGTTGGGAGGCAGCCCAATGAATAAAATTTATTTTTGCCTTTTTCTTTCTTTTCTTGAGTGTTTGCACAATTATGCCTCTGTTATGAGTGTGTTTTTTATGTTTCAATTAGTGTTTGTGCCAAGTAAAGCCTTTGGGATAGCTTTGGTGATAGTTGATTTGATCTTGTTGAAAAACAGAAACTTTTGCGTCCAGTAAAATAATTGTCTAGATTTACAAAAGCAACAAAAAATTCTGAATTTATTACACAATATTTATATACGAATTTCCTATGTTTTCCTAATGTTTCAGAAATTTTAAAGTTACATAAGTATGAGAACAATTCGCATCTTTACAGACTGTTCTGTTTTTTTACAGATTCTGTTTTCTTTGCATTGTGTGCTTATTTTGATGAATCTATGGTTTGTATCGGGGGGTATAAGCCATGGTAAAGTTAGAATACAGTAGATATAATGCAATAACAAAATTTGAATAGGTTTTCTACAGTGCTTAAAGTAAAGATTGGTTTTCTTATACTAACGGATCTCACGAAGGTTTTGTTGAGTTTTGTGTGATTGAAGTTTTCATGTTTTGGGTGAGATCACGATGGATGAAGGAATAAGGAGTAAGAAGATCCTAAGCTTGGGGATGCCCCATGGAACCCCAAGCTATTATCCAAAGAGAAACAAGCAACTAAGCTTGGGGATGCCCCCGAGTGGCATCCCCTCTTTCTTCTAACGACCATCGGTATTTTACTTGGAGCTATATTTTTATTCGTCACATATCATGAGTTTTGCTTGAAGCGTCTTGTGTTACATGAGTCTTTGCTTGTTTTTCTTTTTAGTTTGGGTCATCTATCCTTGTTGGACACACCTATTTGGGAGATCCAAAATTATGCTATGATTTGTTAGAATTGCTCTATGTGCTTTACTTAAATTTTTTGAGGTATGGAACTGCTATAGTGCTTCACTTATATCTTTTTTAGCACAGTGTGCTTTAATATTTTTGAAGAAATTCTCTCATGCTTCACTTAGATTTATTTGAGAATTAGTAATTTTTGAAGAAATCCTCTCATGCTTCACTTATATTATTTTGAGAGACGAAAAAAATGTATGCTCATGTTCTTCACTTAGATTTGTTTGAGCTATCAAAAGTAACAGATGAAACTAGTCCCAAAGTGATAGATATTCAAGAGGGATATAATAAAAACTTTTATTAAGATCATTGGACAAAATAAACTTGATTCTTTGTAAGAGTTTTGCAATATGATGATAGTGATATGTGAGTCATGTTGATGAGTAATTATGCTTTAGTAAGAATATTGGTGTTAAGGTTTGTGATTCCCTTTGCAAGCATGAAAGTCAATAGTTATGTAATGAAATTACATCCTATTTGTGGTGCATTATTCGGTGTTAGTTATGCTTAATGCTCATTTATGAGATTTTTCGTTTCTTGGTTGGATGCTTCTCAATCTTTTTGCTAGCCTTCACTTGTACTAAGTAGGAATACTACTTGTGCAACCAAAATCCTTAAACCCAGTTTTGCCATATGAGTCCACTATACCTACCTATATGTGGTATTTCCGTGACATTCTAAGCAAATTTGTATGTGCCATCTCTAATTTTGAAAATAAATTTTCTTTTTGTGTGCTCGTACCGCTCATGAAACGGTAGGGGGTGGCTGATATTTTTCCATGCTAGATGTGTTTTTCTCAAGATGAGTGTTTATTCACTTGTCATTGCACGAGAGTACGGCAAAGGTATTAGGGATGCCCAATCCCAAAATGAAAAATGAATTTACTTTATGTTGTCAAATAATAAATTCCTTGGAAAGTGTTGGTATGGACGGCACCCGTGGATACGGCTAGCCGTGGAATGTGAAAGTATGGTGGAAAAAGGAATAAACTTTATTTTCTGTTTGGGAACCGCCTATGATATATCTAGCATGGAAAGTATTTGGAACTACTCGATCGTTTTCATTGACAGGAAAAGCATGCCACCCAGAATGTTTTATCTCTATCTTTTTCGCATTGAGCTCTGGCACCTCTAAAAATCCCTACTTCCCTCTGCGAAGGACCATTCTATTTACTTTATGCAATTTTTTTGAGTCTCCATCTTCTCTTATAAAGCACCAACTAAGGGGCACTATGATCGTACTTGAGCATTGGGTATAGCTAATATGTGAGTGTGTTTCATGAATGGATCAATGATTGAGTAATTGGCTAGGGTTAACTTGCTTTAGTGTTGATATTTTGAAAGACATGGTTGCTTGTTGATATTCTTGAGTATTGAAATCTTCATGTCAAAACTAGACTATTGTTTAAATCATATAAAAGTCCAAATGTCCATGCCACAAAAGAAAAGACTATGTGATGAACATGTTAGGCAGCACTCCACATCAAAACTTCTGTTTTTATCATTTACCTACTCGAGGATAGGAATTAAGCTTGGGGATGCTGATATGTCTCCAACGTATCTATAATTTTTTGCTTGTTCCATGCTGTTATATTATCATTCTTGGATGTTTTACAATCATTTTATAGCACCTTTACAACATTTTTTTGGGACTAACCTATTGACATAGTGCCCAGTGCCAGTTGCTATTTTTTGCTTGTTTTTTACTTCACAGAAAATCAATACCAAACGGAGTCCAAACGCAGCGAAACTTTTTGGAGATTTTTTCTGGACCAGAAGGAACAACTTGGGCTGAAGAAGTACCAGAGGGGTCCCCCGAGGGGGGCACAACCCACCTGGGCACGCCTGGGGGCCCAGGCACGCCCTGGTGGGTTGTGCCCACCTCCGTGGCCTCCCGCACCGCCTCTTTGCTCTATAAATACCCTGGAAATCCAAAAACCCTAGGGGAGTCGACGAAACACAATTCCAGCCGCCGCAAGTTCCAGAACCACCAGATCCAATCTAGACACCATCACGGAGGGGTTCATCATCCTCATTGGTGCCTCTCCGATGATGCGTGAGTAGTTCATTGTAGACCTATGGGTCCGTAGTTAGTAGCTAGATGGCTTCCTCTCTCTCTTTTGATTCTCAATACAATGGCCTCTTGGAGATCTATTTGATGTTACTCTTTTTGCGGTGTGTTTGTTGGGATCCGATGAACTTTGAGTTTATGATCAGATCTATTTTATCCATGAAAGTTATTTGAGTCTTCTTTTGATCTCTTATATGCATGATTACTTATAGCCTCGTATTTCTTCTTCGAATATTTGGTTTAGTTAGGCCGACTAGATCGATTTTTCTTGCCATGGGAAGGGGTGCTTTGTGATGGGTTCGGTCGTTCGGTGTTCTTTCCCAGTGACAGAAGGGGCAGCAAGACATGTATTGATCATTGCCATTAAGGATAACACGATGGGGTCTATTCCTAATGATCATTGCCTGGATATCATCATAATTATTTGAAGTTCTATCAATTGCCCAACAGTAATTTGTTTACCCGCCGTATGCTATTTTTCTCGAGAGAAGCCACTAGTGAAATCTACGGTCCCCGGGTCTATTATTTATCATATTTGCTTTCTGATCTATTATTTGCCTCTTTTATTTTCAGATCTATTATTCCAAAATCCCAAAAATACCTTGCTGCAATTTTTTGTTATTTATTTTATTTCACGTTTCCACGAGATCTATTTATCCAAACTACTACAAATTTATCTATCTTTTACCCGGGAGGGATTGACAACCCCTCTTACGCGTCGGGTTGCAAGTATTTGTTCTTTGTGTGTAGGTATCATTTACATAGTGTTGCGTGGTTCTGCCACTAGTTCAATAACCTTGGTCTCATCACTGAGGAAAATACCTACCGTAGTTGTGCTGCATCATCCCTTCCTCTTCGGGGAAAATACTGACGCGGATAGGAGCCATCAGTGTGGTTGGCGGGCTTATCAGAGGTGCCTTGGATCTGGTAGGGCCTGTCCAAGATTATGTCCAACTTGGTGGGTCCATCTTGGTTCCCTTTAGAGGGCTTCTTCCGTAGTCCTTATTTGGAGTTGTGAAATCCTGCATTTACTACCGTATCCTCGGCTTCACCACCATTGTGATGACGCTTATTTCTGTTGCACCGTGGTTTCCCATTTTCGTCCTGGACTTCCGAGGTACCGGGGTCTTCGGGGTTGGTGCTTCTACGAGCCAACCAGCTATCATCCCCCACGCAAAAGCGGGTCATGAGAGAGGTGAGTGCCGACATTGTTCTCGGCTTATCTTAGCCGAGCTGGCGAGCGAGCCATTCGTCCCGGATACTATGCTTGAATGCGGTTATAGCTTCGGTGTCCGGACAGTCGACAATCTAGTTCTTTTTGGACAAAAACCGATTCCAAAATTGCCGGGCTGACTCGCCGGGCTGTTGGACCACATGGCTCAGGTCATCGGCATCCGGAGGCCCAACATAAGTGCCTTGAAAGTTAGCTCGGAAAACATCCTCAAGCTCTTCCCAACTCCCTATGGAGTTCTCAGGGAGGCTGTTCAACCAATGCCTCGCTGGTCCTTTGAGCTTTAATGGCAGGTATTTTATGGCGTGGAGGTCATCCCCTCGAGCCATATGAATTTGGAGAAGAAAGTCTTCGATCCACACGGTCGGGTCTGTAGTCCCGTCGTATTGTTCGATATTTACGGGTATAAACCCTTCGGGGAACTGATGCTGCATCACCTCATCTGTAAAACACATCGGGTGGGCGGCGCCCCTGACACGGGCCACGTCGCGTCAAAGTTTGGCTTCCATCCGGGCCCGATGCTGCTCCCGAGCTCTGTTGTTTCGGTCGAGCCAGGCTTGGTATCCGTCCCGTTTATTGGGAGGGTATCCTCTAGATCTGTAGATGGATCTTGCATGACCTGTTCTAGCATCCAGGTCGTGCCGTAGGTCATATGGGTCCTCAAGCTCTATGGGCTCCTTTCCCCTCCTACGAGGAGGGGCAGGTGGGTCTTCGGCCCTTCCAGCCGGCCTATCCCGTCTTTGAGGGGGGCGGTCTGGCTGGTCGCCTTGAGTATGTCTAGGTGTTGCGGGCTCGACGGCCTTGTCATCAAACTGAGGAAACTGTTTTCGCTTTCAGTGGATGCTTCATTTGGAGAAGAGGAACAATGGGCAGCAACAAATGCAGAGGAGAATGCAGCATTAGAGCAGATTGCAGCTAATGCAGAGGAGAATGCAGCATTAGAGCAGATTGTAGCTAATGTAGAGGAGAATGCAGCATTAGAGCAGATTGCAGCTAATGCAGAGGAGAATGAAGCATTAGAGCAGATTGCAGCTAATGCAAAGAAGAATGAAGCAACTGAATTAGCACTGCCGACAGCTTGGTGGTATGTGTGCAACAACCTTCCCTTTTTTGTGCATTTCTTCTCTTTTTTATCGATGGCTTATAATCTTTTTTCTGTTTGACCTAGCTCTAGGAAAATTAGATAAAAAGGAGAGAAAATTCTAAGAGAGAAAGAAACTTCAGTTCAGCTATCATCCGATGCACGTCGACAGCCACCACCCGAAGTGAAGATGAAAAGGAATTCACTTGACGGTGCATGGCGACGTGCTCAAGGGCTTCCATCTCGTCTTTACTCATGGAGTCATATTGATGAGGACATCAATACCATTGTTGCACCCACATCCCCTGCTGCTATACATACTGGACCAATTACTAGAGCTCGCGCACGCCAATTAAATTACCAGGTACTTTCGTTTCTTGGTAATGATTCTAATGTTCATGAGAATATGATGCTGCCTAAATTGGATACATTTGTTTTGCTTACAAATGAAGGGCCTAGCTTGGACAAGAAGGATGTAGCCTTTGGTTTGCTGCTCATAGTCATACCCTTCTTCGGCTGCTAGGACTTTTGTCCATCTGTCGTTGAGGGTATTTTGTTTGGCTTTTAACTGTTGCTATTTCTTCTTCAGGCTTCATGCGGTGTCGATAAGTTGCCGTTTAAACCGCTCTTAGCCGAGTGGATCCTCGGGGACTATGAAGTCCTCAGCTCCGAGGATAATCTCCTCTTCAGAGAGGGGGAGGTAGTTGTTGTCCTCGGAGTCGTTGAGGTCCTCGGGATTATACTGATCCCCGTGTTCCTCTGAGTCATCGGGTTGGCAGGGGCGGCGGGGGCGGCGAGGTCTTCAATATTGTCCGGGGTGTCATTTTCTCCGGTGCCCATGCTGCCTTCCCTGCCCCGGCGCCCCTTGGATCATCGGTGCTGTCTCTGACGTTTGGGCGGCTCCTTGCTGAGCTTGTTGCTATCTCTCCTAGGGGTGCTTTCATCGTTATTAGCACCATCTCTGTTGTCCTTGGCGGTGTCCACCATATAAACATCGTAGGTGGAGGTGGCCGTCCATCGGTCGGTGATGGGAGGAGTAGTATCAGCGCGGGCCATGGCTTCTACTTCTTCGTCGATGTCTTTGGCCTCCTCAGAGGCGTAGTCTAGCATGTCGGTTAAGTCTTCGACAGTGGCAACCAAGTGGGTGGTGGGTGGGTGATGTCGCTTGAACTACATCGGTATTTCCCCAAAGAGGAAGGGATGATGCAGCACAGCTACGGTAGGTATTTCCCTCAGTTATGAAACCAAGGTATCAATCCAGTAGGAGAACCAAGCAACACTATGTAAACGGTACCTGCACACAAATAACAAATACTTGCAACCCTACGATTAGGAGGGGTTGTCAATCCCTCTACGGGTAACGGTGCCAGAAATTGTCAAGTTGACGGGATAAAAATTGTATAGATTGGATAGACAGCTCTCGATAAAATGCAAAATAAAATAAATAGCAAAAAAGTGTAGCAAGGTATTTTTGGGTCTTTGGCATAATAGATCTGAAAATAAAAGCGAATAAAAATAGATCTCGAAGCAAATATTTTAAAGAATAGACCCGGGGGCCGTAGATTTCACTAGTGGCTTCTCTCAAGAAAATAGCATATGGTGGGTAAACAAATTACTGTTGGGCCATTGATAGAACATCAAATAATTATAACGATATCCAAGCAATGATCATTATATAGGCATCATGTCCAAGATTAGTAGACCGACTCCTACCTGCATCTACTACTATTACTCCACACATCGACCGCTATCCAGCATGCATCTAGTGTATTAAGTTCATGGAGAAACGGAGTAATGCAATAAGAACGATGACATGATGTAGACGAGATCTATTCATGTAGGAATAGCCCCCATCTTATTATCCTTAATAGCAACGATACATGCGTGTCTTGCTGCCCCTTCTTTCATTGGGAAAGAACACTGCATGATCGAACCCATCACAAAGCACCTCTTCCAATGGCAAGAAAAATCGATCTAGTTGGCCTAACTAAACCAATGATTCGAAGATGAAATATGAGGCTATAAGTAATCATGCATAAAAGAGATCAAAGAACTCAAATAACTTTCATGGATATAGATCTGATCATAAACACAAAGTTCACTGGATCCCAACAAACACAACGCAAAAAGAGTTACATCATATAGATCTCCAAGAGACCATTGTATTGAGAATCAAAAAGAGATAAGAAGCCATCTAGCTACTGCCTACGGACCCGTAGGTCTACAATGAACTACTCACGCATCATCGGAGAGGCACCAATGAGGATGATGAACCCCTCCGTGATGATGTCTAGATTGGATCTCATGGTTCTGGAACTTGTGGTGGCTGGAATTGTGTTTCATCGACTCCCCTAGGGTTTTTGGAATATTTGAGTATTTATAGGGTGAAGAGGTGGTGTGGGAGGCCACCGAGGTGGGCACAACCCACTAGGGCACGCCTGGGCCCCCAGGCGCGCCTAGGTGGGTTGTGCCCCCCTCGGGGCACCCCCTCTGGTACTTCTTTGGCCCAAGTTGTTCCTTCTCGTCCATAAAAATTCTCCAAAAATTTTTGCTGCGTTTGGACTCCGTTTGGTACTGATATTCTGTGAAGTAAAAAACACGCAAAAAACAGCAACTGGCACTGGGCACTATGTCAATAGGTTAGTCCCAAAAAATGTTATAAAGTTGCTATAAAATTATTGTAAAACATCCAAGAATGATAATAAAATAGCATGGAACAAGCAAAAATTATAGATACGCTGGAGACGTATCAGCATCCCCAAGCTTAATTCCTACTCGTCCTCGAGTAGGTAAATGATAAAAACAGAATTTTTGATGTGGAATGCTGCCTAACATGTTCATCAAATATTCTTTTCTTTTGTAGCATGGACATATGGACTTTTATATGGTTCTAAGTAATAGTCTAGTTTTGACATGAAGATTTCAATACTCAAGCATATCAACAAGCAATCATGTCTTTCAAAATATTAACACTAAAGAAAGTTATCCCTAGCCCATCATGCTCAATCATTGATCCATTCATAAAACACACTCGCATATTAGCTATACCCAATGCTCAAGTACGATCATAGTGCCCCTTAGTTGGTGCTTTATAAGAGAAGATGGAGACATAAATAAAAAAAATCATAAAGTAAATAGATAGGCCCTTCGTAGAGGGAAGTAGGGATTTGTAGAGGTGCCAGAGCTCAAAGCTTAAATTGAGAGATAAATTTTTTTGAGAGGCATACTTTTCCCGTCAACGAAAACGACCGAGTAATTCCCAACACTTTCCATGCTAGATATATCATAGGCGGTTCCCAAACAGAAAATAAAGTTTATTCCTTTTTCCACCTTTCTTTCACAATCCATGGCTAGCCGTATCCATGGGTGCCCTCCATACCAACACTTTGCAAGGAATTTATTATTTGAAAACATAAAGTAAATTTCATTTTCATTTCGGGACTGGGCATCCCTATTACCACCGCACTCTTGTGCAATGACAAGTGAATAAACACTCATCTTGAGAATAACACATCTACCATGGAAAATATTGGCCACCCCCTGCCGCTTCATGAGCGGTACGAGCACACAAAAAGGAAATTCATTTTGAAAATTAGAGATGCACATACAAATTTGCTTAGAACGGCACGGGAATACCGCATATAGGTAGGTATGGTGGACTCATATGGCAAAACTGGGTTTAAAGATTTTGGATGCACAAGTAGTATTTCTACTTAGTACGAGTGGAGGCTAGCAAAAAGATTGAGAAGCAACCAACCAAGAAATGAAAAATGACATAAGCAAGGATTAAGCATAACTAACGCTGAATAATGCACCACAAGTAGGACGTAATTTCATTGCATAACTATTGACTTTCGTGCTTGCATAGGGAATCACAAACCTTAACACCAATATTCTTACTAAAGCATAATTACTCACCAACATGACTCACATATCACTATCATCATATCTCAAAACTATTACAAAGAATCAAGTTTATTTTGTCCAATGATATTCATGAAAGTTTTTATTATATATCTCTTGAATATCTATCACTTTGGGACTAATTTCATATATTGCAATTGCTTTTGGCAAGCTCAAACAAATCTAAGTGAAGAACACGAGCATAAAATTTTCTGTCTCTCAAAATAATATAAGTGAAGCATGAGAGAATTTCTTCAAAATTTTACTAACTCTCAAATAAATCTAAGTGAAGCATGAGAGCATTTCTTCAAAAATATTAAAGCACACTGTGCTCAAATGGATATAAGTGAAGCACTAGAGCAATTCCATAGCTCAATTTTTTAAGTGAAGCATATAGAGCAATTCTAACAAATCATAGCATAATTTTGGATCTCTCAAATAGGTGTGTCCAGCAAAGGATACTTGTGACAAACTAAAAAGCAAAACAAGCAAAGATTCATATAATACAAGACGCTCCAAGCAAAACTCATGATATGTGACGAATAAAAATATAGCTCCAAGTAAAATACCGATGGTTGTTAGAAGAAAGAGGGGATGCCTTCCAGGGCATCCCCAAGCTTAGTTGCTTGGTTCTCCTGTAATATTAACTTGGGGTTCCATGGGGCATCCCCAAGCTTAGGCATTTCTTACTCCTTATTCCTTCATCAATCGTGATCTCACCCAAAACTTGAAAACTTCAATCACACAAAACTTAACAAAACCTTCGTGAGATCCGTTATTATAAGAAAGCCAATCTTTACTTTCAGTACTGTAGAAAACCCATTCAAATTTTGTTATTTCATTATATCTACTGTATTCTAACTTTACCATGGCTTATACCCCCCGATACAATCCATAGATTTATCAAAATAAGCACACAATGCAAAGAAAACAGAATCTGTCAAAAAACAGAACAGTCTGTAAAGATGCGAATTGTTCTCATACTTCTGTAACTCCAAAAGTTCTAAAACATTAGGAAAACAGAGGAAATTTGTATATCAATCTTGTGTAAAAAATTCAGAATTTTTTGTCATTTCTGTGAATTTATACAATTATATTACTGGACAAAAAAGTTTCTGTTTTTCAACAGGATCAAATCAACTATCACCAAAGCTATCCCAAAGGCTTTACTTGGAACAAACACTAAATTAAACATAAAAAACACAATCATAACAGAGGCATAATTTTGCAAACACTCAAGAATAGAAATAAAAAAGGCAAAAATAAATTTTATTCATTGGGTTGCCTCCCAACAAGCGCTATCGTTTTATGCCCCTAGCTAGGCATAATGCATAGATTCAAGTATTGTCATCTTTAGTTTCCAATTCTTCAATCACACAACCAATATTCTTCCAAGATTTAGCATATAAATTTTCAATAAAAATACTCCTAGGAATGAGATTGAAAAATTCATTCTTGCAAGTAGGGTTTCTCACAACTTCAACAAAGTCGGGGTGAATACTAATCATCTTAAGATCTTCTTTGTTATTATTAGAAGTTGCACCCTTATTCTTAGTGACTTGAGTAATCTTGCTAATTTTTACGAGAGTCTTTTCAATAGTTTTAGCAGAAGCAAAAGCCGAGCTCAAATTACAGAAAATTTCTTCCAACTTATCAATCCGAGAAGGACTTTCTTCAATTCTTTCGTGAATTATGGTTCCTTTTTCCTTTAGCAACTTAAAAACCTCGCCCACTTTCGACCCAATTTTACTAGCAAGATTATGCATATTTTTATCCAAGTTTTCAATATGTTCTTCGGTAAGCATTTTCTTTTCAATAGCATCAAGCCTTTGCATAACGTGCTCAAGTGTTAAGGAAGTTTCGTTGATAGTGAGCGGTGGTGAACCTACTAGATTTCCCATAGCATTAAAAGCATCCAAAGATGGACACATCAAGAAATTCCCACAGGCAATCGTATCAAGGACGAATCTATACCAAGTGGTAATGCCCACATAAAAACTGCAAATAAGAACAACGGTAGATTGCTTATGAATAGATCTATTATGAGCATTGCAAATTCTATACCAAGCATCTTTTAAATTCTCCCCTCCCCTTTGTTTAAAATTAAGAACTTCATTCTTGGGGGTACACGTAATAGAGGAAGAACTAGCCATACCTACAAAGTAGGCTAACAAAATCACACACAAGAAGATAGATCTGACGAGAAAACGACGAACGAAAAAGAGGGCGAATAAAACAGAAATTTTTTGTGAAGTGGGGGAGATGAAAACGAGAGCCAAATGACAAATAATGTAAATTGCAAGGAGATGAGATATGTGATTAGGAACCTGATAGATGTTGATGATGTCTCCCCGGCAATGGCGCTAGAAATTCCTTTTGATGTCGCTTGAACTACGTCGGTATTTCCCCAAAGAGGAAGGGATGATGCAGCACAGCTACGGTAGGTATTTCCCTCAGTTATGAAACCAAGGTATCAATCCAGTAGGAGAACCAAGCAACACTATGTAAATGGTACCTACACAAAAATAACAAATAATTGCAACCCGACGATTAGGAGGGGTTGTCAATCCCTCTACGGGTAACGGTGCCAGAAATTTTCAAGTTAACGGGATAAAAATTGTATAGATTGGATAGATAGCTCTCAATAAAACGTGAAATAAAATAAATAGCTAAAAACTGTAGCAAGGTATTTTTGGGTTTTTGCATAATAGATCTGAAAATAAAAGCGAATAAAAATATATCTCGAAGCAAATATGATAAAGAATAGACCCGGGGGCCGTAGATTTCACTAGTGGCTTCTCTCAAGAAAATAGCATACAATGGGTAAACAAATTACTGTTGGGCAATTAATAGAACATCAAATAATTATGACAATATCCAGGCAATAATCATTATATAGGCATCACGTCCAAGATTAGTAGACCGACTCCTGCCTGCATCTACTACTATTACTCCACACATCGACCGCTATCCAGCATGCATCTAGTGTATTAAGTTCATGGAGAAACAGAGTAATGTAATAAGAACGATGACATGATGTAGACGAGATCTATTCATGTAGGAATAGCCCCCATCTTGTTATCCTTAATAGCAACGATACATGCGTGTCTTGCTGCCCCTTCTGTCACTGGGAAAGCGGACGATCGAACCCATCACAAAGCACATCTTATCATGGCAAGGAAAATCGATCTAGTTGGCCTAACTAAACCAAAGATTCGAAGAAGAAATACGAGGCTATAAGTAATCATGCATAAAAGAGATCAAAGAACTCAAATAACTTTCATGGATATAGATGTGATCATAAACTCAAAGTTCATCGGATCCCAACAAACACACCGCAAAAAGAGTTACATCAAATAGATCTCCAAGAGATCATTGTATTGAGAATCAAAAAGAGAGAAGAAGCCATCTAGCTACTGCCTACGGACCCATAGGTCTACAATGAACTACTCACGCATCATCGAAGGGGCACCAATGAGGATGATGAACCCCTCCGTGATGGTGGCTAGATTGGATCTCGTGGTTCTGGAACTTGAGGCGGCTGGAATTGTGTTTCATCGACTCCCCTAGGGTTTTTGGAATATTTGGGTATTTATAGGGCTAAGAGGCGGTGCGGGAGGCCACCGAGGCCCAGGCACGCCCAAGTGGGTTGTGCCCCCCTCGGGGCACCCCTCTAGTACTTCTTTGGCCCAAGTTGTTTCTTCTGGTCCATAAAAATTCTCCAAAAAGTTTCACTGCGTTAGGACTCCGTTTGGTACTGATATTCTATGAAGTAAAAAACAAGCAAAAAATAGCAACTGGCACTGGGCACTATGTCAATAGGTTAGTCCCAAAAAATGATATAGAGTTGCTATAAAATGATTGTGAAACATCCAAGAATGATAATATAACAACATGGAACAAGACAAAATTATAGATACGTTGGAGACGTATCAGTGGGGCGTAAGATTCCCTGTGGCCCACCTCGAGCCAAGCGTAGGTTGAGGATGGGCCGTCTGTGATGATCATCATCCGGATCCGATCTGGCATCTCGTTTATCAGCGAGGCTGGCTGGATTGGTATTTGGGATTTCTTCTGGGTTGACGTCCGGTGTGATGGTGGGAGGAGAGAGCCCGGCCGGGGTTGACTCCTGGTGTTCGGACGCTGAAGCCGCGTCAAGGCTTAAAGCTGGATCCGAGGCAAGAGGAGTGAGTTCGGCCGGGGTTGAGTCCCGGTCTTTGGACGCAGAGGTCACATCTAGGCTCGGAGTCGAATCCAAGGTAAAAGCCGACCCAGAGATCGGGTCGGCAGGAGAACCCTAAGTCGAAGCTTTAGGGCTTTCAGGCACCTCAGGCAAGGCTAAGAAGCCGGTGAAGATAAGATCGCCCCGAGTGTCAGTGACGTACTCTAGGTTACCGAACCTGATCTGGTGCTCAGGGGCGAAGCTGTCGATCTGGTCGAAATGACCGGTCGAGTTGGCGTGCAAAATGATGTTGCCGAACGCGAAAAGCTGGCCGGGGACAAAGGTGTCCCCGGTGTTGATGCCATCTCTGATGATCAGGCGAGCCATCGATCTTTTGGCGATCCAACATCGGAACTCTCAATGGAAGCACCAATGTCGGTGTCAAAATCGGCGGATCTCGGGTAGGGGGTCCCGAGCTATGGATCTTGGATCAATGTGGAACAAGGGACGAAGGAGATGATGTTTACCTAGGTCCGGGCCCTCTCTAGGAAGTAAAACCTATGTCGTGCTTGATTATATTGAGGTGTATAGGATGATTACAGAGTCGATCTACCACGAGATTAGATGAACGAAACCCTAAGTAAGTAGGATGATGGTTGTTGTTCTAGGCTCTACGGACCTAAACCTTCTAGTTTATATAGACACCAGGGGTATTAGGGTTACACATGGTCGGTTACAACGAGGGAACAAACATGCCAAATCTTCTATCTTGACTTGGAGGACACACCAAGACTTCAAGGGTTTCCTGTCCGGACGCGGAGTCGCCTCATAGCTCGGCCTTGTGGTAGTCGTATGTAGCCCACCTGTACGGCCCATAAGAGATAGGTCGGCAACCCGAGGACCCCCTTGTCCAGGACTCCCTCAGCGGGGGCGTAAGTTGCGGCTGTGATAGCAACGCAGCGCTTGGTGATATCGTGTTGCACGAATGGCAGCCTGCTGGCGGCTAGCCTCCTCGAGGAGGAGCAGATCAGCTTCCCGCAGGCCGTCCTGTTGGGCCTCGTTGAAGGCCAGGACTCGCGGGGACCCATGCTTGAGCTCGGTTGGGAAGAACGATTCTGCCCCATAGACGAGGAAGAAGGGTGTTTCACTAGTAGGCTTGGTGGTTGTCGTGCGGATTAACCATAGCACGGAGGGGAGCTCGTCAAGCCAGCCCTTGCCGCAGGCCATGAGCTTTTTCTTCAAGCTTCTTTTCTTGAGGCCCTTGAGGACCTCAGCTTTGGCATGCTCAGCCTGGCCATTGCTTCGTGTGTGCGCCATTGATGTGTAGCAGATCTACGTGCCAATGCTGGTGCAGTATGACTTGAAGAGGATGTTGGTGAACTATGAGCCATTGTCAGTGATGATGCGGTTGAGGACGCTGAAGCGGCATGATACATCTCCAACGTATCTATAATTTATGAAGTATTCATGCCATGTTCACAAAAAAATTATATGATTTTGGCATGATTTGATTAGAACTAACCCGGACTAACGCTGTTTTTAGCAGAACTACCGTGGTGTCGTTTTTTGTGCAGAAACGAAAGTTCTTGGAATGGGCTGAAAATTTACGGTGATTTTTTATGGACCAAAAGAGACCCCCGAAGCACTGGAGTTGGGCCAGGAAGTGACCCAGGAGGCCACAAGCCTAGGGGGCGTGCCCCCACGGCTTGTGGGCCCCTCGGGCACCTCCTTGACTTGTTTCCGACGCCAAAAAATCTTATAAATATAGAAACCTCCGAAAAGAACCCTAGATGAGAAGTTACACCGCCGCAAGCCTCTGTAGCCACGAAAAACCAATTGGGACCCCTTTCCGGCACCCTGCTGGAGCGGGAAATCATCACCGGTGGCCATCTTCGTCATCCCCGTGGTCTCCATGACGAGGAGGGAGTATTTCACCCTCGGGGCTGAGGGTAAGTACCAGTAGCTATGTGTTTGATCTCTCTCTCGTGTTCTTGATTTAGCACGATCTTGATGTACTGCGAGCTTTGTTATTATAGT
The DNA here is from genome assembly GCA_011799875.1 of Thinopyrum elongatum. NCBI lineage: Eukaryota > Viridiplantae > Streptophyta > Magnoliopsida > Poales > Poaceae > Thinopyrum > Thinopyrum elongatum. The sequence continues at coordinate 66,130,905 of CM022300.1, forward strand.
TGGATCATATGGTGTTTCTTCCCTCTCTATCTCTTGTTGTGATGAATTGAGTCTTGCTCTTTGAGGTTTCGTTGTGTTGGATTGAGTATTGGATTTGAGAACACTTGATGTATGTCTTGCGATGGGATATCTGTGGTGACAATGGGATGTTCTATTTATTCACTTGATGTATGTTTTGGCACTCAACTCGCGGATTCCCGAGGTGACATTGGGGTAATCTATGCATAGGGGTTGATGCACGTTTTCGTCCTACATTCTCTGATAGAAACTTTGGAGTGATTCTTTGTTGCACATTGAGGGATTGTTATATGATCCAATTATGTTATCATTATTGAGAGAATTTGCACTAGTGAAAGTATGAACCCTAGGCCTAGTTTCCAAGCATTGCAATACCGTTTTTGCTCACTTTTGTTACTAGTTACCTTGCTGTTTTTGTATTTTCAGATTACAAAAACCTATATCTACTATCCATATTACACTTGTATCACCATCTGTTCGCCGAACTAGTGCACCCATACAATTTACCATTGTATTGGGTGTGTTGGGGACACAAGAGACTCTTTCTTATTTGGTTGCAAGGTTATTTGAGAGAGACCATCTTCATCCTACACCTCCCACGGATTGATAAACCTTAGGTCATCCACTTGAGGGAAATTTGCTACTGTCCTACAAAACTCTGCGCTTGAGGGCCCAACACGAGTCTACAAGAAGAAGGTTGCGTAGTAGACATCAAGCTCTTTTCTGGCGCCGTTGCCGGGGAGGTGAGTGCTTGAAGGTATATCTTTAGATCTTGCAATTGAATCTTTTAGTTTCTTGTTTTATCACTAGTTTAGTCTATAAAAGAAAACTACAAAAAAATGGAATTGAGGTTGCCTCAAATTATTCATCTCTATAATGTCTTTCTTGAAAATGATGGATCAGAAAATTGTGCCAAAGTGTTAGAAGAAGAATACAATAAAATTTTTGGCACTATATCTTTGAATGATGAGCATGATTGCAATGTTGTTAGTATGAATTCTCTGAATATCCATGATACTAATGATATGCAAAGCCATAAGCTTGGGGATGCTATGTTTGATGAAGATGATATTTTTAGTCCCCCAAGTTTTGATGAGAATATTTATTATGATGATAGCATGCCTCCTATTTATGATGATTATATTGATGAAACTGGGTTTGGAAGAGTGTCAACTCTAGGTAGTATTGATCCCACTATTTTGGAGGGTGTTGAATCTTTTCACAATATTGATAAAAGTGGATTTGGAGAGGTCATGACTTTATTTAGTGATGAATCCACTATTTTGGAAGAGATTTCAATTGATTATTATGAGAACAAAGTTGCTATCTATGATGATTATTGTGATGACACTTATTATATAAAGAATAATGATAACCATGGAACTTGGCATCATGATTTTCATTTTCAATTGGATTATGCCTCACATGATAGTTATGTTGTTGAGTTTGCTCCCACTACTATTCATGAGAATAAATTTGCTTATGTGGAGAGTAATAAAATTTCTATGCTTGTGAATCATGAAAAGAATGCTTTATGTGATAGTTATATTGTTGAATTCATTCATGATGCTACTGAAAATTACTATGAGGGGGGAACATATGCTTGTAGGTATTGCAATAGTATCAAGTTTCCTCCATATGTGTTGAAAGTTTTGAAGTCATGCTTGTTTTGCCTTCCTATGCTAGTTGATTCTTGTTCTCATAAATTGTTTGCTCACAAAATCCCTATGCATAGGAAGTGGGTTAGGCTTAAATGTGTTAGTCATATGCTTCATGATGCTCTCATTATGTTTCAATTCTTATCTTTTATGTGAGCATCATTGAAATCATCATGCCTAGATAGAAAGGCATTAAAGAAAAGCGCTGGTTGGGAGACAACCCAACATTTACCCCTACTGTTTTTGTGTGTCCACATGATTATTCTACTGTAGTAATCATGTTTTATAGCTTTTGTTTGAATAAAGTGCCAAGTAAAGCCTTTGGGATAGTGTGGTTGATAGTTGATTTGATTCTGTGCAAAAAGAGAAATTTTTGCGTCTAGTAATAGAATTGTTAAAATTCACTGGAACATGTAAAAATATGAATTTTTTACACAAGATTAATATACAAATTTCCTACGTTTTTCTAATTTTTCTGAATTTTTAGAGTTACATAAGTATGAGAACAATTCAGATCTTCACAGACTGTTCTGTTTTTGACAGATTCTGTTTTCAATGCATAGTTTGCTTGTTTTATGGTTTCTATGGCTTATATTAGTTAATATAAATTGTGCAAATGATAAGTTACAGTAGGAATTATGTGGAAACAATTATGAATCTTGTCTTGACAGTACCCAAGTGAATGATTTGTTTTATTATACTAACAAAGCTCACGAGTTTTCTGTTAGGTTTTGTGTTGTGAAGTTTTCAAGTTTTGGGTAAAGTTTCGATGTATTAAGGAATAAGGAGTGACAAGAGCATAAGCTTGGGGATGCCCAAGAAACCCCAAGGTAATATTCAAGGACAACCAAGCATCTAAGCTTGGGGATGCCCCGGATGGCATCCCCACTTTTGTCTTCAATCCATCGGTAAATTTACTTGAGGCTATATTTTTATTCACCACATGATATGAGTTTTGCTTGGGGCGTCATTTTATTTTATAGTATTTGCTTGCTGTTATTTATAGTAATTTTTTGCATCTTTTATTTCAATAAGAGTGTCAAGTATAGCCTTTACCATGCTTATTTTGCAAGTCTATATGTTGCTGTTTGAAAACAGAAAGTTTTCTATCATTGTCTGAATTCTTCTGGAAAGTCAGAATATGATAAAATCTTGAAATTTTTACACAATGAGATACAACAAATTTTCTACAGTGTGTAATTGTTCAGAATTTTTGGAGTTAGGGAAGTATGAGTACAATTGCACTCTTTACAGACTGTCCTGCTTTGACAGATTGCTGTTATGTTTGCATATGTTTGCTTGTTTAATGATTCTATTTGAGGATAGGAGTATTAAATATGCAGAGGCATTTAGTATGCAATGTCAAATAATAATTTTAGTGATTTTATACAGTAGAGAATGATAAGGTGTTGCATTGATTCATACTAACTTTTCTCACGAGTTCTTGTTGAGTTTTGTGTGGATGAAGTTTTTAAGATTTAGGAAAACCGTGATATAAAAGGAATTAAGGAGACACAAAATCTCAAGCTTGGGGATTCCCAAGGTATCCCTAGTTAATATTTCAAGAAGTCTCAAGCATCTCGGTTGGCAACCCACCTTTCTTCTTCAACAATGATCGGTTAGTATCGGTTGAGCCTAAGTTTTTGCTTCTTCACATGATGTGTGCTATTTTTAGAATGTCATTTTATTTGTTTCGCTTGCTGTTTTAATAAAATACTTAGATATGAAATTTTTAGATGAGAGAGAGTCTTTACATAGCTACTTAATTATTTGACTACTCATTGGTCTTCACTTATATCTTTTTGGAGTAGTTTGTCAGTTGCTCTAGTGCTTCACTTATATCTTTTTAGAGCACGACAGTGGTTTTATTTTATAGAAATTGATGAACTCTCATGCTTCACTTATATTATTTTGAGAGTCTTATAAATACTATGGCAATTTTCTTAGGTTCTGAATTTAGTCCTAATATGATGGGTATTCAAGAGGGATATAATAAAAACTTTCATGAAGAGCATTGAATATATGAGAAGTTTGATTCCTTTCATTTGTTTTGAGATATAAAGATAGTGATATTAGAGTCATGCTAGTGAGTAATTGTGGATTGGTAGAAATACTTATGTTAAAGTTTGTGATTCCCGAAGCATGCACGTATGGTGAACCGTTATGTGATGAAGTCGGAGCATGATTTATTTTTTGATTGTCTTCCTTATGAGTGGCGGTCGGGGACGAGCGATGGTCTTTTCCTACCAATCTATCCCCCTAGGAGCATGTGTGTAGTACTTTGCTTCGATGGCTAATAAATTTTTGCAATAAGTATGTGAGTTCTTTATGACTAATGTTGAGTCCATGGATTATACACACTCTCACCCATCCACCATTGCTAGCCTCTCTAGTACCGCGCAACTTTCGCCGGTGCATTAAACCCACCATATACCCTTCCTCAAAACAGCCACCATACCTACCTATTATGGCATTTCCATTGCCATTCCGAGATATATTGCCATGCAACTTCCACCGTTCCATTTATTATGACACATACCATCATTGTCATATTGCTTTGCATGATCATGTAGTTGGCATAGTATTTATGGCAAGGCCACCGTTCATATTTTTTTATACATGTCACTCTTGATCATTGCACATCCCGGTACACCGTCGGAGGCATTCATATAGAGTCATATTTTGTTCTAGTATCGAGTTGTAATTCTTCAGCTGTAAGTAAATAAAAGTGTGATGATCATCATTATTAGAGCATTGTCCCATGTGAGGAAAGGATGATGGAGGCTATGATTCTCCCACAAGTAGAGATGAGGCTCCGGACTTAAAAAAAAGAACCCAAATAAAAAAAAGAGGCCAAAGAGTCCAAATAAAAAAAAGAAAAAAAAGAGAAAATAAAAAAATGAGGGAAAAAGAGAGAAGGGACAATGTTACTATCCTTTTTCCACACTTGTGCTTCAAAGTAGCACCATGTTCTTCATGATAGAGAGTCTCCTACTTTATCACTTTAATATACTAGTGGGAATTTTTCATTATAGAACTTGGCTTGTATATTCCAATGATGGGCTTCCTCGAATTGCCCTAGGTCTTTGTGAGCAAGCAAGTTGGATGCACACCCACTTAGTTTTCATTTTGAGCTTTCATACACATAGCTCTAGTGCATCCGTTGTAACACCCCCAGTGGTTAACTACAGTAATCACCCTTTTGATTATGCCATGTCATCATGATCAACAGTGCTTAATCATCATTAGTATCATATCTCTTTTCAAATTCAAACTCAATTGGAAATTCAAACTGAAAGTGAAAATAAAAGTTGTCCAAACTCAGAAACTAAATTGTTCATTTAATAGCAAGTAAATCAGAGACAATTCTAAAATTGAAACCAACATCTTTAAAATTGTTTGAATGTCCTAAAATAAATAAAATAGGGGCAAAAACAATTAATTAAATGCTTTTTTTCAATTAAATAAAATCCAAACAAAAAGATATGGACACCAGACCAATTTCTAGCAGTGACAAATATTGCACTGCATATATTGGACTAAGTTACATATTTTGCAAAACTTATTTGGTGGCTAAACTAAATTGCAAAGTAGAAAAGGAAATCGAAAACAAAACAGAAAACAAAAGAAAAGAAAACAAACCCCCCCCACCCCCAGGGCCACGGCCCAGTTGCCCTAGCGACCAGGCCGGCCCACTCCGCGCCCAGCCTACTAACCCCGGTCCGCCCGACCGAAACCCTAACCACCCCACCCACTTCTCCCCCCCGATCCCCCGCTCTCTCCTCGCGCCCCCTCCTCTCGGCCCCGATCTGGATCGGCCCCCTCCCGCTCCCGACGTCGCTGCCCAGGCATCGCCCGACGCAGCTCGCCGTCACCATCGCCCGCCGCCATCACCACCGCCGGACTGCCCGTCCCCACCTCTCCTTCGCCGGTCCTCACCGTCCGCCTCGGCCACCACCACCATCAGCCGTTGGCCCGCATCTCCGACTCGTCTCCGGCCGCTCCGACCGCTTCCCTGGCTCCCCGTCGCTCATTGTGAGCCTCCTCCGCGACCCCTGTCCCGCCTTCTTAGCCTTAGTCGCCGTACGCCGACGCACCCGGTGCCTCGGTGAGCTCGCGCTCCCCGCATCCGCGCGCAACCACCGCCGTGCTCCCGCACGCCCTGGACCGCCCTCTGCCGCGCGCGCGCACCCGCAGCCGCTTCTTGCCGCTACCTCCCGCTCCCTCCTGGCCTCGCCCCGACCACTGCCTCCCGTCTCGCCCGCGTTCTGTTGTCGTCGGCCGCCATCGTAGCGGTCGACACCGACCACTCCCGGCTGCACCACCACCCCACATGCGATGCGCCGTCGCGCAGGCGTTCGAATGGACCCACCCCCGCCGCAAATGGCTCCCCGTACGCCATTTCCGGCGAGCTCCCGTGCCGCTGCCGCTCTGTAGCTTGTCGCCGGCACTAATCCGGTGATGTGCCTGTCATTAGCCACTAATCCCCCATAAACATTCACTGACGCCGGGGGCCCACCCACTAAACTAACCCTGTTTAAAAAAAAACCTATTAATAAACTAGAGTATGACAGGCGGGCCTCGCCATTTAAAATGATTTAAAATAAATAAAATCTTAATTAAAAAGTTAATTAACTAACTAGTGAGACACTGACAGTGGGTCCCACTAGATAATTAGGTTAATTAGTTAGTTTAATCTTCTGTTAAATTAGTCTAGCCTATGACAGGTGGGTCCCACCTGTCAGGTTGACTAGTCAACAGGTCAGTTGACCTGCTGACGTCATCATGATGTTCTGCTGACATCACAAGCACTGTTCTGGATAATGTTGATTTAAAATGATTAAATAAAATTCCAGAAATTAATAAAAACTTTAGAAAATCATATCTTTTAAACCGTAACTCCGATGAAAATAATCTATATATGAAAGTTGCTCAGAACGACGAGACGTATCCGAAAACGCGGTCCGTTCGTCCGTCACACGTCCCTAACTATCCGAACATGCAACCGTTCCCCCCTTTTCGTCTGTCCGAAAAGCCGGACACTGGGAATACTTTCCCGGACGTTTCTCCCCTTCGCCGGGATTACCTAGCACTACGATAGAACACCGCTAGCTCTGCTTATTGACATGTCATGCACTTGTTTGCTTAGTATTTACTGTTTCCTTCCCCTCTTCTCTCTCGGTAGCCCCCGACACCGACGTCGTCCCCGAGGCCGACGCAGCTCCGAAGCCCGAAGACACCATTGACAACCTTGCCCTTGCCGCCGAGCAACCAGGCAAGCCCCCCCCCCCTTTGATCATCCCGATATCGTCCATTCTATTTTCTCATGCTTGCATTAGAATTGCTGCTGCTACTGCTTTACCTATTCTGATGCATAGCCTGTTTATTGTAACCTGCTGTTGATAATTACTTGCATATCCTAAACTGCTTAGTATAGGCTGGGTAGAGACCTATCAGTGACCCCACTTATCCCGACTGCCCCGCTGGATTATCAAGAAGACCCGATCAGCGGGATTGAAGACCAGGCCCCGACACTGCACATCACCCCCTTAGTTGTAACGACACTGCAGCGTTACTATCGAGTGTCGAGGGTGAAACCTCTTGTAGCACTTCTGATGTTAACTCTGTAGAGTAGCTATTTGGTCGTGGTCATCGAGGGTGATTCCTCCTTCACCACTTCCGGTAACGACGCCGTCGTACAACACCTCAAGTGTGAACCCAGCGAGGGTGATTCCTCCGAGTTCCCCTTGACGGATACATCAAGTAGGAATCCAACGAGGGTAATACCTCGGATTCCCCTGATGTTATGGACACACGGATAATTGGACTTTACACTGTTACTTGGAAGGCGGGTCGACCCTGAGGGGTACCCGCGTGTGATGTGAAGACGGGTTGCTTGTATGGTGCCCGAGTGATGAATACGAAGCGCGGTCGGGCATTCTTAACCCTTGCAGCAAGTCCTCGAGACGGGGCGACAGGGTCACATCTTTTGTGAGTCTCTGCTCGTTACCGCAAGCCCTAGTCCACTAACAATTTGGATATTTGATCCGAGCAGGCCTCTAGCCTGATAGCACTAACCATCACGTGGGCATAGTATGGGCGTTCTGCATCGTAGCATCAGCCGAAAGCTCTGTCAGACGTCTAGTTCAGCCTTGCGGCCAGGACGGACCGGCACCCTCCTGGTGCCTGGCTTCACCCTGCTCGCAACGACCCGGAGGGCGAGGGGCGATGGCCAAGACCCCCTTGCGCTTAGGATGTAGACCGGCGGGGACCTCTCTGCTGAGCTGTAGGTAGGGTTGCGATGTGTCGTTTGGCCGAGGCCGGGCATGGCCCAGGAAAGTGTGTCCGGCCGGAGTTAATCAAGCGTGTTGGGTAAGTTGGTGCACCCCTGCAGGGAAGAACACTTCTATCGATAGCCGGTCCTACGGTAAAGGACACTCGGAGTTGTATCCTGATTGATACAATTAGAACTAGATACTTGGATACTATGGCTCTGGGATTGCTTCTCGCAGGGAGTCGAGAAGGGATCTCAGGACGAGGTTGATGACTGTATGGCTCTGGGATTGCTTCTCGCAGGGAGTCAAGAAGGGATCTCAGGACGAGGTTGATACTGTATGGCTCTGGGATTGCTTCTCACAGGGAGTCGAGAAGGGATCTCAGGACGAGGTTGATGACTGTATGGCTCTCGGATTGCTTTCTCGCAGGGAGTCGAGAAAGGATCTCTGGGTGAGGTTGATATCATTACTGCTACCTTATATTGTACTGTTCTACTCTCTTCTATTGCTGCAAGACCTCTGAAGATGCTAGTCTTCGATAGGACTAGGCCTTCTCTCTATTCTGGCATTTCTGCAGCCCAGTCCACATATACAGCCTCCCCTTGAAAATGTTGCATATGTAGTGTAGATCCTTGCTTGCTGAGTACTTCTGAGTACTCACGGTTGCTTTGCTTTCTTTTTCTCCCAATATCAGTTTGTCGTGACCAAGATGACGGAGCCCTTGAGACAGCTGCCCCCGCCGACGATCGCTACTACTACCCAGAGGATGGATACTACTTCGAGCTTGCCATCGACCAGGAGTAGGATCGGAGGGTCCCAGGCAGGAGGCCTGCGCCTTTCGATCGTAGTGTTTTATTTTGCCCCGCCTTTCTAAAGGCCTTTCTGTTTCTGTTTCATATCTGTACTCAGATATCTGATGCTTCCGCTGACGCTTGTATGTGAGCTTATGTATTCGAGCCCTCGAGGCCCCTGGCTTGTAATATAAAGCTTGTATGACTTTATTTATGTTTTAGAGATGTGTTGTGATATCTTCCCGTGAGTCCTTAGGCTTGATCGTGTGCATTTGCGTGTATGATTAGTGCACGATCTGGCCGGGGGTGTCACATCCGTTGCATGGAAATCCCTACTCACTTGCATCGTTATCAATTGATGGGCATCTCCATAGCCCATTAATTTTCCTAGTTGATGTGAGACTTTCTCCTTTTTGTCTTCTCCTCACAACCTCCACCATGCTCTATTTCACCTATAGTGCTATATCCATGGCTCACGCTCATGTATTGCATGAAAGTTGAAAAAGCTTGAGAACATTAAAAGTATGAAACAATTGCTTGGCTTGTCATCGGGGTTGTGCATGATGAAATATTTTGTGTGATGAAGATAGAGCATAGCAAGACTATATGATTTTGTAGGGATAACTTTCTTTGGCCATGATATTTTGAGAAGACACGATTGCTTTATAAGTATGTTTGAAGTATTATTGTTTTTATGTCAATATTAAACTTTTGTTTAGAATCTTATGGATCTGAATATTCATGCCACAATAAAGAAGATTACATTGATAAATATGTTAGGTAGCATTCACACTTCATAATTTTTTTTATCATTTACCTACTCGAGGACGAGCAGGAATTAAGCTTGGGGATGCTGATACGTCTCTAACGTATCTATAATTTATGAAGTATTCATGCCATGTTCACAACAATTTTATATGGTTTTGGCATGATTTGATTAGAAGTAACCCGGAGTGACGCTGTTTTCAGCAAAACTACCGTGGTGTCATTTTTTGTGCAGAAATAAAAGTTCTCGGAATGGGCTGAAAATTTACGGTGATTTTTTATGAACCAAAAGAGACCCCCAAAGCACTAGAGTTGGGCCAGGAAGTGACCGAGGAGGCCACAAGCCTAGGGGCGCGCCCACCCCCCTAGGGCGCGCCCCCATGGCTTGTGGGCCCCTCGGGCACGTCCTTGACTTGTTTCCAACGCCAAAAATTCTTATAAATATAGAAACATCCGAAAAGAACCCTAGATGAGAAGTTCCACCGCCGCAAGCCTCTGTAGCCACGAAAAACCAATTGGGACCCCATTCCGGCACCCTGCCGGAGGGGGAAATCACCATCGATGGCCATCTTCATCATCCCGGCGGTCTCCATGACGAGGAGGGAGTAGTTCACCCTCGGGGCTGAGGGTATGTACCAGTAGCTATGTGTTTGATCTCTCTCTCGTGTTCTTGATTTGGTACGATCTTGATGCACCGCAAGCTTTGTTATTATAGTTGGATCATATGGTGTTTCTTCCCTCTCTATCTCTTGTTGTGATGAATTGAGTCTTGCTCTTTGAGGTTTCGTTGTGTTGGATTGAGTATTGGATTTGAGAACACTTGATGTATGTCTTGCGATGGGATATCTGTGGTGACAATGGGATGTTCTATTGATTCACTTGATGTATGTTTTGGCACTCAACTCGGGGATTCCCGAGGTGACATTGGGGTAATCTATGCATAGGGGTTGATGCACGTTTTCGTCCTACATTCTCCGATAGAAACTTTGGAGTGATTCTTTGTTGCACATTGAGGGATTGTTATATGATCCAATTATGTTATCATTATTGAGAGAATTTGCACTAGTGACAGTATGAACCCTAGGCCTTGTTTCCAAGCATTGCAATACCGTTTTTGCTCACTTTTGTTACTAGTTACCTTGCTGTTTTTATTTTTCAGATTACAAAAATCTATATCTACTATCCATATTACACTTGTATCACCATCTGTTCGCCGAACTAGTGCACCTATACAATTTACCATTGTATTGGGTGTGTTGGGGACACAAGAGACTCTTTGTTATTTGGTTGCAGGGTTATTTGAGAGAGACCATCTTCATCCTACGCGCTCCCATGGATTGATAAACCTTAGGTCATCCACTTGAGGGAAATTTTCTACTGTCCTACAAAACTCTGCGCTTGGGGGCCCAACACGAGTCTACAAGAAGAAGGTTGCGTAGTAGACATCACGGCACACCAGGCCCTTGATGAATTTGACAGCTGAGCCTACCGGGATGGTGCGGATGGGCTCCACCTCATCCCACTTGGTGAACTTGTCGATGGCGACGTAGAGGAAGCGGTAGCCACTGGTCGCGTGAGGGAAGGGGCCCAGGATGTCTAGCCCCAAGACCACGAAGGACCATGAGAGAGGGATGGTCTGGAGCCCTTGCGCGGGCTGGTGGATCTGCTTGGCATGGAACTGGCATGCTTCACATGGTTGGACCAGCTCGGTGGAGTCTTGAAGCATGGTGGGCCAGTAGAAGCCGCTGCGGAACACCTTGCCGGTGAGTGTGTGTGATGAGGAGTGGTGGCCACAGTCCCCACCATGTATGTCAGCAAGCAGCTCACGCCCTTGCTCTGCAGAGATGCATCGGAGCGCAACTCCATTGGGGCGCTGGCAATAAAGGTCGCCATCCTTCAGGCAGTAAGGCCTGGCCTGGCGGGCCACGCACTCGGCTGCAGTGTCATCCTCCAGGAGGGTGCCACTCTCCAAGTAGGCCTTGAGATCCACAAGCCAACTCTCCGGTTGTGGCTCCAGTGCTAGGAGCAGGTGAGCGCCTGAGGGCTGGCAACAGTCTGGGGCGCCTCAGGTGGGTGCGGGTGGGAGTTCTTCATGAGGCACCATGGGACTTGCGGCAGGCAGTGTCGTAGGTGGCTTCAGGAGCCTTTCCTCCAAGACGCCAGGGGTTTGGGGCTCGCGGCGGGAGGCCCGCTTAGCAATGTCGTCGGCTTCCTTTGTTGTCGTCGTGAGGGACATGTTGAAGTTCCATGCCAAGGAAGCGCTTCTCAAGCTTGCGCACCTCCTTGAGGTAGGCAGCCATGTGCTCATCCTTGGGCTTGTAACTTTTGTTTGAGAAGTTGACGACTAGCTGCGAGTCTCCCTTGATGGTGATGCACTTGATGCCCAAAGCAGTGGCGGCCTTGAGCCCAGCGATGAGGCCCTTGTACTCAGTTTTGTTTTTGGAGACCTTGTCACCGTGCTTGAAGCAAAGCTGCATAGCGTAGTAGATCTTGTCCCTTGTTGGCAAAGTGAGCATGACGTCAGCCCCCGCGCCCTGCCAGGAGAACGTGCCATCAAAGTGGAAAGTCTAGCCTGTGGGGACGCCCTTCCCAGGAAGCGTGGATTCTTCTTTGTGAGGCTCCTCTTGGTGCTGGTTCGTCCATTCCACCATGAAGTCAGCCAAGTCTGCGCCCTTGATTGTCCTTGTGGTGAGGAACTCCAGCTCGAAGGGCTGCAACTCGATGTTCCATTCAGCAACGCGGCCGGTGGCGTTGGGGCTGCGCAGGACCTGCTCCAGCGGATAAGGTGTGACACCTTGATGCGATGGCCCTAGAAGTAGCGGCGCAGCTTCCTGGAAGTGATAAGGAGTGAGAGGAGAGCTTCTACTACATGGGGTACAGCTCGCACGCATCCCGTAGCACCGTGCTGACAAAGTACACAGGGTGATCGACCAGACGCGTGGCTGCAGGAGGCGCAGCTTGCTCTTCGGGAGGCTCGTCAGGCGGCTTGCCAGGGGCCTCTGGAGGGGGGCCCTTGGTGGGCGCCGGAGCAGGCTCTGGTGCAGCCTCAGCAGGTGTGGATACGGCCTCGGGTGGTGCAGGTGCAGAAGCCCTCTTCTTGATGTGGGTCTGCTCTTCTCGCTCCACGATAAGAGCCGCACTGACCGTCTGGGGGGTGGCCGCGAAGTACAGGAGCAGAGGCTCGCGAGGGCACGGGGCGACCATGACGGGAGGGCTCGTGAGGTACTTCTTGAGGCCCTCGAAGGCCGCGTCATCTTCAGGAGTCCACTTGAAGGGGCCCGATCTCTTCATGAGCTTGAAGAAGGGGAGAGCCTTCTCGCCAAACTTGGAGATGAAATGCCTGAGCAAGGCCATGCATCCTGCCAGGCGCTGCTTTTCCTTGAGGTTTCGGGGAGGTCGCATCTTCTCAATGGCCTTGATCTTCTCAGGGTTGGCCTCGATGCTGCGGTGGGAGACCAAGAAGCCAAGCAGTTTGCCTGAAGGGACTTCGAAGATGCACTTGGCAGGGTTGAGCTTGAGGTTGACCTTGCACAGGTTGGCAAAAGTCTCCTCGAGGTCTGCAATGAGGGAGCACGCCTCGTGGATCTTGACAATGATGTCATCGATGTAGGCCTCGATGTTTCTTCCCATCTGGGGCCCTAGGGCGATGCACATTAGCCTCTGAAAGGTGGCTCCTACGCTCTTCAGGCCAAAAGGCATGCATATGTAGCAGTACACACCACAAGGGGTGAGGAATGCAGTCTTCTCTTCATCCCCCTCTGACATCTCGATCTGGTGATAGCCTGAGAAGGCATGCAGGAAGCACAGAAACTCACACCTAGCGTGGAGTCCATGATCTGGTCGATTCGTGAGAGTGGGAAAGGGTCCTTGGGGTAGGCCTTGTTGAGGTCGATGAAGTCGACGCACATCTGCTTGCCGCCATTGGGCTTGGGGATAATGATGGGGTTGGTGGTCCACTCGGGGTGGAGCACCTCATGGATGATCCCTGCCTCCTAAAGCTTCTCGACCTCTTGAACGATGAACTCTTTCTTCTCAGGCGCCTGGCGTCGTACATTTTGCTTCATGGGCCATGCGTTGGGGCACACGGCTAACTGGTGCTTGATCACCTCCCTCGGTACACCGGACATGTCTGATGCTGTCCAGGCAAACATATCAGCATTTGCCTGGAGGAAGGTGATGAGCTTGCTTTCCTATTTGGAGGAGAGGCCAATGCCGATGATGAGGGAGGGCCCTGAGCCACTGCCATCCAGCAACACCTTCTTTGTCTCCACTCGGTTTTGCGAGAACTGCGACTTCTTCTTTGTAGGTGCGGGCTCGGCAGGCCTGACGTCATCCTCATCAGCAGGGTAAGTGGTGGCGGCGGCCTTGTAAGCATGCTCAAGGGAGCGCACCGCGTCCTTCTCGTCGCAGCAGACGGTGATGGTGCCGCTGCAGCCCGGCATCTTGATGGTGTTGTAGGCGTGGTGGGTCACAGCCATGAACTTCGCAAGCGCAGGGTATCCCAAGATGGCATTGTAGGATAGGCCGATGTGCGCCATGTCGAAGTCACTTAACTCAGTGTGGTAGTTCTTGCGGGTGCCGAAGGTGACCGGGAGGCGCACCTTCCCCAAGGGCAGCATGGACCCGTCTGTCACACATGAGAAGGGACTTGTATGCATCAAGCGCTCGTAGGACACTTGGAGCTTCTAGAAGGTCTCAACGGAGAGCATGTTGAGGCCCGTGACGAAGACATGTACCTAGGGTAGGGTAATAGGCCTGACCTAGACACCCTTCCCCGAGGACACTGCTCTAAAGCCAAGGACATTCAAATGATAGCATCATCTACCGACTGAAATCACCACAGGGTGCAACCCACTCGACCAACAGTTCACTCGGATAACCCAATTCCATTCGACCGGGGTGTACTCACTCGACCACATCAGAAACCACTCGGAAGATAGAAGATCTAAGGTCACTCAGGATGGCAATGGTCAGGCGTTCACTCCGTAGTCTTAATGATCATTTATTTTCCTCTATTGCTGGCATTATCAGTAACGTCCTGTCTTTATGGACATTGAACCCCTTGTAACGTGGGACGGCTGGGGTCCTGGCGCACTCTATATAAGCCACCCCCCTCCACTGGCACAAGGGTTCGCACCCCCTGTAACTTCACGCATAATCCAATCGACCGAGCCTCCGGGCACCGAGACGTAGGGCTGTTACTTCCTCCGAGAAGGGCCTGAACTCGTAAATCTTGCGTGCACAACCTCATCGTAGCTAGGATCTTGCCTCCTCATACCTACCCCCTATTCTACTGTCAGACTTAGAACCACGACAGTTGGCGCCCACCGTGGGGCAGGTGTCTTAGCGACTTTCCGATGAGGTTGCGATTTTTTCCGATTCCCATCATCATGGTTTCGGGTGGAGGTTTGGCTAAGGGCCACGAGATCCGTCTCGGCGTGCTCGTCTTCATCGCCGACGACTCCGCCAGGCTCCAGGAGGCCCCCCTCGACGTTGAGACGTTCCCCGTCCGCAGGACGACGCACTTTCGCGCGTGTGTCCGCGGCGTCCTTCTGCGGCAGCCGTCGACCCAATACCGGTCGGTTCCTATGACGTCTTCATTCCCCGCTGTTCACCGTCGCAAGTGATCCGGTCGATCGCGGCTTCAGCGGTGGGTGAAGCATGCGGTGACACGTCAGTCGGCCACCCCTCAAGTCGCTGCGATTGAGCCCGATGAATCTCTCTACGGCCTGTTCGATCTGTCGACTGGCTCTGTCGAGACTCTGTCCGAGTGCAACAGCAGCGATCCTGCGGCGGAGGTCCTGATGGTCGACACGCCGCATAGCCCACCAGGCATGCGTCGCAACGGAGGCGGCAACGGCGGTGGTGATCCGTCGCGTGTTCACGAGGAATACCACCCCGAAACCCTCTCTTCACAGCGGAGGGAGGAACTTCACCGCCGTAACGAGGAAGCACTCCACACGCCCATCGTCGGAGAGACCTCTGAGGCTCGGGCCTTGGAGGCAGCGCACTTGGCCACTTTGGCTGAACGCACTCGACTGGAAAATTTTCAGCATGCACTCGACGAACGTGCTCGGCAGCAGATTCCTGAGTCCAGTCAACGGCGGCAATTGTTCCCTCCTGAACCTCAGGTATACCGCACTCCTATTCAGAATCTTGCAGCTGTAGCTCGTATAGCAGAGTCCATCCAACCATCCCAGTCGGAAGCTGGACGAGGTTTGATGCAGATCCGGGCTCTGCTCCGGGCGGCAGGAGACCAAAACACTGCAGTATCTCAGTCGCGTAACAGAATCCATAGCAGATCTGTGGTGGCTGACACAGTTCAATCAGCTCACAGCCCAAGATCGCCTCCGTGGCGTGAGGGGTGGGTGCATCGCCAAGATCAGCACTTGGGTCGGAACCACGAGCAGTACGATCATCGGCTCGGCCGTGATGACCGCCGTCGAGCGCCTACGCCCCCTCTGAGAAGCGGATCATATGTGCCCCGGCACTATGATGACAGGCGCCCGTACAGCGGAGGGCGAAGGACGCCGGTCGACCCAAGAGAGCCAGGGTTTGATGCGAGGTCAATTTTGGTGCAAGGTTTGGTCGACAGGAACCGAGCACACAGAGAGGGGCAAGGCAGGGATCGCCTGAGTGGAAGCAGAATACATGTTTCGGGTCCCGAGTGTTTTAGCAGAGCCATCAGAGCCGCTGAGATCCCCCCCCCAACTTCAAGTTGGCGACTGGGGTTAGTAAGTTCACCGGTGAGTTGAAGCCTGACACTTGGCTGGAAGATTACCGAGTGGCTGTTCAGATCGGTGGTGGAAATGATGAGGTAGCTATGAAACATCTTCCTCTCATGCTGGAAGGATCGGCTAGAGCATGGCTTAATCAGTTGGCTCCAGGCAGTATATTCAGCTGGGAGGAGTTAACCCGAGTGTTTGTCAGGACATTCGAGGGCACATGCAAACGACCTGCGGGGTTGACAGAATTGCAACATTGTGTACAGAAGCCGAATGAAACTCTGAGGGATTACATCCAAAGATGGACCACTTTACACCACACAGTAGAAAATGTATCCCAACACCAAGCAGTTTGTGCCTTCAAGGAGGGCGTTCGGTATCGAGAGCTTAACCTGAAATTTGGTCGGACAGGAGATATGTCTCTGACCCGAATGATGGAAATAGCCACCCGGTACACTAATGGTGAAGAAGAGGACCGACTCCGCAGTGGAACGGGCAAACCAGTCGCCCAAGACACCGGAGTGGGTCGGAAGTAGAAACGCAAAGCCGAGCCAGCAGGTCCAGGTGAAGCTGCAGTTGTAACTCAAGGAAAATTCAAGGGAAAGCCCAAAGGACCCTGGATCCCCAAGAAGGTGAAAGATCGGGCAGGGAACAATGTGTTGGACTTGCCATGTCACATTCACACCAAGAAGGATGAAGAGGGTAATCTGATTTATCCCAAACATACCACTCGACAATGTCGGCTCCTGATCCAGCAGTTCCGAGAGAAACAGCCCAATGAAAAGGAAAAAGAGTCTGACAAGGATGGTGACAAGGAAGAAGATGATGACGGTTTCCCTAACATAAATTCCACTTTGATGATTTTTGCTGACATTGAAAGTAAAAGTCGACTGAAAGTCATCAACAGAGAGGTAAACATGGTTGCTCTGGCAGCGACGACATATTTGAAATGGTCAAAGACTCCCATCACATTCGACCAATCTGACCACCCACCGCACGTTGCCACCCCCGGGAGGCAAGCGTTGGTGGTCGACCCGGTCGTTGGGGGCACCCGACTGACCAAAGTCTTGATGGATGGTGGCAGCGGCTTGAACATTTTGTATGCTGAGACTCTTCGTGGGATGGGCATTCCGATGTCCAAGCTCAGTGAGAGCAACATGCGGTTCCACGGTGTCATTCCAGGGAAGAAAGCTGATTAACTCGGCCAGATCACTCTTGACGTGGTTTTCGGTGACTCAAAGAATTACCGTAAGGAGAAGTTGACATTTGAAGTTGTGGATTTTCACAGTGCCTATCATGCTATTCTGGGCAGAACTGCATATGCCCGTTTCATGGCTCGACCGTGTTACGTGTACCTCAAGCTGAAGATGCCTGGCCCCAGGGGTGTGATCACAGTCACTGGTAATCGGCGACGGGCAGAAGAGTGCCTCCAGAAGGGCTCTAAGATAGCCGATGAACAGATGGCAGCAATAGAAATGGAAGAATATAAGAAGACTGCAGATCCGAGTGATTTATTGCGCGCTAAGAAGCCTGCTTCAGAGTCTGCATTTCAGTCGTCCGGTGAAATAGAGCCTGTTCACATTCACCCGACCGATCCCAGTGCTGCTCCAACTCATATCTCAACAACACTCGACAGCAAATAGGAAGAAGTGCTCATCCAGTTCCTCCGTGAGAACTGGGACATCTTCGCATGGAAGCCGTCTGACATGCCAGGTGTACCCAGGGGACTGGCTGAGCACCGTTTGCGAGTCGATCCAAAGGCAAAGCCCGTGAAAGAACATCTCCGTCGGTCCGCTGCGGAGAAGAGAAAGGCAATCGGCGAAGAGGTGGCTCGGCTTTTGGCAGCTGAGTTCATCCACGAAATTTACCACTCCGAGTGGCTCGCCAATGTTGTCATGGTTCCCAAGAAGGACGATTCACTTCGTATGTGCATTGATTTCAAGCATATCAATCAGGCCTGCCCGAAAGATCATTTTCCTCTCCCCCGCATCGATCAGATAGTCGACTAGACTGCGGGATATGAGCGATTGTCCTTCCTGGATGCATATTCCGGGTACCATCAGATCCGACTGTATGGACCTGATGAAATAAAAACAGCTTTTATCACCCCATTCGGGTGCTTTTGCTACATCACCATGCCCTTTGGTCTCAAGAATGCTGGTGCCACATTCATGCGCATGATACGAAGTGTCTGCTAGCTCAAATCAGTCGGAATGTGGAAGCATACATGGATGACATCGTGGTTAAGTCACACAAAGGTTCCGACCTGCTTACTGACCTTGCCGAAACCTTTGCCAATTTGAGAAGATATGATATCAAGCTTAATCCGTCGAAGTGTACATTTGGAGTTCCAGGTGGAAAGTTACTCGGTTTCCTCGTTTCCGAACGTGGGATCGATGCAAACCCAGAGAAAGTTGGTGCAATCCTCCGAATGAAACGCCCTGTGCGTGTACACGACGTTCAGAAACTTACTGGTTGTTTGGCTGCTTTGAGTCGATTCATTTCTCGTCTCGGCGAAAAGGCATTACCTCTTAACCGACTGATGAAGAAATCTGATATGTTCGAGTGGACTCCGGAAGCTGACGCAGCGTTTACAGAGCTCAAAGCCCTGCTTTCCACCCAGCCGGTGCTTGCTGCTCCAATCAGCAAAGAGCCTTTACTGCTTTATATAGCAGCCACTGGACAGGTTGTCAGTACAGTACTCACAGTCGAGCGGGAAGAAGAAGGTAAAACCTACAAGGTTCAACGCCCAGTGTACTATATTTCTGAAGTCTTAACCCCATCCAAGCAGAGATATCCACATTATCAGAAGCTTGTCTATTGAATTTACTTGACCGCAAAGAAGGTTACACATTACTTCTCAGATCATTCGATTATAGTCGTCAGCGATGCTCCGTTGTCAGTAATTTTGAACAACAGAGATGCAACTGGTCGAGTGGCAAAGTGGGCGATTGAACTCCTTCCGCTAGATATCAAGTTTGAGGCAAAGAAAGCAATCAAATCTCAAGCGATAGCAGATTTCCTTGTCGAGTGGATTGAACAGCAGTTACCGACCCAGATACAGTCGGAACATTGGACTATGTTCTTCGACGGGTCCAAGATGTTGAATGGTTCAGGCGCTGGAGTAGTCCTGGTATCTCCACGAGGCGACAACCTCAGATATATTCTCCAGATTCACTTTGATTCCTCCAACAATGAAGCTGAATATGAGGCACTCCTGTACGGGTTGCGTATGGCCATTTCACTCGGCGTCCGCCGCCTAATGGTTTACGGTGACTCAGATTTAGTGGTTAATCAAGTGATGAAGGAATGGGATGTCAGGAGCCAAGCTATGACTGGTTATTGCAATGCGGTGAGAAAGTTAGAGAAGAAGTTTGAAGGGCTAGAGCTCCACCATATACCCCGACTGAAGAATCAAGCAGCTGATGACTTGGCGAAAATAGGTTCCAAGCGGGAGCCTATTCCCAGCAATGTGTTTTTGGAGCATATTCATGCACCATCAGTTCAAGAAGATCCCTTCACTGAAGAGCCCCCACAGCCTAAAAGTTCCACTGATCCGACTAAAGTTGAAATCCCAGCTGTGGTCGACTTGATCATGGAAGTTTTGATCGTTATTCCTGATTGGACAGTGCCGTATATCACATATATTCTCAGGAAAGAGCTTCCAGAGGATGAAGAAGAGGCTCGCCAGATTGTCCGTCGATCCAAAGCCTTCACAGTATTGGGGGGGCAACTCTATAGAGAAAGTGTCACTGGGGTCATTCAGAAATGCATCACTCCAGAAGAAGGACGAATGATCCTCGATGATATTCACTCGGGGACCTGTGGTCACCATGCGTCTTCTCGGGCCATCGTGGACAAAGCGTATCGAGCAGGGTTTTATTGGCCGCGGGCAAATGAGATGGCAAAGGGAATAATTGACAAATGTGAGGGCTGTCAGTTCTACTCCAACATGTCCCACAAACCTGCTTCAGCCTTGAAGACCATTCCACTCGTCTGGCCATTCGCTATTTGGGGTTTAGATATGGTAGGACCTCTGAAGACTGGCAGGAGTGGTTTCACCCATGTGCTTGTAGCAGTCGACAAGTTCACCAAATGGATCGAAGCTAAACCTATCAAAAACCGAGATGCAAGTACTGCCGTCAGCTTCATCAGAGGGTTAACATTTAGGTACGGAGTCCCACACAGCATCATCATGGATAATGGGTCGAACTTTGATTCTGATGAGTTCCGAGCTTTCTGTGCGTCCCAAGTTACTCGGGTCGACTATGCTTCAGTCGCCCACCCTCAGTCGAATGGACAAGCAGAAAGTGCGAATGGTTTGATTCTCAAAGGGCTGAAACCTCGATTGATGCGCGACCTCAAGCATGCGGCCGGCGCTTGGGTAGATGAGCTACCGTTAGTCCTTTGGGGATTAAGAACAACACCAAATCGGTCGACTGGTCGAACCCCCTTCTTCATGGTCTATGGGGCTGAGGCTGTGCTGCCGAGTGACTTGCTTCACAATGCACCCCGAGTAGAACTTTTCTCAGAAGCCAAAGCAGAACGAGCTCGAGAAGATGCTATTGATCTTCTGGAAGAAGAAAGAGAGATGGCCTTGATCCGATCGACCATTTATCAGCAAGAACTTCATCAATTATATGCCAGAAATGTGAAGGGTCGAGCATTTCACGAAGGGGACCTTGTGCTCCGAGTGGACTAGCAACGGCCTCACAAACTTGCCCCCGCTTGGGAAGGTCCCTTCATCGTCACCAAGGTGCTCCACAACGGAGCGTATCACCTCTACAGTGTGGAGCATAATAAAGACGAGCCACGCGCTTGGAATGCGGAGCTACTCCGCCGTTTTTATACTTAAGTGTTCAGACTGATGAGATGTAATAAAGAGTACCCTTCAGTTTGTTTATCAAAGACATGGTTTTACAGTCTCCTAAATGATTGTTGTTACTAATACATGTGTCCAAAATCCCCCAGTGGGTGGCTTAGCAGCGAATCCAATTCGCCTAAGTTCAAAAAATCCTACCGAGTGATGAGCAACCCTCTCACTCAGGGGCTTAGCTGCAGTCCTGTACTCGCCTAAGTTTGTAAAATCCTATCGAGTGATGAGCAACCCTCTCACTCGGGGGCTTAGCGCGCTGCATTCCTGTTACTCGCCTAAGTTTGTAAATCCTACGGAGTGAGCAACCCCTCTCACTCGGGGGTCTAGCTGCGTCCTGTACTCGCCTAAGTTTGTAAAAACCTACCGAGTGATGAGCAACCCTCTCACTCAGGCTTAGTTGCAGTCCTGTACTCGCCTAAGTTTGAAAAATCCTACCGAGTGATGAGCAACCCTCTCACTCGGGGGCTAGGCTGCAGTCCTGTACTCGCCTAAGTTTGTAAAATCCACCGAGTGATGAGCAACCCTCTCACTCGGGGGCTAACTGCAGTCCTGTACTCGCCTAAGTTTGTAAAATCCTACCGAGTGATGAGCAACCCTCTCACTCGGGGCTTAGCTGCAGTCCTGTACTCGCCTAAGTTTGTAAATACTACCGAGTGATGAGCAACCCTCTCACTCGGGGGCTTAGCTGTAGTCCTGTACTCGCCAAGTTTGTAAAATCCTACCGAGTGTGAGCAACCCTTTC
This sequence comes from Thinopyrum elongatum, assembly GCA_011799875.1. Taxonomy (NCBI): domain Eukaryota; kingdom Viridiplantae; phylum Streptophyta; class Magnoliopsida; order Poales; family Poaceae; genus Thinopyrum; species Thinopyrum elongatum. The sequence goes on from CM022300.1 coordinate 66,152,755, forward strand.
ACTCGTGGCTTAGCTGCAGTCCTGTACTCGCCTAAGTTTGTAAAATCCTACCGAGTGATGAGCAACCCTCTCACTCGGGGGCTTAGCTGCTCCTGTACTCGCCTAAGTTTGTAAAATCTCACCGAGTGATGAGCACCCTCTCACTCGGGGCTTAGCCGCAGTCTGACTCGCCTAAGTTTTTAAAATCCCACCGAGTGAAGAGCAACCCTCTTACTCGGGGCTTAGCTGCAGTCCTGTACTCGCCTAAGTTTGTAAAATCCTACCGATGATGAGCACCCTCTCACTCGAGGGCCTTAGCTGCAGTCCTGTACTCGCCTAAGTTTGTAAAATCCTACCGAGTGATGAGCAATCCTCTCACTCGGGGGCTTAGCTGCAGTCCTGTACTCGCCTAAGTTTGTAAAATCCTACCGAGTGATGAGCAATCCTCTCACTCGGGGGCTTAGCTGCAGTCCTGTACTCGCCTAAGTTTGTAAAATCCTACCGAGTGATGAGCAATCCTCTCACTCGGGGGCTTAGCTGCAGTCCTGTACTTGCCTAAGTTTTGTAAAATAACTACCGAGTGATGAGCAACCACCCTCTCACTCGGGGGCTTAGCTGTAGTCCGTACTCGCCAAGTTTGTAAAATCCTACCGAGTGTGAGCAACCCTTTCACTCGGTGGCTTAGCTGCAGTCCTGTACTCGCCTAAGTTTGTAAAATCCTACCGAGTGATGAGCAACCCTCTCACTCGGGGGCTTAGCTGCTCCTGTACTCGCCTAAGTTTTTAAAATCTCACCGAGTGATGAGCACCCTCTCACTCGGGGCTTAGCCGCAGTCTGAACTCGCCTAAGTTTGTAAAATCCCACCGAGTGAAGAGCAACCCTCTACTCGGGGGCTTGCTGCAGTCCTGTACTCGCCTAAGTTTGTAAAATCCTACCGAGTGATGAGCACCCTCTCACTCGAGGGCTTAGCTGCAGTCCTGTACTCGCCTAAGTTTTGTAAAATCCTACCGAGTGATAGCAATCCTATCACTCGGGGGCTTAGCTGCAGTCCTGTACTCGCCTAAGTTTGTAAAATCCTACCGAGTGATGAGCAATCCTCTCACTCGGGGGCTTAGCTGCAGTCCTGTACTGCCTAAGTTTGTAAAATCCTACCGTGATGAGCAATCCTCTCACTCGGGGGCTTAGCTGCAGTCCTGTACTCGCCTAAGTTTGTAAAATCCTACCGAGTGATGAGCAATCCTCTCACTCGGGGGCTTAGCTGCAGTCCTGTACTCGCCTAAGTTTGTAAAATCCTACCGAGTGATGAGCAACCCTCTCACTCGGGGGCTTAGCTGTAGTCCTGTACTCGCCTAAGTTTGTAAAATCCTACCGAGTGATGAGCAGCCCTCTCACTCGGGGGCTTAGCTGCAGTCTTGTACTCGCCTAAGTTTGTAAAATCCTACCGAGTGATGAGCAACCCTCTCACTCGGAGGCTTAGCTACAGTCCTGCACTCGCCTAAGTTTGTAAAATCCTACCGAGTGAAGAGCAACCCTCTCACTCGGGGGCTTAGCGCGGTCCTGTACCCGCCTAAGTTTAAAAAATCCTACCAAGTGATGAGCAACCCTCTCACTCAGGGGCTTAGCTGCGGTCCTGTACTCGCCTAAGTGTAAAACACGCTCCATCCTGATCTGCAAGGACGACGAGGTGCAGGTCGTCCGCGATCCTCTCCTCAGAACTGCATCACAAGAACAAAAGTCTGTTTCGAGTGAAGATACAAGTTCCACTCGGAAATAAAAACAAGCATATTTAAGGGCAAACTAAGTTCGGACGAAGGAGTTTAAAGTACTCGGGCATCAGGCCCGAAGGAGTTTTACGGTTACAAAATCACTCGGCATACCGAGGCAAATTGAATCGGATCATAAAAGTTTCGTTCACTCCGTAGGGGGGCTGGCAGGCTCGACAAACTCGTCCAGGTCGATTCCATCTACAATTCGAGTAGCAGCAGCAATGAAGGTCTCCATGAAAGACTGGAAGTCAAGTTTCTTGGTGTTGGCGACCTTGATTGCTGCTAGCTTCTCTTCTCTGGCTTCCTTGCAGTGGACACGAACCAGGGACAGAGCTACGTCAGCACCGCATCAAGCAGAGGACTTCTTCCACTCCTGCACTCGACCAGGAATCTCGTTGAGTCGAGTCATCAGAGACTCGAGATCATTTTGGAGCGTTTCCCTTGGCCAGAGCGCTGTGTCGATCCGCGACACCGCAACCTTGAGTCGAGCAAGGTAATCCATGGCACTGGCAAGGCGAGACTCCAGTCGGAGCATGTTCATGGCAGCTTCATCTTTGACAGGGGAGTTGATGGGGTCCAAGTTCGTCTCGACTCGCCCAGTCTCTTCCTCGAAGTCTTGACAGAATTCTGCACTCGCAGGGAAATAATGAGTCGACAGCGGTATGATGAGTCAACGAAAGCAAACTAATCAGACAGAGAAAAGTACCTTCAAGCATGAGGAATAATTTTTTGGCGAGTCCTCCCAGATAGTTCTCCAGCTCGTCCCTCTTGCGGGTGATGTCTTCCACTTTGTCGGTCAGGGTCCGTTTGTCCTTCTTCAGACGAGTCACCTCTTTGTTAGCTTCATCAAGAGCACCCTTCAGCTTGGTATTCTCTTCCTCCAACTTTCTGACTGAGGCCATCTTTTGGTCGGCAAGTGCCATTTTGTCTTTGGCGCTTTTCTTCGCAGCCGCAAGGTCAAGGTCCTTCTTCTCCAAAGCCTGTCTCATTGTTTCTAGAAAGAATAACATTTGAATCAGAAAAAGGAGGAGAAAAGATGGCAAGAGAACTAGTCGACAAGCTTTCCTTACCAGTAGCGTCATCCTTGGCCTTCTGCAAGTTATTTTGAGCCAACTCCAGGTCAAGATTGAGCTGGATTTGCTTCTGCTCCAAGTCAGCGAACCGGGCTCCAAGATCACAAGATTTCTGTGTTCAGAAGATAGTCAGTCGGCAGACACAAAGATTGGTTGCTTCCGAGCAATAAAGTAGCAAGTTCAAATAGTTCTAAGACTACTGCCGAATCAAACATTCGACAATAGTCTCGGGGACTACACCCAGTGGGTGCACTCAGCGTGCCCCCACTGGTCCGACTTTTTCAATCGACTTGGTCTGTCCAGTCAAAAAAAAAAACTCAGACCATAGCCGATTGCCCGCAGTCGACTATGGTCTCGGGGACTACACCCAGTGGGTGCACTCAGCATGCCCCCACTGGTAAAGGTTCCACTCGGCATGATCTGCCCAAACCGAGTGGAAAAGTTCTGTTCAAAGACCCTCGCCGAATCAAACATTCGACGGTGGTCTCGGGGACTACACCCAGTGGGTGCACTCAGCGTGCCCCCACTGGTTCAGAGATTCAATCAACACAACCTAGTCGACTCAAGTGGAAAAACTACTCAACAGAAATTAAAACACCCAGTGGGTGTACAGACTGACAATGGGTGTGCAATTAAGGTTCCAAAACGCTCATCCACGGACGTCTTGCGGATAAAGCAGCAGTTTCTAAATATCATATCCTAACAGAACAAGCGTCAAGATGGAGTTCAGTCGGAAGTAAGCTAACCTGGACATTGGCCTGAAGTGCTGAGCTGGCATCATAGGCAACTTGACTGGCCTCACGCACCACTTTCATCTGCTCCATCATAATGCCTGCCTGGCGTATAGCTTCCTTGGCAGCACTCACTTGGTCTTCTGGGACGTGATGGGCGGTGAAAAGTGGAGTCGGTGTATCAGTTGCAATAGCTTGAGAGCTTGAGGCATGAAGTTGCATAGATGAAGCAAGGGCCGGCACAGTCGACGATGAAGGACGACCACTCGACAAGTGATTCGCAAAAGTAACGGAGGCACGGTTGAAGTCCCCGGATTGCTGGATAGCTGGTTGCGTCGCCGGCGTCGACTGAGGTGTCTTGCTAGCTGGTACCTTCTTGACCGAGGTCCTGCTCCTCCTACCCACAAGCTTCTGTGGCTCATCTTCATCATCGTCTTGAAGTTCAATAACATTTTGCGGAGCTGCAAAAGAATCGACCACAAGAGTTCAGTCGACTGTAGAATCGGCTAGCAAAGAAAAGATGAGATAACAGGGGTCATACCCGCTTTGGATGTGACCGCGTCCTCCATCTCCTCATCACCATCATCTTTGTAAGCAGAAGTCCCGGAGGTAGCAGCGCTGCAAATCTCAAGGTTCACTCGGTCAAGCAAGTGAATGGGTCGATAACTGATATAAGATTCTTGGAACAAAGGGTGAAAACGAAACACTTACGCAGAGGCGACGGGAACGTCAACCTTGATCTTGGGCAAAGCCTTCCGTGGCTTTGACGGCGCGGTCTTGAGCTGCTTTGGAGCCTTCTCAGTCGGCACCGGAGAAGATGTCCGAGTGCGCTTCGAAGTCTGTCCAGTCGGTGCTGCCACCTTACCCCGGATACTTGCTGGGTCATGCTTATGCTTGGAACACTTTTCCACGTGAGGTGGAGAATCGACCTCCTCACCACTGCTCGAGTTTTCGTGCTCTTCATCACTCTCGCCATCAGAGTTCCAGTCGCCGCTGTCACCTCCGCTCTCTTCTCCTTCCTGGATCTGCTCCCCGTTGGGCATCGAGTACATCTCAGTATATATCTGCGAAGCAAAGAATTGAACAAGCATCAGTCGGTTCCAAAGACAGTTTACAAATTAGAGTAAAAGTCACTCGGCATCGAAGGTCAGACCTTGTCTGGTTCGTTATCAGTGCCGAGTGGCGGAATTCTCCTGGACCCCCTAGGATTGTCTTTGTTTCCAGTAATGCCCTGCAGCCACTGCGCCACCGTCTCCTTGGCAACTTCCTCTGGGTGGATCCGAGCAGAATCATCGGCACCCGAGTACATCCACATAGGATGATCGTGGGCCTGGAGTGGCTGGATGCAGCGAGTGAGAAACACCTCTAGCAAATCCATGCCGGTCACACCATCGCGGACAAGTTGGATTACTCGTTCAACCAACATAGTCACCTCCACCTTTTCTGCTGGAGTCACTTTCAAGGGAGAGGGCTTCTCAATTCGCCCCATGGTGAAGGGGGGAAGGCCAGTCGACTGACCAGGAGTTGGTTTGTCCTTACAATAAAACCAGGTCGACTGCCACCCTCTGACCGAATCGGGAAGAGTCATAGGTGGAAAAGTGCTTTTGCCTCTCATCTGGATCCGTAGACCTCCGCACATCTGGATCACGTGCGTCCTCTCATCACTCGGATTAGCCTTTTTCACAGACTGTGAGCGGCAAGTAAAGATGTGTTTGAAGAGACCCCAATGCGTTCGACAACCCAGGAAATTCTCACACATGGAGACAAACGCAGCGAGGTATGTGATGGTGTTCGGGGAAAAGTGATGAAGTTGGGCTCCAAAAAAGTTCAGAAAACCTCAGAAAAAAGGATGAGGGGGCAGAAAAAACCACGGTCAACGTGGGTCGCGAGGAGGACGCACTCACCCTCCTGCGGCTGCGGCTCGGCCTCATCACCTGGCAGCCTCCAGGATCCATGAGCGATCAAGCCCCCCTCGACCAGATCCTCCAGATCCTCTTGCTGAATCATGGATCGAATCCAGTCGCCCTGGATCCAGCCGGGCGGCAGGCCGGATCTCGACGATGATCCCCCCGACTCGTCTTCTTGCCCTTCGCTGCCGCCGTTGCTTTCTTCGCACGCTCCAGGGCCGCTGTCTTCTCCTTCCCCATCGCGGCAGGCTGCGCTTGGATGGGGCGGCGGCGTCGAAGGTGGCGGCAAATGTGGTGGAGAAACAGGAGAAGAAGAAGGGGATGGGGAGCACAGTGCCAGACTCATCGGCCCCGACGCCTTATATGGGCCTGCTCCCGAGTGGCTGACTCGTGGGCCCAGGAAATCCAGTCAAATCCCACAACAATCGCACGCTGGATACATGGCAAAAAAGGTGGTGCGAGAATCGAGGCGTCCCTGCCAATCTGCTTCGTTTACTGCGGTACTCTCCGTCCCGTGCGCTTCTCCAAATTTCGAATCCCATGAGATCCGGGAGCGGCAGTGTGACCAATCGCGCTGAGCATTTTATACCATACCAACACTCAGAGCTTATCAGCAAAATTCACTCGACAACCTCTGAATGTACCCAAGCGACTGAAAATGAAGTTGAAGTTTTTACAAAGATCATCGGCCCGGTTAAAATGCCTCTGAAGCATATAAATCGGGTCGGGACCATCTTCAACCCCTTCTCCACTCGGACCCAGATCCATTCGGGGGCTAATGACGAAGACATGTACCTAGGGTAGGGTAATAGGCCTGACCTAGACACCCTTCCCCGAGGACACTGCTCTAAAGCCAAGGACATTCAAAGGATAGCATCATCTACCGACTGAAATCACCACAGGGTGCAACCCACTCGACCAACAGTTCACTCGGATAAACCAATTCCATTCGACCGGGGTGTACTCACTCGACCACATCAGAAACCACTCAGAAGACAGAAGATCTAAGGTCACTCAGGATGGCAATGGTCAGGCGTTCACTCCGTAGTCTTAATGATCATTTATTTGCCTTTATTGCTGGCGTTATCAGTAACGTCCTGTCTTTATGGACAATGAACCCCTTGTAACGTGGGACGGCTGGGGTCCTGGCGCACTCTATATAAGCCACCCCCCTCCACTGGCACAAGGGTTCGCACCCCCTGTAACTTCACGCATAATCCAATCGACCGAGCCTCCGGGCACCGAGACGTAGGGCTGTTACTTCCTCCGAGAAGGTCCTAAACTCGTAAATCTTGCGTGCACAACCTCATCGTAGCTAGGATCTTGCCTCCTCATACCTACCCCCTATTCTACTGTCAGACTTAGAACCACGACAGCCCGTGCCACCATCGATGAGCGTCTTGGTGACAACGACGTTGTTGACGGTGGGTGTGCAGAACATAGGGATGGTGCCCACGGTCCTTGTAGACTTGGGGTGGTCGGCAGAGTCGAAGGAGATCGCATACTGTGACCACTTGAGGGGCGCAGAGGCCTCAGGCTCGGGTAGGGCTACATTGACTTCACGAGAGAACTACTTGAATTGATGATTGGACAAGGGGGCCTAGGCCCCGCTGAGGATACACGCCACCTCGCAAGGCTGCTGGTAGCCCCCAGTGTTCTCGTCAGGCAGATTGCCATTGTTGTCGCCGAGGCGTGGTTGGACAGCGTTTGCCTAAGGGTTGGCCTGCCGCGGCTGGTTCTGCCAGCCCTGCCGCTGGTTGTTGTTATTATGGTCCCTCCAGCGACCACCGATGCGGTTGCCGTCGCGGTTGGCATTGTGCTCGCCGCGGTTCTTTCGCCTGTCTATGCGGTTGTCGTGAAGCAGCTTGAGCTCGTGGCAGTCCTCGGTGTTGTGGGAGTGCATGTTGTGGTAGGCGCAGAAGGGGCGATCATCCTTCTTGGACTCATCAACCGCGATTCTGTTCAGGCTCCTCCGCAAGCACGGTAGGGCCCTTGCGCTTGGCATATTTAGCCTTGGGCTTGACGACGTCGACTTCATGTCAGCGTCATTGTGGGCGAAGAGGTCGCCTTCCTCAGCCTTGGCGCACTTGTCGGTGAGGTCGAACAACTCAACCACATAGTCAATCTAGTCATTGATGGCGAGCTTCTTGGCATCCTGACGTCTGTGATGCCTGAAGAGAACGCGGCGATGATTGCAGCATCAAAGGAGCGTGGGATCTTGTTACGCACTTGGCTGAAGCGCTGGATGTACTTGCCGAGGGTCTCGTCCGGGCGCTGGAGGACGGCGCGCAAGTTGCTGAGTGTGAGGGGACGGTCGTGCGTGCCCTTGAAGTTGGAAACAAACTGCCGGCATAGCTCAGCCCACGAGGATATGGAGGCCTCGGGGAGGTTCATCAACCACGAGCGCGCGACGTCCTTGAGGGCAATGGGGAACCAGTTCGCCATGACCTTGTCGTCACCCTCCGTGGCTTGGATGCTCATGGTATAGAGCTACAAGAACTCCACGGGATTGGTGGTGCCGTCGTAGTGTGGAGGTAGCTCTGGCTTGAACTTCACGGGCCACAGCACACTACGCAGCTCGCACGTGAAGGGGAGGCAGCCTCCGCTGTAGGAGATGACGCCGGCGGCGAGGGCGGCGTGGTTCTGTGGCCGGCCACGGTGACATCCTGGATGGTACGGTTGGGTCGCGCTACTTCTCGAGGAGCACGCGCGCATCAGGCTAGGCGCGCTGGATGTTCTGGCAGCTTGGGTTGCCATTGTGCGACAGGGACGAGCCATGGGAGGGCTCTGGTGCGTGCGCATCGTGGCGGCGCACCACTCCGCCGTGGCTCAGAGGAGGTGGAGGAGGCGCGCCGTGCCCCACCCGCGTGCCATGCGACGGCGGAGGGGACAAGGAGCGTGATGGTGCCGGAGCGTCTCCGGTGACATTAACGAGCTTGGTGATGCGGGCGAGCCAGGCGTCGTACCCGTTCTAGGTGGGGCGGTAGCGCAGTAGCTCATGTGCCATGTGCAACACTGCTTGTGGAGCTAGCGGGTCACGGCGGGCGAGCGAAGATGTTGTGGCGGTGCTGGCCAGTGGCGGCTGGGGCTACTACTGGTGCGCCCGGACCGACGGGTAGTCGGAGGAAGCCTGCGCCTCCCATGCTGCGCCCTCGGTGGCGGCACAGGCTCGGCAGCGGCGGTTGTCGATGATGAGCTCCATCTAGACCCAGTTGGCCCTGCGCATGGCACAGTCGCGACACACGTCGGCCATGGTGATGTCGGAGCTCGAGGCGTAGAGGCCAAGCCCCCTACCTGGCGCGCCAAATGTCGGGGGATTGATTCTAGGCTACGAGAAATCCATCAAAAGCCTGGATCGAACTCCGGGGCCTTGGCTCACGACCACGAGGTTGTGAGCTACACGCGAGGCACGATAGGGACGCAGCGAGCTACCCAGGTTTGGGCCACCATGCGGTGTAAAATCTACTCCTGCTTGGTGGAATTGCTTGTGGAGACAGTGCTCATGGAACTAAAAGACGAGCAAGGGCTCTTAGAGGTCAAATGGCATGATCCCCTTTTACAGTGGTAGCACTGCCCCTTTTATAGGTGCCCTGGCCCTCTTCCCCCGAAAATATTGGCGGGAAGGGCTACCATAAGGAGGCAATTCAAAGGGGGACAGGCGCCTGAGCTTATCCTGACAAAAGGCGGTCCCCACCTGCTAAAGTGTTATCTATGACGTGTTGCGGGCTCCACGATGACCTACGCCCTAGCGCACTGTGCCGTCTTGGTCTTCTTACACCAAAGTGGAAGGCTTTGGGGCTTGCTTTGGGGGGAGACAAACGCAGCTGCTCCCTTATCACCAAAGAGGAAACCATCCTAGCCACGCGTGCTGGCACAACCCAGCTGTCGTCACCTTCTACAGCGATGTCACCCATGTGATGGGCACGTGACCCGCGCTGTATGGCCTGCTCAGGAGGCCTCGCGGGAGGGCGTCTCGCGAGGCCACTTGCCCTTGGTGGTAGTAGTCCTTTGTCAAGAAGGTCCTCGCGAGGCGAGGTCCTCGCGAGGCAGCTGGCTTCGCGGCATCCACAACTGAGCCACCTCTTGAGTTGGGCCAAGGGTCACTTCCTGGGCCGTAGGTAGATGGCCCGTGGTACCCCAATTCCCACTTGGTCGACAATAGTTATGACGTATTCACAACAATGATCATGTATATAGGCATCACGTCCGAGACAAGTAGACCGACTCCTGCCTGCATCTACTACTATTACTCCACCATTCGACCGCTATCCAACATGCATCTATTGTATTAGGTTCATAAAAGATGGAGTAACACCTTAAGCAAGATGACATGATGTACACAAAGTAAACCCAATCAATATGAATAAACCCCTTCGTTTTACCCTTAATGGCAACAATACAAATACGTGTCTTGTCCCCTACTATGTCACTGGGATATAGAGCACCGCAAGATTGAAGCCATTACAAAGCGCCTCTCCCACTAAAGATAAATCAATCTAGTTGGCCAAACCAAATGGATAGATCGGGGAGAAATACAAAGCTCTAACAATCATGCATAATAAAGTTCATAAAAGACTCAATTACTTTCAATGAAAAATCTGATCATAAACCCACAATTCAATGGATCCCAACAAACACACCGCAAAATAAGATTACATCGGATAGAACTCCAGGAAGATCAAGGAGAACATTGTATTGAAGATCAAAGAGAGAGTAGAAGCCATCTAGCTACTAGCTATGGAACCCATACACTACAAGAAATATGTCAACTTGTGACCTTCTGTCAGTGACCCTGGAAGAATTGGTCATAAATCTACGACCATTTGAGACCAATTAGTCAAAAGCTATTCGGGGGGCTCCAAACCCTAAACCATAACGACCATTTTGGTCAGAAAGGTCGTAATTTCCTTACACGAAATGGTCGTAAAGCAAATAGCACTGGTCCGCTGCCTTATTTCTAGCTGATAACGACCAATATAGATGGTCATAGCCTTGTAAATTGTGGTGCATTGCTATGACTAGGCGCCACCTCATCAGTTTTGCCTATGTGTCATGTCTATGTGTCAATTTTTGCCCTAGGTTGTGAAGCAGCCTATATTTCTGTCATTCCCAAAATTCCCAAAAAAATTGGGCATTATTTAATATCCAAATCATTGCCTCATGAAAATATCCAGCTCCATTTGCCTGGTAAATCTTCGTTGGCAAATTTCCTAAGTTTCTGATCAGCTAGAACCGTTGTGAAGGAAGTACTAGCTAGGCATATCCTAATGGGCTGAATTTTTGCTATGTCTTCTATATTCCCAAATCATAGCTCTCCACAAAATTTGAGCCCCATCTAACAATCCATGTGAGCTCACCATCCAATCTTTTTTTCTGATAATATTTTTAGTTTGTGAAGCAACTATATTTTACGTTAATTTATAATTGCTGAAAATTTACCACGACATGACCCTGCCCATATAACCTCCATCCACCAAATTTTAGCACATTTATTTTAGCCAATTTTCCTCAACATTTTTCCCAATTTTCTGTTCAGTGGAGAGCACTGCGAAGGAAGTACCATTTTTATTTATCCAAATGGTATGAAAGTTTTAAAGTGCCTTCATATGCCCAAATTATCATCCTCCTCCAAATTTCAGATCAATCCATTCATTCATTTGAGTCCAGCTTCAACATTCATATTTCGAAGTACCATTTTTATTTATCCAAATGGTATGAAAGTTTTAAAGTGCCTTCATATGCCCAAATTATCATCCTCCTCCAAATTTCAGATCAATCCATTCATTCATTTGAGTCCAGCTTCAACATTCATATTTCTATCCAGTGTGGTACTTTGCAAAGCAAGTGACACCTAGGCTCCTCCATTTGAGCTGCAAATTTTCCAAGACAGTGTCCTTAGTAGATGATCATCCTCAGCCAAAACTCAGGCCCATTGGCCATGTGCATTTTCCCCACCACTAATCAAACACTTGGGTGCTAATTCATGTTTGAGCTCAGTTCCGTCTCCTCGTGAGATTCTTCTATTGCCTTCTTCTTCCTGACACCTACCGGGGGAGTGCCCAACCCACTAGACATGTCTAGGCCGCCCAGAACGTGTGGCAATGACACGGTCATGCGGTGACCACGCGGCGGGCATGCGAGTTTACGCGCTCTGGAGTTGGGCCCCTCGTCCACCGTCCAAACCTCGACATATCGCCAACAAACCATGTATTTATGATTAAATAGAAACTTATGTATATAGAAATGATTTTTGGAAAAAATAAAGAGCAAACTATGAGGCAGCTGCAGTTCAAATTTTACCCGCTTTCTACTAAATCGGTGGAAATTTGTCTTTTTCACGGGAGGCGGATCAAAGCTTTTGACACCCAACCATTTGGTCAATTATGCATTAAATATGGCCTAATATTTTATAAAATTGATTTGGTACAATTTTGCAACGGTAGGTCCTTCACAAAAAAACTCATTTTGGGCACTCAAAAAAATGAAAAATGAATTTTTCATCCAAAGAAAATGAAAACTTCCTTAGGCAACATTGTTTGCCATTCCAAGATGCACCCTTGTGCATAATATGATATCATTTCAACAAACTATGCCATGAATGTGGCCATAAGATTGACCATTTGGCTTGAAGGCCATGAATCTTCATACTTGTTAGCTCATTTATGAGAACACTTTTTTAAAAGAATTTCCGTATTATAAGTTTATTATTTTTCCTGGTAACTTGGTCACATATAATGACACAATGCGAAGGTTTTCCAATTTTTTTTTATTTTTTTGAATTTTTATGTCCGTTTTAAAATGCGGTCAAAACGGCGGGCTTGACCATTCCTAGCTAGTGGTTGAATCTTGGAAAAAAATTGGTATTTCTCTCATTAAATAGATACATATGTACCTAGAAATGATTTTTGGAAAAAATAAATAGCAAACTATGAGGCAGCTGCAGTTCAAATTTGACCCGCTTCCTACTAAATCGGCGGAAATTTGTCTTTTTCACTAGAGGAGGATCAATACTTTTGACACCCAACCATTTGGTCAGTTTTGCATTAAACATGGCCTAATATTTTATAAAATTGATTTGGTCCAATTTTGCAACAAATATATGGTAGGTCCTTCACAAAAAAAACTCATTTTAGGCATTCAAAAAATGGAAAATGAATTTTTCGTCCAAAGAAAATGAAAACTTCCTTAGGCAACATTGTTTGCCATTCCAATATGCACCCTTGTGCACAATATTAGATCATTTGAACAAACTATGCCATGAATGTGGCCATAAAATTGATCATTTGGCTTGAAAGCCATGAATCTTCACACATGATAGCTCATTTCTGAGAACACTTTTTTTTAAAGAATTGTTGTATTACAAGTTTATTATTTTTCCTGGTAACTTGGTCACATATAATGACAAATGCGAAGGTTTTCCAATTTTTTGATTTTTTTTGAATTTTTCATGCCCGTTTCAAAATGCGGTCAAAACTACTGGCGTGACCGGTCCTAGCTAGTGGTTGAATCTTGGAAAAAAATTGGTGTTTCCCTGATTAAATAGATACTTATGTACCTAGAAATGATTTTTGGAAAAAATAAAGAGCAAACTATAAGGCAAATGCAGTTCAAATTTGACCCGCTCCCTACTGAATCGACGAAATTTTTTCTTTTTCATGAGAGGTGGATCAAAGCTTTTGACACCCAACCATTTGGTCAATTGTGCATTAAATATTTCCTAATATTTTATAAAAATGGTGTGGTCCAATTTCGCAACAAATATATGGTAGGTCCTTCACAAAAAAACTTATTTTGGACATTCGAAAAATGGAAAATGATTTTTTCGTCCAAAGAAAATGAAAACTTTCTTAGGCAACATTGTTTGACATTCCAAGATGCACCCGTGTGCATAATATTAGATCATTTAAACAAACTATGCCATGAATGTGACTATAAGAATGATCATTTGGCTTGAAAGCCACGAATCTTCACAGATGATAGCTCATTTTTGAGAACACTTTTTTAAACTAATTGTTGTATTACAAGTTTATTATTTTTCCTGATAACTTGGTCACATATAATGACACAATGCGAAGGTTTTCCAATTTTTTGATTTTTTTTGAATTTTTCATGCCCGTTTCAATATGCGGTCAAAACTGCGGGCGTGACCGGTCCTAGCTAGTGGTTGAATTTTGGAAAACTTTTGGTGTTTATCTGATTAAATAGATACTTATGTACCTACAAATAATTTTTTGAAAAAATTAAAAGAAAACTATGAGGCAGCTGCAGTTCAAATTTGACCCGCTTCCTACTGAATCGTCGGAAATTTGTCTTTTTCACGAGAGAGGTGGATCAAATATTTTGACACCCAACCACTTGGTTAATTATACATTAAATATGGCCTAATATTTTAGAAAATTTATTTGGTCCAATTTTGCAACAAATATATTGAAGATCCTTCACAAAAAAACTCATTTTGGGCACTCGAAAAATTATTTTTAGTCAACTACGACCAATTTAGATGGTCATAACGCCGTACTGCATTCTAATTGGTCCGTGGACGTATCACGCAGATCATGCATCAAACACCGTCGGATGCTCGCGGATCCAACGGCGGTCCTCAACCCTTCCACACTAACCCTAGATGGTCATTTTGCATCCACCCCCCCGCTCCTTTCTTTCCACATCCATCCATCGATCCCCTTCCAGATCCCCCATCTCCTCGCTGTCTCGCCCGATGGAGAGATAGAGAGCGAGAGCTCGCCTCCTCCCTTCCAGATCCATCGCCGCCGCCACCTCCCTCCGGCGGAGCTCGCCGCCGTTCATGGCCTCCCCCACGCCCTCCTCCTCTCGCCCCTCCGCTTCCCTCACCACCCAACCGAACCAACGAGCCCACCCCACACCCTTCCTCCTCCTCCCCCCATTCCCCAACTAGCCGCCGGCCGCCTCTTCGCTCCTCCTCGCGGTCTCCTTCTCGTGGTCTCCTTCGCCGCGCTCAAGATCTCGGCGGGGACGAGCCCAGCGCGTGGCGTGCGGTGGTAGGGTGTCGAGATCGACGAGAGGAGTGGGAGTTGTTGTGCGGCTGGGGAAGTTTGAGGAGACAATTGCCCACCCGACCCCGCTCCATCGCCGTTTGATCCGGCCCGTCCCCCTGACGCCTCCTCCCGGCTGCGCCACCAGACGACGGCAGCATCGGCGCCGCACACCGCCCAACCCCGCCCGTCCCCGGACGCCCCCTCCCGGCCGCAGTCGCCGTCTCCACTGCCCCCTCCTCTTCCTCGAGCTCCGCCTCCGCCGTCTCCGCACACGCCCACGCCCCCGTGCCCCTGCCCTGCCTGTAACATCCCAAAATTCTAAATTTTGGAATGTTATATTAAATAAATAGTTTTGATTGATTGCTTGATTGTGGTATGGTTGCTTGTGTGAAATTGAGTCAAATTTGAAACTTTTTGAAAGTTAAATGAGAGGGAATAAAATGACTTTCCCAAAACTTTCATCTTGCATTTATGATCTCCTTGAATTCAAATTTATTTCATTACGAACCCTAGAGTGAAGATAACATGACTTCTTCTATTTTAAAAGGGGTTTCGAAAAGATTTGAATTTCATTTGAAAATATTGCAAATTCAGAAACTTGATGCAACTCAATGATTTTTATGAGAGAAGATAAAATGACTTCTTCAAATCGTATGAAATATGAGTTTGGCAGTTTTTCAAAGAATCAAAATTTAAAGTCCCTTTGAGGTATTTTGAAAACCATTTTCAATTTGGAGTTATTTGGTTTTTATTCAAATTATTTTTCTCCAAAAATAAAATATATGGAAAATAGGGTAAAATGATTCCCTACAGTATAAAAATGGAGAGAAATAAGTTTGAAATTATTTTGATATTTTAAAATATTTTTATTTGATTTTTAAATGAACCAGTAGCACTGTTTGCTTTATTTAAATTTTTGTGGAATTTATTTGCCTCTGAAAATATGTCCATATTTTAGGAAATATTTTTCTGAAAATTTTGATATATAATATGCCTATGTACAATTTTATTTTTATTTTTGTTATTCAGTTTTTCCTTTTCTGTTTCTATTTAAAAAAAAGTGCGCGTACACCGTAGCTATATGTCGCCCACATGCGCAGCGTAGTGGCAGCGGCGCCTCATTTTTTTTCCTACATGGGCCAGGCCCAGCCAGCAATTTCCTTCTCAGTTTTTTCAGCGTGCGCGCGGCCGGCCCGTGGTGCTTTTTAGCCACGCGATTCCCTTCGTTTTATTTGTTCGTCAACGTTTAGTCCCACATTGCCTAGCCTTTGACCCCTAAACCTCTTTTCCACCTATAAATATAGACCCATAGAACCTCCAAAAATCATCCGATTCGGGTTAAATCAATATATTTTGGTTTGACTAGATTCACTAAAGAACTCCTCTCCGACGGGAATTCTGGAAGTCGTCTCCTCTCTCCGAAGTCGTCTTTTCTCTACCTTATAAAGGTATCTTTCTTCGTTTTTTATATATACTCCCGTAGCTTATTATTTCTAGACTAGTACGGTAGAATAATTATATTTATAAATTAGTCCCTGTATTTACATTTTAGGACTAGAATTATTTTAGCCATAGCTCTTTTTCTTTCGTAAAACAGCTTTACCCTGATTTTTCAAATAGCCATAATTTTTTACTCGTTCATCCAAATTAGACGAAACCAACACCAATATTTTCGTCTTGATTCCACCTATCTAGTGAATCTATCAAATAAACTTTTTGCAACTTTCAAATTTCGAAATTTGTTCAGATTCATACTCAAATTACTTTCGATCATATCTTTTTATCCGTACCTCCGTTTCCGATGAACCCAACTGCATCGGATTCGTATTGAAGTAATCTTTCCATTCGCACAATTAGTGTCATCTTTCTAACCTATAATTTTGATCTTAGCCAGTTACTCTACTAGTCCACCAAAGAGTTGTTACACAACATTCTAAGCAGATTCAATGCTATGTTGAATTACTTGATCTGTTATTTTCAATCTAGTAATTCTTTTTCCTACATATTCGTATTGACTTCCAACATCCAGTAGCATCATTAGTTTCAACTTTTGATCTTTTCAAATTTGAATGATTCAAATTTGAACTCGAAGCTTCACTTGATCATATCTTGTAAACTGTAGCGCTTTTTCAATTGATTCCTTTTTCAAATTGAATCCCTAGGCGTAATCTAACATCTTGAGCCATCACCACACTTTTTCACCGAAATTAGGATCTGATCTTGCAAAATAATTTGATTTGGTTCTTTTGGAGTTTTCGCAATCTTCCTTTGCATTTTTTTGGGGTCTTTGAGTGATTGCTTATGTGTGGATAAAATTGCTTGCTTACGATAGATTGATCGGAGTGTGATGAGTAGAACCATCAAGAATTATGAGTGCGAAGAATCTTCATTCAACAGTACAAGGCAAGTTCACACTTTGATCATACTCTTCTATACCCAGTTTTACTTGCATTAGTTTCACCCTCAAATATTGCATGAGTAGGATTGAGAATATGTGGGTGTTGCTATGTAGTTGATGAGGTAGGAACCTATTACCTTTTTGATCACCCCGGGAATATATGTTTTGTTACTTATTGCTTAGCCATGCTCGTAGACGTGGATTGGTATGTGAGAATCATGCAAGTTGTGAGAGATAATAACTAAGGGAAACTTAAGGTGGCTACTTTAATACACATCTGGGTGGAATGGTTGGGGCACCCTGGGGATACCAGTGGCTTGCCCGGACACCTGGGGAATTCAGTGTTGTCCTAGGAGATCCCGGGGTATCCGTGTGATCATCCTATGGAATGCCACCCAGGCTCAAAGGGATCATATGATATTTTCATGCCTAGAAACTTCCGTGTGCAGCCACAAGCCATTATGGGCTCTGGCATAGTTGAGTAAGTTGTGTGAGCTCTTGAAGAGGTGGACTAGCAGATGTAGGGGAAAGTAGGTGTACCGGTCTACCCAGAGTAGAGAGTTAATGCTTCAGAAAGACTATGTCTCGATCTTCCGATCATGGATGCGGTCGAGTCTTGTGGGGAAAAGTGCGCAAACCTCTGCAGAGTGTACAAACTAATCATGATTAGCCATGTCCCCGGTTATGGACATCTTGAGTATCTGGTACTTGAATTACTGATTTGATCTCATCACTCTATTTAATGAAATTGTTGGGTTATTAATGATTTGGGAATTTGGGATTGAGTTGGAGGAACCTTCTCAATAACGGCATCAACTTGGTAGAAAAAAAATACTCCTTTGTTGTAGGGAAAAATTGGCTTTATGCAAAATTAAACTTAGAGCCTCCACCAGCCAAATATGCATGTAGTGATAGATATTGTTCATCATTATCCTATGGTGTGAATTTGCCAGTACATTCAATGTACTGACCTACATGGCTGCAACGTCTCATGTTGCAGGAATTCTTATGATGAGTAAGTGATACGTTAGGGTTACGATGTCTACACTCAACTTTGCCGTTGGCGTTGTTGGGAACTCCACAACCTTGTTGTTACTTCCGCTATATGGATTGAGGTAATAGTATTTACGTTACTTTATACATGTGATTTACCTCTGTTATAAATCCTCGAGTACTGTGTGTGTCAGCATACCGATCCAGGGATGACACTTAAGCATAGAGACTTGATCCATTTGGGTCGGGTCGCTACACTGCCCCAGGCTTCGGTCCTTCTTCTTAGGCAGGTGAGCGCGTACCCTCCCCTCCAGTTCAAGTCCGACGGTTAATGGCAGACTATGGTTGGTGCGGGCGCCCTTGTGTTTTGGCCATTCCAATGTCCTCTAGGTGGTCTGTGTGGTTCCTGTGATGGTTGTTTGTTTCGGGTGATCATCTTGGTCTTAGCGTCATCGGAGAAAAGCAATTTGAGTTAGTGATGTAGCGCTATGCGGCCCAGTTCATGTTCATGTGCTAAATGTGTTTTAATATTTGGTAACCAAGACATATTCCAGTCCAGCGTCTATTAAACTTTGTATGCTGAATTTAAATTGGCTGTCACTATATACTTAGGAGGCAGTGACATAACATTATATGCCTGTGCAGATTTATACATTGTTAAAGTAGAGGCTTGGCAAGAACTATTTTCTTAGTAGTAATAAGTCAGGAGTTGATTGTTGCTTCAGTAGCGTGTCATACATTATAATCATTAGCTCATGTCGTCTGGGATCAAACATAGTTTTGAATTTACAAGAGTAAAGATTTATGTGAGAAGTACAAACCATGTTCAGTTTTAACTAGTACAAAAATATGCCCCTGCATTACAGTACTCATTCATAACATAAATTGCTACTGTTGTGTGAATGCTACTGCCTATGTTTATGTGTTTATGATGCTTCTTGATTCTTGATTATCTCTTGCTGCTTGGCCAACATCACCACCTAGTTGCTTGCTTGCTTGCTTGATTACCTCTCTAAGGCTGCTTCGTTTTGTTCTTCTTCTTCATGTGCTACTTGCAGCATCAAGGGGATCTTCAACCGCTACCAGCAGACCACCGGGACCAGCCTGTGGACCGAGCAGTATGAGGTTGGCTGCTGCTTCTCTATCTTGCCTCCATCCATCTTTTTCTTTAGCTGTATCACTTTCTCCTTTCTTTGATGTGGCTGATTTGCTTCGGTTTGATATCATGGCAGAAAATAATTTGGCACTAGGGAAATCATCTAGATCCGACTAGTTTGTACTTAGTCACTAGTGATGCACTGCTCTTTTTCCTTGTGATGCCAGAGTACTGAAGAAACTGTTTTGGGTAATATGCACTGGTCTTTTGCTTATGCTCTTCTGAGTTTGGCAAGTGATTGTTTGGGGAGTAGATGTAGTGTGTGCTTATGCTCTTCTGAGATTTCCAGGAGTAGTTCATTTTTGGGATATGTGTTAAATCAATATTGTTCCTCAGTGTGTTAAATCAAGCCTTGCAGAGTACTATATACACACTAGACTGTTTCTGAACGTGTTAAATCAACAAAGTGTATGTGTTACTGTATCCTAGTAATTCTGCTGTGTCACTGTATCCCAGTAAAGCAAGATGCTTGTTATACTCATGTTCCTGCTGATATTGGTGTACACTCAATTTGGTTATTTCTTCTAGTTCTGCTACTAGTTGTTGTGTACTCCTAGTGCTGTAGTTGCTGTGTAGTAATACAGAAATATTAATGCTCAAATATGATGATGTGGCATGCAGCGCACCTGCTTCGACGCTGATCCGTCTGTCGTCATCGCCTTTGAGGACGACGAGGACACCGCAGGTGCCGTCGGCCTCGACTGCGGCTTCCACCACTATCACATCGTCGTCACCTACCAGTTCCACGACGGCGTCTGGGCCGTCGAGTCCTTCTGCAACTGCTGCTGCTGCTCCTTCCACAGTTTGGGTAGTACATCCTTCTTGCTCGAATCTACTATTTGATCTGCCTGCACATCTCCCGCTCTGGCGCAGAATTGATGGGTTCTTCCTGGATTCTGGAAACCTACAAAAAATTCAATTTTCTAGGGGCAATCTCAGCCTACTCGCCACAATTTCTGCTTGTCCGATTGGCTCCGGCATTAATTACTGGGCCAAGATTTTAGTTTGCTGTCATCGTCGAGTCTCAGATCCCCATGCCCATTTGTATGTTCTCTATGGTGAATTACTTCTATGTTGTGTGTCAAAATTTGAAGTAGATCTGAAGTCTGCATAGATTTGAAGTAGATCTGAAGTAGATCAGGTCATTTTTTTTGAACTACGCATAGATTTGTAACAATGAGCATAGGTGGTTATAGGTTGCTGTGATGATGAATATAAATATTAAGAAGTGCTCATGCATGGCGGTATACCAGATACCATTGTTTTCACTGTTTTATCAACATGCCTTTGCTGAATCTTTGGTTTATATGTGTAAACTATACATTGTCAGCTACTGAGTACTTTTTAGTTATTGAACAAACTCATACTGGTTAGTGTTGGCCATATGCAAGTAAACTAGATACCCACCAGACTTAACTATTTCCCAAAGTTATAGTGATACATTCTGTACTACACTGCTAATACTTATCCGAGTTCGTTGTTTTATGTTCATGGTAACTAAATGTTGACATATTAGCTAATTGTGTACCTAAATATGACCCAGGTACAATGGATACAACAAGCTCATCCTCCTTAATCCCTAGCTACTACACGACTGCCGAAGTGCATACTCCCTCCAGTTCCTGGAGCATCTGGACCCCTTATTGTAGTAGCTGGTATGTTTGATGCGTGTATGTCCATCTCTTTACTGTTTTGCTAGAACCATATATCCTGATGCATGATGATCATGGTCTGGTTTGTTAGATCTATTCTGCTGGTGCTTAAAATTTGACATGCCTGGATTCTGAATGAACTCGTTCTTACAGTTCGTTTCATTTCTATGATCAATTTAGAGAGTTGCACATGTCAGTATAATATATACCCAAAAAAATCCTAGCTAGTGAGAACATTTTAGACACTCCATGAACGCATACTGGTTAGTGTTAGTCATACTATTTATGTACATGGCATTTGCTGTCAATTCTTGATTATAAGTTATTGGATCCCTCATTGGCTACTGTTTGATGTTCTGTACATATTCTTATTCTTATATGTTCATTCTTATTTTTTGCACAGGTGAAGTGCGAATCCATGTCCGAAGCTATGAAGCATATCAGCAAAGAGTAGCATATTATGTGTTGTAATTGTAGGCAGTAGTAGGCATATCTGGGTTGTAATATACTGTAACGATTGTAATAGATTAATGTAGTATTGTTTTGGACCAATTTCATTTGCTCTCTGGTCTGTTCGAAACAATGATTGTGTATGTGATTTGAATACCCGTGAAATGGAAACCTGACAAGTGGCTCCAAGTTATAATGGTTGTTTGACAAATTTTGAAATTTTTGATGTGTGGGACCAATTTTGAGGTAAGCATGACAAGTGGGACCATTATGACTGGTGGGACCAGCTGCAAAATAAAATGGCTGAAAATAGAAAATTAGTAGACTATAAAAGGCTGAATCCTAGAATATAAAAGGCCAAATTGTTGGGCTAGGCCCATGTAGCTAGCGAAAATTAATAGAAAAAATATATATTAAAAAGGCTGAATTAATGGGCTCGGCCCATGTAGACACCGAATTGGACCGGGCTGATTCTAATCAATGACCAATTTAATTGGTCGCAATTTTGCCACGTCAGATTGCCACGTTGGATCCGACGTGGCCTGGGCAGACAGCTAGCGACCAAAACAAATGGTCGTTGGTTGCCTTCCACGACCTTATCCCAACGAAGGTCGTTAATTTTCATTAAAGACGGTCAGCTTTTGACCAATTGTTTTTGGTCATAAAAAGGTCGCAAATGAAAAACAACGACCATTCAGCGACCAATAGTGATGGTCGCAAGTTGACATATTTCTTGTAGTGACAGGTCTATGGTGAACTACCCAAGCATCATCGGAAGGTGGCAAGGATGATGTAGAAGCCTCAGTGACCGGTTCCCCCCTCCGACAAAGTACCAGAAAAGGCCTCCGGATGGGATCGCGGAAGAACAGAAGCTTGCGATGGCGGAAAAAGTGTTTCAGGTGGCTCTTTGGGGGGTTTCCCAATATTTGAGAATTTATAGAAGTGGAATTAGGTCAGACAGAACCTCGAGGGGCCCACAAGCAATAGGGCGCGACCCCTTAGACACGCCCTATAGCCTTGCCGTCTCCTCGTTCATCCTCCAGTCTCCTCCCGAAGCTTCTAGGGTCTCTTATGTACAGAAAAACTCGTCAAAGATTTTCGTAGTGTTTGGACTCCGTTTGGTACTAATTTTCTGGAAGAGTGTCGAACCCAATGAGGAGCTAAAGGTAGAACAAATATTCCCTCAAGTTCTATCAACCACCGATACAACTCTATGCACGCTTAACATTTGCTTTACCTAGAACAAGTATGAAACTAGAAGTACTTTGTAGGTGTGAAAGGATAGGTTTGCAAGATAATAAAGAGCATGTAAATAAAAACTAGGGGCTGTTTCGATAAATAAACAATTAATTTAGTTTAACGAGTGTGGAAAAGTGGTGGAAGGATTTGCGAAATTGTCCCTAAGCAATTGACTACGTTACTAGACTGATAGCAAGTTTTATGTGGGAGAGGCCACTGCTAGCATGTCATCCCTTACTTGGAATTCTATGCACTTATGATTGGAACTATTAGCAAGCATCCGAAACTACTAACGTTCATTAAGGTAAAACTCAACCATAGCATTAAGATATATTGGTCCCCCTTCAATCCCGTATGCATCAATTTCTATGCTAGGCTGAAGCTGCTGTCACCCTTGCCCTCCAATACATAGTCCTATCAACATACAACTAACCCTATGGTGTGATCCACACGTGCGCTCATATGATGGGCACCAAAGGACAGCAACATAACCACAAGCAAATTAAACCAATCATAGCAATTCACCAATCACTGATAGGACAACAAAAATCTACTCAGACATCATAGGATGGCAACACATCATTGGATAATAATATGAAGCATAAAGAACCATTTTCAAGTAGAGGGTACAACGGGTTGCGGGAAAGTGGACCGTTGTAGATAGATGGGGGAAGGTGATGGAGGTGTTGGTGAAGATGACGGAGTTGTTGGAGTAGATTGCCGTCACACGATGATTGCCCCGACGGTGTTCTGGTGCCACCGAGAGAGAGGGGTAGAGAGCCCCTCTCCTTCTTCTTCTTCCTTGACCTCCCCCTAGATGGGAGGAGGGTTTCCCCTCTGGTCCTTGGCCTCCATGGCGGCAGAGGGGCGGGAGCCCCTCCGAGATTGGATCTCTCTCTCTGTTTCTTTCTGTTTCCGTGTTCCCTGATTCTGGCCTTTCACCGTTTCTTAAATTCCTAGAGATCCGTAACTCCGATTGGGCTGAAATTTTAACATGATTTTATCTGGATATTAGCTTTCTTGCGGCCGAAGAAGGGCACCAACTGCCTTACGGGGTGGCCACAAGCCTCATGGCCGCGCCCTGGGGAGGGGGGCGCGCCTCCAGGGCTTGTGGGCCCCTCGGGCATCGTCTTGCGTTGATTCCAATTCCCAAAAATCACATATATTCCAAAAAATATCCGTAAGTTTTTATCGCGTTTGGACTTCGTTTCGTATGGATATTCTGCGAAACAAAAAACATGCAACAAACAGGAACTGGCACTGGGCACTGGATCAATATGTTAGTCCCAAAAATAGTTTGAAAAGTTGCCAACAGTATATGAAAGTTGTACAATATTGGCATGAAACAATAAAAAATTATAGATACAACGGAGACATATCAGCATCCCAAAGCTTAATTCCTGCTCGTCGTCGAGTAGGTAATTGATAAAAAAGATATTTTTTTGATGTGGAATGCTACCTAGCATAATCTTGATCATATAATCTAATCATGGCATGAATATTAAGACACGAGTGATTCAAAGCAATAGTCTATCATTGGACATTAAGACAATAATACTTTAAACATACTAATAAAGCAATCTTGTCTTCTCAAAATACCATGGCTAAAGAAAGTTATCCCTACAAAATCATATAGTCTGGCTATGCTCCATCTTCATCACACAAAGTGTTTCATCATGCACAACCCCGATGACAAGCCAAGCAATTGTTTCATACTTTTAATGTTCTCAAGCCTTTTCAATCCTCACGAAATAAATGAGCGTGAGCCATGGATATAGCACTATAGGTGGAATAGAATATGACGGTGGAGGTTGTGTGGAGAAGACAAAAAGGAAGAAAGTCTCACATCAACGCGGCTAATCAATGGGTTATGGAGATGCCCATTAATTGATGTCAATGCGAGGAGTAGGGATTGCCATGCAACGGATGCACTAAGAGATATAAGTGTATGAAAGCTCAAACTGGAACTAAGTGGGTGTGCATCCAACTTGCTTGCTCATGAAGACCTCGGGCATTTGAGGAAGCCCATCATCGGAATATACAAGCCAAGTTCTATATGAAAATTCCTACTAGTATATGAAAGTGATAACTCAAGAGACTCTCTATATAAAGAACATGGTGCTACTTTGAAGCACAAGTGTGGTAAAAGGATAGTAGCATTGCCCCTTCTCTCTTTTTCTTTAATTCATTTTTTTGGGGCTCTCTCCTTTTTTGGCCTTTTTTTTATATTTATATTTTTCGTCAAGAGTATCATCCCGACTTGTGGGGAATCATAGTCTCCATCATCCTTTCCTCACTGGGACAATGCTCTAATAATGATGATCATCACACTTTTATTTACTTACAACTCAATATTACAACAAAGTATGACTCTATATGAATGCCTCTGGCAGTGTACCAGGATGTACAATGATCTAGTATAGCAAAGATATAAAAAAATGGACAAGCCATGAAAATATTATGCTAGCTATCTTACGATCATGCAAAGCAATATGACAATGAATGCTCAAGTCATGTATATGATAATGATGGAAGTTGCATGGCAATATATCTCGGAATGGCTATGGAAATGCCATGATAGGTAGGTATGATGGCTGTTTTGAGGAAGATATAAGGAGGCTTATGTGTGATAGAGCGTATCATATCACGGGGTTTGGATGCACCGGCGAAGTTTGCACCGATTCTCGAGGTGAGAAAGGGTAATGCACAGTACCGAAGAGGCTAGCAATGATTGAAGGGTGAGAGTGCGTATAATCCATGGACTCAACATTAGTCATAAAGAACTCACATACTTATTGCAAAATTTTATTAGCCATCAAAACAAAGTACTAATACACATGCTCCTAGGGGGATAGATTGGTAGGAAAAGACCATCGCTCATCCCCGACCGGCACCATAAAGAAGACAATCAAATCATGCTCCGACTTCATCACATAACGGTTCACCATACGTGCATGCTTCGAGAATCACAAACCTTAACACAAGTATTTATACCAATCCACAATTAATCACTAGCATGACTCTAATATCACCATCTTTATATCACAAAACTATTGCAAGGAATCAAACATACCATATTCAGTGATCTACAAGTTTTATGTAGGATTTTATGACTAACCATGTGAATGACCAGTTCCTGTCAACTCTCTAAATAGATATAAGCGAAGCATGAGAGTTTAATTCTTTCTACAAAAGATATGACCATGCTCTAACAAATATAAGTGAAGCAAAAGAGCATTCTACAAATGGCGGCTTTTTATGTGTAGAGAAACATGCAATCCAAACTTCAAATGATATAAGTGAAGCACATGAAGCATTCTATAAGGCCATACTCAAAAGATATAAGTGAAGTGCATAGAGCATTCTATAAATCAACCAAGGACTATCTCATACCAGCATGGTGCATTACTAAAAGAAAAATAAAAAGCACACAATGCTCCAAGAATTTACGCATATCATGTGACGAATAAAAATATAGCTCCAAGTAAAGTTACCGATGGTCGTTAGAAGAAAGAGGGGATGCCTTCCAGGGCATCCCCAAGCTTAGTTGCTTGGGAGTACTTGAATATTATCTTGGGGTGCCTTGGGTATCTGCAGGCTTAGGCTCTTGCCACTCCTTATTCCTTTATCCATCTTGGTCTCACCCAAAACTTGAAAACTTCAATCACACAAAACTTAACAAAACCCTCGTGAGAACCGTTAGTATAATAAAGCAAATCACCACTTCAAGTACTGTTGCAAACCCATTCATATTTTCTTTTTGCATTGTAGCTCATGTATTATAACTTCTCTATGGCTTATGCCACCGATACAATCGGTAGTTTCATCAAAACAAGCAAAACAATGCATCAAAAACAGAATCTGTCTAAAATAGGACAGTCTGAAGGAATATGAACATTTACCATACTTCTGTAACTCTAAAATTCTAAAAAATTAGGAAAAAATAAAAAATTTGTATAGAAGTACTGTGTAAATTTTTTAGAAACTTTTGACATTCCAGTAAAAAATGTAAATTCACGCGCTACAGCCAAAGTTTCTGTTTTCCACTGCACATACCAAACAAGCAATCTAATCATCCTAAAGGCAAATCTTGGCACATTATTTTTATAATACAATGGATTTGTAAAAGGGGATAATTATTTTTGTTGAAAATTTTCTATAATTCAAGATTTGCAAAGTTTCCATGGGCATGAACAAAGTTCAAGGAGCTCCCCCACTTCAAGGGTGCTCGTCCTTCTTACTTTCACTTTTCTTTTTGAAATTTTTTAGGTTCCCCAATTTATTTTTTTGTTTTTAAACTTTTTAAAAGCACTCAATTGAAATAAATGACTCTCTAAAACTTCCGGGTTGTCTCCCTGGCAGCGCTTTCTTTAAAGCCATTAAGCTAGGCATATAGTGCTCAAGTGATGGATCCACCCGGATCCCAAGGTATATCAAAGCCAATTTTAATTAACAATGATTTGTGATTTAGTAGTGAGCACAAAGTAACATATATCATGCAAAAACGAAGTCTAACTCTCTTCCCATGCATCGGCATGTCATAAAAGAACAATTCATGCACACGTAGTAAAGGCCGATACATATCATAAACAGTTTCTTGCAATTTTATCATATTGGAAACATAGAGAGGCGGAGATGTAGTTCCTCTCTCATAATAATTGCAAGTAGGAGTAGCAAGCACATTCATATTATATCTATCAAAATCATCATGTGTAGTGGTAGAACGCAACCCATCAATATAATCCTTAATAAGCGCAAACTTCTCCTATATAGTGTAGTTGGGAGAATTCAAAAAGATAATAGGACTATCATGTGTGGGTGCAATAGGAACAATTTCATTCTTAACATAAGGAACTATAGCAAGTTCATCTCCATAAGCATCATTCATATTGGCATCATGGCCACAAGCATAGCAAGCATCAATTTCATCAAAAAGGGATATTTCAAACGAATCAAAGGGATCATAGTGATTATCATAGCATTCATCCTTCGGTACGCACGAAGGGAAATTAAACAATGTATGGGATAAAGAGTTACTCTCATTAGAAGGTGGGCACGGGTGATCAATATGCTCTTCCTCCTTTTGTTCTTCGCTCTCCTCCTCATCTTTTTCATCTAATGAGCACACAATGTCATCAATTTCTTCTTCCATAGATTCCTGCAAAATATTAGTCTCTTCTTGGACAGCAGAGACTTTCTCAATAAACTCATTAATATAGGCATTATATTCATAATTCTCATAGCAATATTTAATTATAGCATAATTTTCAGGTCTGTAAACAGCATCATCAAGATTTTCACACTTTTTAAACAAAGATTCAATTTCATAAGCACCCTTAAAAGCAACAAATTCTTCTATTTGTTCCACATCATAGTAATCATATATACCATTAGCATAAGAAGCCAAGGTTTCATTATCACTAAATTTACATGAAAAGGGAAGGTGTGGAGCCTTCATCCTAGAGCAACAAGTATAATCATATCTCAAGCATAAATTCCGAGCATACCAATGCAACATGTGAATTTGATCCCATAAGGGTTTCCCTTTTTGAGTCAAGCGATAATACCTAAGGTATTCACATTGATCCAACATTTCTCCCATTATCAAGTTGAATGGGGTTTTCTCAGGATTATCAAAGTAGTGTTTAATATTTTCCACATAGCGAGCATTGAGGGTTTTAGGAGGTTCCCCATCTCCATGAGTAGCAAGTACACCTAATTTTTTTGGTATCTCGTGTTCCATATCCATAACTAAAGATAGAGAACAACTTAGAACAGCAAATAAAATCTACTTAGTGATAAAGCAAACAAGCACACACAAGAATATTCACCCCACACTATTGCTCCCCGGCAACGGCGCCAGAAATAGGTCTTGATAACCCACAAATATAGGGGATCAATTGTAGCCTTTCTCGACAAGTAAGAGTGTCAAACCCAAAGAGGACTTAAAGGAAGAACAAATATTCCCTCAAGTTCTATCGACCACCGATACAACTCTATGCACGCTTAACGTTTGCTTTACCTATAACAAGTATGAAACTAGAAGTACTTTGTAGGTGTGAAAGGATAGGTTTGCAAGATAATAAAGAGCACGTAAATAAAAACTAGGGGCTGTTTAGATAAATAAACAATTAAGTTAGTTTAAAGAGTGTGGAAAAGTGGTGGAAGGATTTGCGAAATTGTCCCTAAGCAATTGACTATGTTACTAGACCGATAACAAGTTATATGTGGGAGAGGCCACTTCTAGCATGTCATCCCTTACTTGGAATTCTATGCACTTATGATTGGAACTATTAGCAAGCATCTGCAACTACTAACATTCATTAAGGTAAAACCCAACCATAGCATTAAAATATATTGGTCCCCCTTCAATCCCGTATGCATCAATTTGTATGCTAGGTTGAAACTGCTGTCACCCTTGCCCTCCAATACATAGTCCTATCAACATACAACTAACCCTATGGTGTGATCCACATGCGCGCTCATATGATGGGCACCAAAGGACAGCAACATAACCACAAGCAAATTAAACCAATCATAGCAATTCACCAATCATCGATAGGACAACAAAAATCTACTCAGACATCATAGGATGGCAACACATCATTGGATAAAAATATGAAGCATAAAGCACCATGTTCAAGTAGAGGATACAGCGGGTTGTGGAAAAGTGGACCATTGTAGATAGATGGGGGAAGGTGATGGAGGTGTTGGTGAAGATGACAGAGTTGTTGGAGTAGATCGCCGTCACACGATGATTTCCCCGGCGGTGTTCCGGCGCCACCGGGAGAGAGGGGGAGAGAGCCCCCTCCTTCTTCTTCTTCCTTGACCTTCCCCCTAGATGAGAGGAGGGTTTCCCCTCTGTTTCTTGGCCTCCATGGTGACGGAGGGGCGGGATCCCCTCCGAGATTGGATCTCTTTCTCTGTTTCCTTCTATTTCCGCATTCCCCGATTGTGGCCTTTCACCGTTTCTTAAATTCCTGGACATCCGTAACTCCAATTGGGCTGAAATTTTAACATGATTTTTATCCGGATATTAGCTTTCTTGCGGCCGAAGAAGGGCACTAACCACCTTACAGGGTGGCCACAAGCCTCCTAGCCGCGCCCTGGGGAGGGGGCGCGCCTCCAGGGATTGTGGGCCCCTCGGGCATCGTCTCGCGTTGATTCCAATTCCCAAAAATCGCATATATTCCAAAAAACATCTCCATAAGTTTTTATCATGTATGGACTTTGTTTGGTATGGATATTCTGCAAAACAAAAAACATGCAACAAACAGGAACTGGCACTAGGCACTGGATCAATATGTTAGTCCCAAAAATAGTATAAAAAGTTGCCAAAAGTATATGAAAGTTGTAGAATATTGGCATGAAACAATCAAAAATTCTAGATATGATGGATACGTATCACCGGCACGGGGTCGACCGCCGTGACGGGATGATACGTCTCCAACATACCTGTAATTTTTCATTGTTCCATGCTATTATATCATCAATCTTGGATGTTTTATATACAGTTACTAGCAACTTTATATCATGTTTTGGGACTAACCTATTAACTTAGTGCCCAGTGCCAGTTGCTGTCTTTTGCTTATTTTCTACTTCGCAGAATATCAGTACCAAACGAAGTCCAAATGCCACGAAACTTTTTGGAGATTTTTTCAGGTGATAAGAGACCCTGGAAGCTTTTGGAGGGAACCAGAAGATGAAAGGGGGCCCCACTAGGCACCAGGGCGCACCAGGGGCCTCCGATGGGTAAGTGGGGTCCACGGGCATCGTTTTGACCTACCTCTGCCTCTAGAAATACTCTAAAATCCCAAAACCCCCAGGGAGTCCACGAAATACGTTTTCTGCCACCGCAAGTTCCAGAATCGCGAGATCCAATCTAGAGGCCTTTTCCGGCACTCTGCCGGAGGGGGTAACAATCACGGAGTGGTTCTTCATCATCCTTGCTGCCCCTCCGATGATGCGTGAGTAGTTTACCACAGACCTACGGATCCGTAGTTAGTAGCTAGATGGCTTCTTCTCTCTTTTTGATCTTTAATACAATGTTCTCCTCGGTGTTCTTGGAGATCTATTTGATGTAATTCTTTTTGCGGTGTGTTTGTTGGTATCCGATGAATTGTGAGTTTATGATCATATCTATCCATGAGTATTACTTGAGTTTTCTCTGGAATCTTTTATGCATCATTGTTATAGCCTCGTATTTATTCTCTGATTTATTAGTTTGGTTTGGCCAACTAGATTGATTTATCTTGCCATGGAAAGGGGTGCTTTGTGATGGGTTCGATCTTGCGGTGCTCAATCTCAGTGACCGAAAGAGACATGACATGCATGTATCATTGCTATTAAGGGTAACAAGATGGGATTTATTTCATACGTGAGTTTATCTTGTCTACATCATGTCATCTTGCTTAAAGCATTACTTCATTTTTTCATGAACTTAACACACTAGATGCATGCTGGATAGCGGTCGATGTGTGGAGTAATAGTAGTAGATGCAGAATCATTTCCGTCTACTAATCTTGGACTTGATGCCTATATACATAATCATTGCCTTGGATATCGTCATAAATATTCACTTTTCAATCAATTGCCCAACAGTAATTTGTTTACCACCGTATGCTATTTTCTCGAGAGAAGCCTCTAGTGAAAACTATGGCCCCCGGGTCTATTTTCTATCATATATTAAACCCAAAAATACCTTGCTGAAATTTTCTTTTATTTACTTTATTTTGTATTTTTGTTAGATCTATTTATCAAAACCTATCCAATTTAATCTTTCTCTTGACCGTTGAGGG
Organism: Thinopyrum elongatum; assembly: GCA_011799875.1. Taxonomy (NCBI): domain Eukaryota; kingdom Viridiplantae; phylum Streptophyta; class Magnoliopsida; order Poales; family Poaceae; genus Thinopyrum; species Thinopyrum elongatum. The sequence goes on from CM022300.1 coordinate 66,183,911, forward strand.
ATTGACAACCCCTCTACGCGTTGGGTTGCAAGTATTTATTATTTGTGTGCAGGTGCTGTTTACATAGTGTTGCTTGGTTCTCCTACTGGATTGATAACCTTGGTTTCATAACTGAGGGAAATACTTATCTCTACTTTATGGCTTCATCCCCTCCTCTTCGCGGAAATCCCAACGCAGGTCACAAGTAGCAGGAAGAATTTCTTGCGTCGTTGCTGGGGATACATCATGAACATCTATCAAGTACCTACGCATAAACTCTCATCTCCTTGTAATTATTTTATTTTCCATTTGCCTCTTGTTTTCGTCTCCCCCATTTCTAATTTTTTTTACAAAAATATTTTCCGTTTGCCTTTTTGTCTTGGTTATCTTGTCACCATGACTAGCATAACTATCCCTCCTTTGTCACCAGATTTTGAAGTTGTTTACTTCAAGCAGAAACAAGGAGAAAATCTTAAGGATGCTTGGTATAGGTTAATGGAATCTTACCGTGTTTGCTCAATAAAAGAGGATGCAAAAATCTTGCTTCACAATTTTTATATAGGTTTAACCATGCACCATAGACAACTTTTGGATTTTGCCGCTAAAGGGAATTTTGTTGAGATTGATACCAATACTGCCTATGAAATAATAGAGGGAATATTTGAAGTTCCACCACCACAAAAGGGATTTACTTTTAATCAAGAGGGGATTCAAAAATTTGAGAAATTGGGTAATATACAGAAAAATTTGGTTGAGTTGCATAAGTCTATCGAACCTCTCAAAAATATTAGTGGGGACCTCAATCACATGAATACTTTGATCACTCCGTGTAATAACTGGTTGGATATTTTTGATCTTAAAATGGCCTCATTTCTTGAGAATAATGGGAAGCGTAAAGAGCCTCCCGGGTTCGAGAAAACTCCTACAAAGATTACTAAAACCAAAGATGACAATACTTGAATCTATGCATTATGCCTAGCTAGGGGCATAAAACAATAGCGCTTGTTGGGAGGCAACCCAATAGTTATATTTTAATTTTTTGTTTTCCTTGCTGTTTTTCAATAAATATACAATTATGCTACTGTTATGATTGTGTTTTAGTATTTTAATTTGTGTTTGTGCCAAGTAAAGCCTTTAGGATGGTTTGGGTGATAGTAGATTTGATTCTGCTAAAAAACAGAAACTTTTGCGCCCAGTTCTTGAATTTTGTAAATTCACAGATATGTTATTTTTGATATGATTTATTTTAAAAAAAATTTATATAAAAATTGACCAAGTTATCCTAATTATTCATAATTTTTAGAGTTACAGAAGTATGGTCAAAGTTCAGATTACTACAGACTGTTCTGTTTACGAAAGATTGTGTTTTCGTTGCATTATGTGCTTATTTTGATGAATATATAGATTGCATCGGGGGGTATAAGCCATGATAAAGTTTGAATATAGTAGTTATAATGCAATAATAAAATATGAATGAGTTTGCAACAGTACTTAAAGTAGTGATTTGCTTTATTATACTAACGGATCTCACGAAGGTTTCGTTAAGTTTTGTGTGATTGAAGTTTTCAAGTTTGGGTGAGATCACGATGGATGAAGGAATAAGGAGTGGAAAGAGCCTAAGGTTGGGGATGCCCGAGGCACCCCAAGGTAATATTCAAGAACTCCCAAGCAACTAAGCTTGGGGGTGCCCCGGAAGGCATCCCCTCTTTCTTCTAACGACCATCGGTAATTTTACTTGGAGCTATATTTTTATTCGTCACATATCATGATTTTTGCTTGGAGCGTCTTGTATTATATGAGTCTTTGCATTGTTTTCTATTTATTTTGTCATAATCATCCTTGCTGAACACACTTGTTTGAGAGAGCCACACGCATATCATGATTTGCTAGAATACTCTATGCGCTTCACATAAATCTTTTGAGCTAGGCAGTTGCTCTAGTACTTCACTTATATATTTTTGAGCACGACTATGGTTATATTTTAAATAAATAAACTCTCATGCTTCACTTATATTATTTTGAGACTTAGTAAATTTTAAAGAAATATGCTCTCATGCTTCACTTATATTATTTTGAGAGTTAGAAATTTTTAAAGAAATATGCTCTCATGCTTCACTTATATTATTTTGAGAGTTGAATTTTTTTGAAGAAATATTTATGCTCTCGTGCTTCACTTAGATCTTTATGAGAGTTAAGAATAGTAATGGTAATTTGCACGAGATATGAATTTGGTCCCAAAGTGATAGATATTCAAGAGGGTATAATAAAAACTTTCATGAAGATCATTGGATATTATAAACTTGATTCCTTGCAATATTTTTGCGATATGGAGATAGTAATATGTGAGTCATGTTGGTGAGTAATTATACTTTAGTAATAATATTGGTGTTAAGGTTTGTGATTCCCTATGCATGCATGAAAAGTCAATAGTTATGCAATGAAATTATATCCTACTTGTGGTGCATTATTCGGTGTTAATTATGTTCAATGCTCGTTTATGCTCGTTTTCGTTTTTTGGTTGGTCGCTTCTCAATCTATTTACTAGCCTTCACTTGTACTAAACGGAAATACTGCTTATGCATCCAACTCCTTAAACCAAAGTTGTGCCAAATGAGTCCACCATACCTACCTATATGCGGTATTTCCATGCCGTTCCAAGTAAATTTGTATGTGCCAACTCTAATTTTCAAAATGAATTCCCGTTTTGTGTTCCTGTACTGCTTATGAAGCGGCAGGGGGTGTCCAATATTTTCCATGCAAGGTATGTTATTCTCAAGATGAGTGTTTATTCACTTGTCATTGCTCGAGAGTGTGGCAGGTAATAGGGATGCCCGATCCCGAAATGAAAGAAAATTATATGTTGTTAATAATAAATTCCTTGGAAAGTGTTGGTATGGAAGGCACCCATGGATACGGCTAGCCATGGATTGTGTGAGAATGATGGAAAGGAAATAAACTTTATTTTCTATTTGGGAACCGCCTATGATTTATCTATCATGGAAGATATTGGGAAAGTGTTGGGAATTACTCGGTCGTTTTCGTTGACAGGAAAAGCATGCCTCTCAAAACAATTTTATCTCTCAATTTAAGCTTTGAGCTCTCGCACCTCTACAAATATCTGCTTCCCTCTGCGAAGGGCCTATCTATTTACTTTTATGCAATTTTTATTTTAAATTTGAGTCTCTATCTTCTCTTATAAAGCACCAACTAGGGAACACTAGTGTCATACTTGTGTATTGGATGTAGTTAATATTTGGGTGTGTGTCATGAATGGGTCAATGATTGAGCATAATGGGCTAGGGATAACTTCCTTTAGTGTTGATATTTTGAAAGACATAGTTGCTTGTTGATATGCTTGAGTATTGATATTTCTATGTCAAACTATAGACTATTACCTTGAATCATTCAAAGTCCAAATTTCCATACTACAAAGAAAAGAATATATGATGAACTAGCACATATGCCCGTGCGTTGCAACGGGAGAAAAATTAGTACACATTTAAAGTTAGTGAGAATTATATGTGCAAGCAAAATCCTGTGCACACGTGAAAAATGAACATTTAGCTTCTCGGTTTCACCGGGTGTGAAGTAATCAATTCGCTATTTTTCCATTCATTGATCGAGGGCATTTAAGAGTTTTGTTATGCCATCATATGCCAGAGAAGGCCCATGTATTATTCAATCTACTTTTCCTTTCAATCAAGGAGGTATGAAGTTTCTGAATATTATAGTAAACATGAAAAAAAGTTAAATCCTGAACAGTTTTTTGAAAATTTTGTACACTTTTAGAAAAACGTGAACAAAATTTGAAACACGAATATCTTTTAAAATTCACAATTTTTTTGAAAACACCAACTTTTTTATGAAAACATCAAGATTATTTGAATTTGTGAACATTTTTTTAGAATGGGAACATGTGTTGAAAATTCATAACATTTTTCGAAAATGTGTATCTTTTAACATTATTTTGAATTACGAAAATTTCACTAAAACAAGAATATTTTCAAATTTGGAGCATTTTTTAAATTACCATTTTCTTTTTAGAAATATCAAAAAAATTTGAAAAATAATAAAAGTTTTCAAAAAAGGGAAACATTTTTCAAGTTACGAATATTTTTTAAAATAGCAACAAATTTTGTAATTCTGAAAATTTCCTATAATTTATGTTTTTTTATTTTGAATTTTTTTTTGAGAATTTTGAATTTATGAAATAAATTCTATAAGAAAAATAAACTTTGATGTGAAAAAAGAGATAGGGGAAGGAGAACAGAAATAGAAATAAAACACAGAAATAAAGAAACATAAGTGGTCAAAAGAGATAGGGCCAGCCCATTATTGGTTGTCATGTGCGAAGCTCCGACTATTTGTTGCCCTGTGCAGAAATAGAGTTTTCACAGCTGCGGGCGCAGAAACATAAGTGGGCTTGTTTCGGTGCAGTGGCCCACATATGAAATTCTGGAAAGCCTTTTTTTCTAGCAGACGAACGCATAAGAATTTAGTACCACCTCAGATAGAAAAAAATTCTTTTCGGCGGTGAACGGATGAAAAAATTGGTGAAACACACCTTGCTTTATTATTAGGTATAGATATAGATATGTTAGGTAGCATTCCACATATTTTTTTTATCATTTAGCTACTCGAGGACGAGCAGGAATTAAGCTTGGGGATGCTTGATACGTCTCCAACGTATCTATAATTTTTTATTCTTCCATGCTATTATGTTATCAATCTTGGATGTTTTATATACATTTACTAGCAACTTTATATCATTTTTTGGGACTAACCTATTAACTTAATGCCCATTGCCCAGTGCCCAGTGCCAGTTGTTGGTTTTTGCTTATTTTTTACTTTGTAGAATATCAGTACCAAACGAAGTCCAAATGCCACGAAAATTTTTGGAGATTTTTTTCTGGCGATAAGAGACCCTGGAAGCTTCGAGAGGGAACCAGAAGATGAAAGGGGGCCCACTAGGCACCAGGGCGCGCCAGGGGGCTTCGGCGCGCCTTGGTGGGTAGTGGGGCCCATGGGCATCGTTTTGACCTACCTCCGCTTCTATAAATACTCTAAAATCCCAAAACCCTCAGGGGAGTCCATGAAATACGTTTTCCGCTGCTGTAAGTTCCAGAACCACGAGATCCAATCTAGAGTCCTTTTCCGGCACTCCGCTAGAGGGAGTAACAATCACGTATGGGTTCTTCATCATCCTTGCTGCTGAGTAGTTTACCACAGACCTACAGGTCCATAGTTAGTAGCTAGATGGATTCTTCTCTCTTTTTGATCTTCAATACAATGTTCTCCTTGGTGTTCTTGGAGATCTATTTGATGTAATTCTTTTTGCGGTGTGTTTGTTGGGATCCGATGAATTGTGAGTTTATGATCAGATCTATCCATGAATATTATCTGAGTTTTCTCTGAACTCTTTTATGCATCATTGTTATAGCCTCGTATTTCTTCTCCGATTTATTGGTTTGGTTTGGCCAACTAGATTGATTTATCTTGCCATGGAAGGGGTGCTTTGTGATGGGTTCGATCTTGTGGTGTTCAATCTCAGTGACAGAAAGAGACATGACACACATGTATCATTGCTATTAAGGCTAACAACATGGGATTTAGTTTATATGTGAGTTTATCTTCTCTACATCATGTCATCTTGCTTAAAGCATTACTTCATTTTCCATGAACTTAATACACTAGATGCATGCTGGATAGCGGTCGATGTGTGGAGTAATAGTAGTAGATGCAGAATTGTTTCGGTCTACTAATCTTGGACATGATGCCTATATACATGATCATTGCATTGGGTATCGTCATAATTATTTGCTTTTCAATCCATTGCCCAACAGTAATTTCTTTACCCACCGTATGTTATTTTCTCGAGAGAAGCCTCTAGTGAAAACTATGGCCCCTGGATCTATTTTCTATCATATATTAAAACCAAAAATACCTTGCTGCAATTTTATTTTATTTTGTATTTTTGTTAGATCTATTTATCAAAACCTATCCATTTTAATCTTTCTCTTGACCGTTAAGGGATTGACAACTCATCTACGCGTTGGGTTGCAAGTATTTGTTGTTTGTGTGCATGTGTTGTTTACATAGTGTTGCTTAGTTCTCCTACTGGATTGATAACCTTGGTTTCATAACTGAGGGAAATACTTATATCTACTATACTGCATCATCCCCTCCTCTTTGGGGAAATCCCAACGCAGTTCACAAGTAGCAAGGGATCCGCCCTGCTCCCATCAGCTTGATCATCTCTTGGGAGGGCTCCGCATCCTCCGACCTAACCGCCATCTCCGGGGCGCCGGCCTCGAAACTCACCACCGTTTTGGCACGAGACCCAAGGGCAGAGGAAGGGCGATGTGTGGGGATGTATTCACCGCTGCCGCTTCTGACGGTGACCCTACAACAGCGGGATTGTTCCCTGCCTCTGAGGAAGACGCCAGGAGCGGGCCGACCTTGTCCGCTGTCCTCTCTATCATTTCTTGCCTCACCTTCTTGGTTGGCAAGTGACCAGAGTGGGAGGGCTGCACACGCACGACAAAGCAATGATGAGAAGTGGCTCGACATTTTCCCGGGACTCGCCTCTAGAAATGATCAGTGTACTCATCCTCTACGCACCACTTTCGCTTGAGGAGCCCCTGGTTAAAAGAAATGCTGGCCCGGACCCTCCGACAGGCCCCTTAGCAGGCAAGTCAACGGAGGCCCCACAAGGAGTCCTCTCCGGAACATCAGTGTCACTACAAAAAAATACACTTCCGTGATGATACGTGTTTGTCACAGTAGGTCATGTTTTTTGTCATGCATGTACATCCATGATGATTTTATGACAGAATCAAGATAGTCATACCTGTGCTATCGTAGAAGTGTTCCATGACAATACCAAAATTATCATCACGGAAGTGTCCACTTCCATGACGATAAATGGCGCGTCATGGAAGTGCTTTCGTCAAGGGTAACCGTCACGTGGCATCCACCATAACGGGTCACCGTTCAGCTATCGGGTTTTGGTTTGGATGCGATAACCCGTTAACCGCCCGGACCAATGGGGATTTTCCACGTGTAAAATTCTGATTCACCTTAGTATCCACGTGTCAGCTCCGCGTTGGGATAGGTGTCATCAAGCGAGTCGACGAGACGGGCTTATGGTACGTCGACACGTGGCTCGGCCCAACAGTGGCCCATTTAGGTTAAAAGGCCGGGCCTATCAAAATAAGCGGGTCGGCCCATTAGCGGCCTACTTGAGTCAGGCCCATTCACAAGCATGGCCCATACAAGTTACACAGAATCGGCCCATCAAAGGCCCATTCTAGATTTGACAATTTCCAGCCCATCGTCAGTTCCAGCCCGTTAACGGCCCGCTACATCTTTGGGCCCAATTACGGCGTGACCTTCTTTCGGCCTGTTCGCAGCCCATCGTCAGTTCCAGCCCGTTAACGGCCCGGAACATCTTTCGGCCTTTTCTCAGCCCATTCTGCAGTTGGGTCAACTTCTAGCCCGTTGTGCCTTTAGACCTTTCCTCGGCCCAGTCGGTAAATGGGCCAATTCCTAGCCCATTTTGTCTTTCAGCCTGTTAACGGCCCGCACAACAGTTGGGCCTTTTACTGTGCAACCTAATTTTGGGTCCATCAGCGGCCCACATTCCGCAGGGCACAATTTCAGCCCGACGCGACTTTCGGCTTGTTAAAATCCTAGTTTGCAAATTGGGCCTCTTCTGGCCCAAAACACTTTAGGCCTTTTACTGGCCCGTAAAGTAAAAGGGCCGAGACAAAATTGACATTTATTTCGGCCTGCTAGAGGCCCGCGGGCCATTTCCATATATACGGCCCTATCGAGCTTTCGGCCTGTTAACGACCTGCTAAGAGCCGTTGTTAAGGTGGGCCACATCATTTGGGATCCACTAAATATTAATTTGACCAGCCCAATTAAGGCCCGCTTTGACTACACATGTTTGTTCGTTCGGATGGCGTCCAGGTAATGTTTGGGCATGTTGGCCCCTGTTTCAACGATATAGCATATACAAAGAATTATCCTACTCTATACTATCGCCTCTAAAAAATGTACACGATACAATAAAGAGACTAAGGCATAGAAATGTAGAATAATCCTACACTATACAATAAAGAAATTACAGCCGATTATACCCATTGGGCATTATAGTTCGGCACCAGTGATAATAAAGCGTACACAAACAGCAAATTACATACACTGGGCAAATAAAGCTCATACATCATGGACACGCATCAACAGAACTTACCATTTGAACTATAATCTCTTTAGAAAATAGGATTGCCCGGATTCAGATAGCACAAATTTCAGTCTGCAAAATCTCCAATTCCTTCGTGGTTACCTCAGTGTCTCGTTTCATTTTTTTGACTCCTGCATCTAATACCTGCAAATCCAGTCTCAACTTGTTGATTGCATGTTGAGAATCATGTACACGTTGTCTTGCCACCTCTAGTTGATGCTCGAGAACATCAGCACATTCCAATTCCAATCCATAATCATTTGGTAACGGCCATGCCGCACTGCTCTCAGATCTTTGTGTTGATGTCACTTCACCTTGAAATGTTTCTGTAAGTACACATGACTAGGGCAAAAATATAGTTACAACAGTGAAGCGAGCAAGACAGACTATTTTGTACATGGTAAAACAAGACTAACAATAATGTTACATGTCATGAAGCATAAGCAGGTGATATTTTAAAAATTATAAAAATGGTAGTCTGTGCAGCCCGCATACAGAAATCTCTCTTAGCTCACCAGAGGAGCATGATGTTGGGGCCAATTCCAAAACACAGACAGGTTACAAATTTAGACCACACGTAGCTACTGAACATTACATATATATATATATATATATATATATATATATATATATCTATCTATCTTGCGTATAAGTAAGCAAGTAGTTGGCCATTCTGTAGCTCAATTAAAGTCTTAGGGAGCATAATGAATAGCAGAGGGATTCATACAAACCTACTACAGCAAGCAAAACTATGTAATCATTAGCCTAGTATAAACTAGATTGTGAGCCTCATGTAGTAATAGTTGGTTAATAGACTTCAAAGCTTCAGGCACACTTCGCCAGAGTAATTAAATGGTAAGGCCTTTAATTATGTCAACTAATAGTTATACAAGTACCAAACATCAGGCATCATTGTTTGGGCATCTCATTAACTAAGGACAAATAAAGCAATTGAAAAGAGCAATTTAACTATGCCTGAAACAAACAAGCAATTGAACTGTTGAGTTGGCAGCATGCATACATGCACGCTTCAATAACATACATGACCTAGCTACATTTACTATATAAAGGAACAAGTAATGTAATATTGTTTGCCCCCTATGAAGTATCTCGACTAGTATGTAATCAATATCCTAGTAATGATAGGGAGGCTAATGATGTGAATATGCGTTTGGTTATGACATTTATGACATCGACAACTCTACCATGGCAGGAAGCAGTTTCACATTGTTCACTACTATAAGATGTTTTAGATATTTAAAATTACTCCCTCTGTAAACTAATATAAGAGCGTTTAGATCACTAAAGTAGTGATCTAAATGCTCTTATATTAGTTTACAGAGGGAGTAGACTACATCCGTAATGAGTGAACAGACACATTAAAATGTGTTTACATACATCCGATTTACAAAAAAGTTAGAACATCATATAGTAGTGAGCGGAGGGGGTTTTAATCAATGGCCCAATGACTGGGTTACAGGTGAAGAACCCTACGCAAGCACAATGTCAGGCAAATAGGATGTCCTGGTAATTGTAATACAGTAACTTACCATAACTGGTTGAACAGGCTCAGCGCTGCTCCTCCTTCTCTTGCAAGGCTCCTTCCTAACATCTTGTACATGGAAATCCTCAATCTTATCTTCATTGCACCCCCTCTGCAAGGTGACACAAACTAGTTACTGGTCTCCTTGGAAGATAAATATGCATACTTTCCAGTCTATGAACAACACAAAAGGATGAGTTTATAACAAAACAACACCACATAATGAAACATGCCACATCTATTGCACACAATGAAATGAGCATTTACTATGTGTGCACTGTGTAAAAACTAGGCATACTTTCGAACTGGATCTCCAGGTACTCTTGGAGAGCCTACTTTAGTGTACAGTCAAACCTTTATGTCACCTATGAGTTATACAAGCCCCCACTACAGCAGCCCTTAGTGTTTAAATCGTTGACAAGCTCTGTTAGGTCAAGAACAACAAGTAATCAAAGCAAACAGTCCTAGTATGGCTGGCTGATACAAACAAGCAATTGAACACATGTGTGAGCAAATCTTACATATCAAGAAAATAAGCATAGAAGGAGGCTTAAAGACCATCACGTGACTGACCAGATTTAAGGTGCATTTAAACATCATGTGCAACATATGAACTAACATAAACATTGCATATTTGAGATTCTATAATGAAATGCACATGTATTAGGTTATGCCATGTATGATGCCTAAATGTACACTATAGCAGGCAGGAGTGATTCATCATTGCACGCACAATTGAATTGCAGGTTAAGGGCCAGTTCTATTCCGACTTTTCAGAGCTTATTTTCAAAATAAGCCATAAAAGATGTAAAGAAGTCATTTTTGAGTTATGGGCTTGGGCTTAACTTATTTCGCTTTGGAGGGGGGTGCTTCGGGTAGAAGCTCACTAAAAATTGAAGGGAAGGGGAATAGTGAAATGACTCTGTTGTCTGCCTATACTACACTCAAAATGCCACTGCTCACGCCCGCATCACACCTGACCCTCAAGTAAAAACAAACACACAAGCGTTCATTGCCCTGCCCGCTGGCATCTCCTCTCCCCTTTCCATCTACCTCGATCCCCTGCCTGCAGCGCTAGGGTTCCTCCAGCGAGCCGTCGCCACTAGTCCCATCTGGCCTGGTCCTCGACAATGCTCTCTCCAGCTAGGCTACATGGTCGGAGGGTAGGGCCAAATCTCCCCGGATGCTCCTCCCTCTTGCGCCGCCCCTCATTCTCATGGTCTCCAGCAGCTGCTCCGCTGTGGTCCATCCAATGCACTACTCCGGCGGGCGCCGCACAACTACGGCCGATGCCCCACTCAGGCAGAAGGCACCTCGTTCCCCCTCCCCTCCTCCCAGGCCATGGCCTTGAGGTGCTGTTGAAGGATGAGCTCATCCAACAAGGTGAGGATCTCCTCTGATTTTTTGCCAAATTTTCATTCTGATCCGCTATATGATGAATTGCTATGAGCTGCTTCTGCTGCTGCTATATGATGCATTGCTATGAGGTGCTCCTGCTGCTGCTATATGATGAATTTGCTATGAGTTGCTGCTGCTATATGATGAATTGCTATGAGCTGCTGCTATATGATGAGTTTCTATAAGCTGCTCCTGCTGCTGCTATATGATGAATTGCTATGAGCTGCTCCTGCTGCTGCTATATGATGAATTGCTATGAGCTGCTACTGGTATATGATGAATTGCTAGCTGCTGCTGCTGCTACTGTATGATGAGTTGCTATGAGCTGCTGCTGCTATATGATGCTTTCAGGTGGTGCTGCTATATGATAATAACCAGCCACTTGGACCATCGAATTTCGATAAATAATTGTTCTTCATTTAAATTTAGGTCATGAGTTCTTCATTTAAATTAGGCAATGGGATCTCTATGGAAGACATTGACTAAAGTAGATTGTGCCAAGTAGATGGTATCTTTGTATTTTCATTTTGAACAAATATTGATGGTCTATTTTCCTATCATATCATTTACTGCACTGGGTTCAATTTGTGATGTTTGCAAGTCAAATTAATTATCATATGGGCAGCAAAATGACAAAATATAATGCAATCTAGACTTTTCACTGATCATACCACAGATAAGCTGAAAAGACATGCAATGAAAAGAACTAGTTGGCTTATTATCTGGAGCTTATATTCAAAGGTGCTTATTTTCTTAGGATAACTTGAAATAACTGTCCCTAAGAAACTTGGCCAATAGAACTGACATACAAATAACATGTCACGATGATTGCAATTTTGGCCCAGTTCTTTTGCCAGATTCTCCCAGAATCTGACCCCTACCCAGATTCTCCCGGAATCTTTGAGCCACATTTGTTTTACAATCCTATCTAGTTAGGGTCTAATTAGTTAGGATTGTAAAACAAAAGGCGGTCAAAGATTCTAGAAGAAGCTAGAGGGGCAGATTCTGGGAGAATCCTGCAAAAGAACTGGGCCGGAGTGACCTACCATCGCACACTGTATAGGCTCACTGCTGCCTCTCCTTTTTTTGCGATGTTCCATGAAGTTGCCACATACATCTTGTACTTTTTCATTGCATAACCCTATCTGTAAGTTGACATGGCTAATTTCAGATATCTCTACATGATAATACATTGCATATCCCTTGCGCATATTTAAACCACCAATTAACGATTGTGTGCGTAGCATAAACTAGCCATGACTCTATGTGCTGGACTAGCAGGCACTCTAAGGGAGCCTAATGTAGTGCACTGGAATTCCTACATGCCACCTACGATTTTGTGTAATGTACTACCACTATTCCTAAATATATGTCTTTGTAGAGATTCCAGTATGGACCACATACAGATGCATATAGATGCATTTTCGAGTGTAGATTCACTCATTTTGCTCTGTATGTAGTCTATAGTGGAATCTGTAGAAAGACTTATATTTAGGAATGGAGGGAGTATCATGTATGACATCTACATCTCTAATTTACCAGCCAGTAGTGGAAATCATTGTCTGCACAAAGGGATTATTGGTCGAAAATCCTAGCAAAGCACGTTGGCAGGCACACAACAATACAAGAGAGAGAGGGAGATGCACTTAGAAGATCATAGCAATGCCTCAGTCCAGGATCTTGGTTGGCCAAGCTGTTAGATCCAGAAGAAACATCGTCCTTGTAGTTTTTGCCAGCTGCATAACATGTAACAACGACCTGTTAGTATATTTGAAGTACATCGGGCATGTGATGCTGGACGGGTTTAAAGGTGACAAGTACCTAGGCCGCGGTGGGTTCTTGGCATCTTGCCAGACGGTGGGAATCAGGTTAGAAACCTCAAGGGTGATGACGCTGTGCTAGCTGTCGGGGTCTGGTAAGGAGATCTACAACCGTCGAGTAGGGTGTTTGTGGAGCGGCTCCGGTAGGGTGGACTACGGTGTGGGCGAAGCAGATCCGAGGCCGTGGACGAGGGCGTCGGTGAAGCTGCTCCGGTGGTTGGGTTCAGGATGGTGTCGATGATGCGGATCTGCGGCCGTGGACGGGGTGTCAGAAGCTGCTCTGGTAGGTTGGACGAGAGTGCGATGAAGCGGATCTGAGTCCGTGGACTTGTGCGTTGGCAAAGCGGCCCCTGTAGGGTTGAGAATGGTATAGGCGAAGCTACTCTGGTAGGGTTGAGGATGGTGTCGGCGAAGCGGCTCCGGTAGGGTTGAGGAAGGTGTCGGCGAAGAGGATCAGAGGCCGTCGATGGGGGCGTCGGTGGGGCGGCTCCGGGGGTGTGGACGAAGCGTCTCCTGTGGGGAGTACGAAGGAGCCGCTGCAGATGCTCTGCGGTTGACAAGAGTACCGGCGAAGCAGATCTGGTGCCGTGGACAAGGCCGACACTGAATGGGCTATGGTACAGTGGTGGATGAGCAGTCTACTTGTTTCTAGGGGAGGTGGGAGGGGTAGATGCGGCCGTAGAAGCAGATTCGGCGAGGTGGACACCGCTGGCAGTGAATGGGCTCTGGTATGATGGTGGATGAGCAGTCTAGGGTTTCGAGAGGGGAGGGGTAGAAAGGCCGATGAAGTACGGACGATGTGATGTAAGATGCTCTGGTGCTATGGAGTTAGTCGTTTTTGCGGGAGGGGGAGAGGAAATGGGGGTGCCGTATGGTGGGGGAAACCGGAAGTTACCAAAGCAGCCCCAACCTATTATGTAAATGAGGGCCGTATTGTAACTATTGTTCTCCGTGCACCAAGGACAAAAGGGGAATTTCACATGCTAAAGACTAGGTGGCGGAAATTTTAGAAGGAGGCGGCAGATTTTGCCGCCCGCGGGACCGTTCATATCCAGTTTCAGCTAATTTTGGATAGTGCTAGCGGGAAGGTCATGCGAGACTGTGTACACGGGGCACACGTCAGTAGTTAAAAACTGGTATGAAGTCCATCCCAGAAAAAAAGACAATAACTCAGGATGATGCACCGATAACTTGGACGTTCACACGGGCGCGGCCAATCGTACGGGTGTAGAGGCGCGTTCACAAAAAAATGGTCAAACGCTTAGCCTATGTATTTCTCGTGTAAATATATAATTTAGTGCCATTGGTTATTTACATTAAACATAATGCATTGACGTGTTATTGTAGAGGCGCATAAAAAGAAATGGATATTGTAGTCCCACAAAAGAAATGGATATTGTAGTCCGCTACTTAAAAGTGTTACCTCATATGATTACATGGCCTCCATTTCATAAATTGCGTACCCGTTGAATTCATATATGAATATTACATATATTACTTCATAATAGAACCTTAAATCATCCAAGACTAATGAATTTGAATGCAAAACTAACAATGGTGCATGTACATGATAGCTACAGTGGTTGTTTGAAGAAACATCACTTTAACTTTGGCATGCACAATTGAAAATGATTATTTGGAACAAAATGCGATACGTGAGTGTCCAATCTTTATAGAGTTGAATTGATATTGTATCTTTGGCCACGATACGAAGTAGATATTGATTTATGTTCAAGCGATGCACGTCCACGCTCGCTAGATACTGATACATGAATGAATTGTGCAATATCTCTCACACGCATACATATCTCATTTCTCCGTGGGCATCGGAATCACACACGCGCACTTCGTGTATTTCTCTCCCTCCGTCAAGGTTAGAATTCGTCTTTCTACCCCATCCTACAAGTCTCTCACACAGAAACACACACGCTCTCTCTATCAAACACGCCCACCCCTTTAATTCCGCCCACCCACCACCACTAATGTCTCAAAGTATAACTATGTCTCGCACACATATGCCTAAGGTTAACTCGAGTCCCGGAACCATATGAATACATACAATGGGATTCCAGCAGAGCAACTTTTGTTTTGAGATTTCGCTCACACACACACACACACGCGCGTTGACATTGTTTATCTCTTCATTTTTTTTCCGGCACTTGCATGCACACCGCTTGTTTATCTCCGTGATGCTTTAAGTATGCCTCGCACATATGCTATCTACCTATCCCTTAATATAGATATGTATCACACAAACCCCTTCTCCCTATATCTAAGTGTCACTGCCCCCCCCCCCCCACACACCCACACACACACACTTCCCGACACTGAAGGAGTAGGGTGACACCTCGATCTTGATACTAATCTATCTACTGGCTTTTCTCTCAAACACACACACACACACACACACACTACCCGACACCGAAGGAGTAGGGTGGCACCTCGATCTTGATAGTAATCTATCTACTGGCTTCTCTCTCAAACACACACACACAAACTCACTAGTTGTCCCTCTGTGCCTACCGCATGCACACTCTCGATACGTCTTTCTCTCCCTCCCCCCTCCCCACCCCCCAACAATGACAGCAGAAGGGTGACAACTCGATCTTGATCTTAATCTATCAATTGGCTACTCTCTCAAACACACACACACACACACCCACGCTAGTTGTGTCTCTGTGCCTCGCTCACACACACTCGATATGTCTTTCTCTCCGTAGCCCCCTCGATATGTAGACTTCTCGTGCGCGCACAGCTGTAGTGACGATGACGCTGAACCCAGTGTGCCTTGTTTTTACCGGCCTCATGTGATAGTTTTCACCCTGTTTTCTGTTAATTAACAAGGCAACCTTTTCTTTTTTACTACTAGTGAATTTGAGATCATTCGGGGCAGACATAAAATATATCACTTCAACCCAATTATTGCAGTAACTATTTAAAAAGAAACTAGCAAGATGCCCGTGCGTTGCACGGAACATCAAGATGCATTTGTATGAGTAGTTTATCTTGTGAGAGAAAAGGATGAATGAGGGAAGGCCTTATTTGAAAATGTGGAGAGGGGTGTGGGTATCTTTTTGTAAAATTGCCATAGTTTCCTTCCTATCCGTCAGATATAAATCGGACAGCCTATATTGCAGGATGGCAGGCTCACCATCATCACCAACTCTGTTTTCTAGTATAAGAGTAGACATAGAGATATATCTGCAACATCGTCCTTGACGAACATCTGCTGTACTGGTTAGCGCCGGATGCTCGCAACGCGATGACCTGAGTTCGAATTCTGTCCTAAACTTTAGATTTTTATATTATATTTTTTTAATATATACTTCATTCGCTACTGTACTGACAGTGGAACCCACAGTGTACTTAGAAAACAAGATTAAGGATGGATTTGTTTCTTTTTAACTTTCTGTACGAATCTGTAGCCACCCTGCAAGTCATGTACACTGTACATGCAATTAACTTTTTATAGAGGGAGAATCATACACACAATTAACTCAAATGGATTGGATGTGACTCTATTATTTCTAGCAGAAGAGCATCTCCAATGGCAACCGGCAAATTTCCTCCCGCTTCCTTCCGCTGAGGACGACATCCAACGCCAGCGGCATACATTTTCATAACTCTAACCAACCAGAGGAAATTCATTCAAACGCAGACTGATTTCATATAAGTATGAAGGATTTTGTATAAAAAAGCCGGATCTTCATATAAACATGACGGATTTCATTACATTTACATGAACTAAGCGGTGCTAATCCGTCTCTGGTGGTATAATTAATACCTAATCTAAATGGCCGCCCGCGGATCCCTTTGTCTTCCTCATGTCCGGCAGACACTTGGGAAAGACACTTACGGGGTCAACGAAGGTCCTTGGAAGAGACGAAGCAGTAAAGAAACCACGTGAATACGCAGTCGTTGCCTCGGCGGTGGCCTTCATGGGACCCAAGTGGCGACGACCTCCCGTGTTCTACTTCTCCTCGATGATGGCGGCGGACACGGAGAAGCTGGCCACCGACTCGTTGCTCTCCGAGAACCCGGCTTCTGTCTCTGCCTGCATGGCGCTGCCGCAGGCACGGGAGGCACGCCCACAGACACGAGAGGCGCGGCCACCGCAGACACGGGAGGCACGGCCGCAGACACTGGTGGCGCGGTATGACGCGGCAGCGACAACGCCCATGCCGCCGTGCTCGCTGCCGTGCCGGTGTGGAGCAACTCGCCACTCCTCATCGAGCTGAACTGGAGCAACGAGTTGCTGAACCACGCGTCGGCTTGGGGCGGCAACTGGCTCCGTCGGGCCAAGCGAGGTAGCTGAATCACCGAGTGGCCTCGCTCGTATCCGGAGGGCTCGGCAGGCCAC
This sequence comes from Thinopyrum elongatum, assembly GCA_011799875.1. Lineage (NCBI taxonomy): Eukaryota > Viridiplantae > Streptophyta > Magnoliopsida > Poales > Poaceae > Thinopyrum > Thinopyrum elongatum. The sequence continues at coordinate 66,201,259 of CM022300.1, forward strand.
CCAGCCGTGTAGTATGCTGGAGAACGGCTCCTCGGAAGCCATCGAAAGAGTGGAGAAAATGGTGAAGGAGGAGATGGGGGAGCGGCGGAGGGGTGCGATTCTTCCCCGCTGTCTGGCCTTGTTTAAATAGAGGGCGGACGATAGGAGCTTGGCTGGTGTCTGCCTCATTTAAACTGAGGGCGGACAGGAGGAGCTCGGCCGGCGTTGCGTTTAATTCCGGCCCGCTCATGAACAGATGTGTGGCCGGAGTAGGTTTCTTGGTTTGCATGCGGGTTTAACGGAGGTGTTTGATGGAGGCGAGGAGGCGTGTTCAGCCGGGCGTGCAGCCGGCGGTGCAGTAATATTCGATTTGACAGCTACTAGTAAACCAGGACAGTTCCCGATAAGGCTTTAATGCAGATGAGGGAGAGAGTAGCGGTTCTCGAAATGTTGAACGGCCAATGATGCATCCTCTTTCAATTAGCATCATGAATACATGAGGGAAGTAATGGGAGGAGGACGGGGAAAAGAGGCAGCATGATGTGAATGCTACGCAGCTTGCACTCATATAAAGGTGCCCCTCCATTCCAATGCATCTACCGCATCGTATGCACCTAAGCACCTACACTAAGCGCAAAAGTGCTGACTCCAGACCCATGGCGGCGATGCGTGCGAGCGGCCAGCGGCTATGCCAGATGGTCCACGACGCTGGCCTACGGCATCGCACTGAGGATCGTCTCCAGACGGTGTTGGCGACCAGCTGGTTCATGGCCATCGTCGATGCCAGCTACGACTCTCAGTTGGACCAGATGATCGTTGCCACCATCAACAAGTTCACCGTCATCAAGAAGCTCACGGACAACATCGCCGTACTCCTCGAGCCCATGCGCCCGGGCTCCTCATTGCCTGCCACCCTAATCGGCATCCATGGCAAGAACCTCTTTCAAGCACTGGTGGCCCTGCGACTCCCGCCGACACAACGAAGAATGTCCACCTGGAGGTCGTGCTCACCGCGAGGCGCCTCGCCCTGCAAGAATTCATCGACCTACACATCCACATGTACGAGGAAGTCGTGTACATAGGTATCTACAAGGCTGGTGAGGATGCTACAACATTGGCCTTCGTCAACCGGCTGGAAGCCTTGGACGCCTTTGTTGAGAAGCACCTTGACCTCGCCACAAAAGCCGCCGCTCCTAAGCCGCCGGTCGGTGGCCCGGCGCACTGAGTCGAGGAGGAGGAGGTCATACGTTGATGGATTTTCATCTTTCTTCTTGCCTCCTGTAACCACCACTGTTATTGCATCATCGTGGCCTTAATTCTTATTGTGCTATTGCATTCTCGTTCCAGTCAATACATACATGTGTGATCCCTTTGCTCACATTTGCAGGCAATTATATGCATCACTATAACTAGTACTCCATCCGTCAATTTATAAGTTGTGCTTACCTTTTCCATCAACTTCGTAATTTACATTCGATGCTTGACTCGACCTATGAACTACTCCTAAATTCAAAAACTGAGACCGAACCTATAAATTCAAAACTACTCGTGCAGCACACTTGTCACGTTCGCAAGTTCAAAATGAGAAACTGGAACACGTACATGAAGCATGTCCCTTCCCCGTCGCATACGACACTGTCGTTCCGTCCCCCCGGTCAATGCGCATTGGCTAGGCTTTATATCACTATGTCGTGGGAAACCACGGCCACCTATGGGACCATGAGCCCCTTTTGGTTCGGTAGGGGGACTGAGCACATTGCACAAAGAGTGGAGAATCATCGCGCAACACGGCAGAGATCACACAGGCAGTTTTACACAGGTTCGGGCCACCGTGAGATGTAAAACCGTACTCCTGCTTTGGTGGATTGATGGTGGATTGTGGTGGAAACGCAGCATTCTTGCCCGGCAGGGTTGCCTCGGGGCGAGAGCAGCTACGCGCGTATGAGTGAACAAGGGTCTGAATCCTTTCTATGGTTGCCATGGGCCTCCTTTTATAGATCAAGGGGTCACCACAGTGGCAAATCAGTGATTGTGTACTGTTTAGATAGCAAACAGTGCTATCATATCCACTCTGCAGACAGGGCAGAGCGCATTAAATGCACCACTTAATGTCACATCACGGCCTGCCTGGCACGCCTTGCCGGGCTGTTCGGCCACCTTCTCTCCTGTCTGCATGATACGTCGCTGGACGGGTGTCATTTGGAGGCGATTCCTGTAGGAAATAGCTGCCATGTGGCAAAAGATAGCCACTTAGTCACTCTGGGGCTTTACACCGCATTGATTGATGACTTGAGTCGCTGCGAGGTGGAGCGATGAAGCCTTGGCAGAGGGGCGGTGGGACCGAGAGGGGTGAGTCGCAGGTCGGCGGACGTGTGGTGTCATGGGTTTGAGCGGCGTCATGGGAATCTAGTGGGACGAGGCTTGCCTGCTCCCCTCCCATGCTCCGATCCATACTCACGCACCACTAATTTTCATCCAATGGTTATACTATAATAGATTTCCTCGTGTGGGTCATCTGTAGCCTCAGAAAAAGGTAAACAAAGGCCGTATTTCCAGGAAATAATTTCCTGCATGAATCTGTACACGCATGCAAGACCCTTTCCTTTCCTGCTCGTCCTCCGAGTGTGGCAACAGGTGCCTGCCTAACCCATGTAGCACGCTGCGCCGCCAGCGAGTAGCACCTCCTCCACGCCAACATCGGCATCTGGGCAATACACATGCAGCTGCTCCCGTAGTATTTTACCCGCATGTTCGATTGCAGTACCACACCGATCTTGGACGAGACCATGGAGCTTCTGGCCAAGAAAAGTCTCTGCCCGACCAACACATGTCAAGGTGCTTGTCTGTTGTGACGTGCTGCACGACATTTACTAGCTCGCGCTCCGGATGAGCTCGGGCGGGAGCCAGTGATCTACCCGGGGCACGTAGCTCGACTTGGGCTCGAGATTCTGACTGCTTGCACCGTCCCGAGGATGTACCACTCAGCGGTGAGGCTGGAATGCTGGATACGTATAGGCATGTGCTCGTGGGCGGGAGCAACCTGCTCAACAGATACCGGTTTGCGAACGTGATGTACTCGACGTAGTTGAGCCAGCGAGCCTGGAGCCGTTACTGCCGTCGTACGTTGACGCGCGGCTCAACAGTGTGCGGCCATGGGCCATCATAGGTCGGCTACGGGGAATCGGCATCGGTGTGGTTCGAGATGCCCAGCTGGCCATTGTCGCGGTGGCATTCATGACTCACTCATTCGAGATGAACCGGCTGGTGGTGGCCTGGCCGTGGCGAGGGTGCCACAGCTGGACGTCGGGGTGTTACGAGGCGTAGATGGCCACACGGGCGGGTACTACATGTATTACAGAAGTAGAAGGCAAAGACGGGCCTTTATTTTATTTATTATATTTGGGGCTGAGGAGTGATGCCCGGGACGAAATGTGTCACAGCCGCTGGATGAAAATTGGATGGTGCGGGAGTACGGATCGGAGCCAGGAGCGGAGCATGCAAGCCACGTCCAATCGCGTGTGGCTATGGTAGAAACTTGATGGTTGCCGCGGTTCAGCTGGCCCACATGTCATGCACACAAAGGCAGAGGAACGGTGGGGCCGAGAGGGGTGAGGCGCACGTCGGGGGACGTGGTGGCGTGGGTTGGAGCAGTGTCGTGGGAATCGCGTGTGGTAGTGGTAGAAACATGATGGTTGCCATGGTTCAACTTCCATGGACAAGCTGTCATGTCTACTGACACATGCATTGCGGTAGACGGCCACGGTAGACATGACACATGCATTGCATACCGCTCACTGCAAGTAGTAGTAGAGAAAACTAGGTGGATAAATAGTTCATTATAGTCAAGCGGACCTATATCAATGTACACAGAGTACACTTGTTCGAAAGACATGCACACTAGCGAAATAGTTCATCTATATCAATGTACACAGAGAGGAAATATAATTTTACAAGAGAGGAAATAGTTCATCCATCTATAATGCCCTGCTGCTGGTGCAGCTTCTTCTTCTTCTTCTCATTTTCTGTGGGAGACGGCTTCGCAACAAGCTCTTTCGACCTTGTAGCTATCTCGAAACTCACACGGACATCGAGGGCAGCATATTTTATCCGCTCGTAGGTCAAGGGATAATTCTCCTATCCAGACGACCTTAATCCCAGCGTCTCGTCACCCTTCTCAAGATTTGTTCCGAGCACAGAATTTGCTACGTCGAACAGGGATGGTGTTTTTTATCACAATCCTCTACGGGAATTCTGGTGTGTAGGTCAGCGATGTTTTTCAAGTCAAGGTTGTACGGCGCCAGCTTCTCTTTTTCCCCTTCGATGGCTGCCCCATAGAAGTATATGTCCTCCCGAGACATGAAATCGTGGACCTCACTTGGTATGGAGGGCGCGTGTATGATGTGATACACCAAAACTTCATCTTCGAGGCATAGCTGAAGGATGGCAGCGCGTTGGATCTTCCCAGTGGCAAGCTCCGTGTACTCTGCGTTGAGACTGACGACCTTCATCTCCACCTTTTGGAGGGAGTTGGATACATTGTTGATCCACTCCCGAACAACCCTTGGGTGGTCGGTGATGGTGGCAACTATGCTCAACGAGCCTTCGACGAGGACATGTTTGACGCTAAAAACCTGCATAGGGATCTCTTTCGCCATTTTGAACCACTGGACCGGAGGGCTATGGTTTGGAGAATTAGGATTAAGATGGCTAGTCTAACTGAAGAAGATGATTATTTAAAGGGGCTTGGGAATTACTCAAGGAGGATGTGAATCCAGTCCAGTGGGGTTTGAATGCAAATGAAGGAGAGGTGAAGAAGCCGAGGAAAATCGGTTCCCGATGGAGAAGTCAATGGGAGAAGTGGCATGCAGGCAGTTGATTAGACGGCTAGGTAGACCAACCTGCAAAACGAAAAGGCTATGCGGGTAGCGTACTGAGGAGTGGTCCATGTCCGTGTACGTGCCCATCCTTCTATCGCTACATGTGCCACTGGTTAGTTGAGGTCACTCTTTCGAATCACCGTGGCGAAACATTTTATGATTACTTTTTATTTCTGCACCCCTCCTGACAGGTGGGATCTACGCAAAACCCACTTGGGTGGATGAACATATATACAAACATATCCATCTCTTTGCACACAAAAATATGTCGTAGCTGGTTCGGATTGATATTGGCGCGTGCCTGCGAGACACAACCTTTTCTGGTTAAGGAATATATGCGGTTATCCTAAAAAAAGAAAAAGCCCTTCTTCGCGCTTCCGCATGCACGAGAATTTGGTTCTGCTTGCAATATGGATGCTACCTGGAGGATGAAGTGAACCCAGAGGCATGCTAGCACGGGAGACCTATTTCCGCTATACAGTACTACTCCTTACGTATGTTACTAGTACTAGTAGTAGTACAACCATGGTACACTTGATGGTCAAAATATTATTCATCCGGTCCTCACAGTGAAGTGACAAGATCCTGCGCCCGAGGTGACACTAGTCCAGGCGGCGTGTTCGGGTTATCAAAGTCAGCCTCACCTTGTGCACTGTGCAGTCACTATCACGGCCGCTGTATAGCATGCCTCGCCTCGTCTCCCTCTCCCCGCCTAGCACCAATCCATCTCCATCTCCATCTCGCCGGAGATCCTGATGTCACTCTTCATCATCTCACTTTGCCCCCGCGTACCCTCGCCTTGCTCGCCTCCCCCAGTACCACTATTCCCTCGCTAGTCACTCTAGCACCGAGAGCCTTCTCCCCCGTAAATCAAGCCCCCAAAAACCCCACCTTCCAAACTCCACCATGGCCGAACGCAAACCGCGCAGCATCCATATGAGCCACGATTGGAGCAATCTCCCCAGTGACATCCTCGACCTCTGTTGTTCGTGTATGGATATGTTGAGCGCTATGCGGCTGGCTGCATGCTCGAGGGACATGCACACGGCCATCGTCAAAGTGAGGCCTAAGCTTTTCAAGACACCCTGCTTGCTGCTATCTGGTCTTGCAAGATTTGCTCACCATGATACGGAGGCGTACATGATGCCCCTCGACTTCAATCCGACCTCCATTAGCCGAAACTTCTTTGCAGGTATGTAGTGGGTCTCCGTACATCATTTCCCTTGACTTCGATCCGATCACCATTACCCAAAACTTCTTGGCAGGTATGTACTGGGTCGGCATGAACTCCCACTGGATGGCTGCCGTCAGAGAAGACGGGAGAAAGTTGGTGCTCGTGAACTTCCAGACCTCCCATGAGATTATCCTTCCTCCGTTGGATTATATAGGGTTTTACCATCGTGGTCCAAGTCATCTGGATTACCACGTCAGTTGGACGGACCTTGTTTTTGCAGATGATTGTAATCTGCCAAGTGCCCACACGACATGCGGATTACGCAGACTTCAAGCTAATTGCCTTGTTCGACCACAGACTCGCCTATCTTTACGCCGGTGCCTTCTTTAGCTGGAGACGACTCAGCTCGCATTGGATCGTCAAAGACGATACACACTTCTGTGATGCTATTGAACACAATGGCATCATCTACGCGATCGACAAAGCAGATGGCACCATGTATTGCTGGGACGGTGCATGTAAGTTGTTTTCGTCTGATGTTAATGATAACGGCATGACACTGTTTGAACTTTTTGTGATGATTGGCATATCCCTGTTTGAGCACAATTTGAGTAGAACTATGGCAATGTTTTAGAGACGCCGTAAATCAACTATATTTGGACTGAGTTAATTCATGCGGTTGTGACCATGTCATTACAGCCAATTTGTACCCTTGAATAATCAAACGGTTAGGAAGATATGGATATTCTCCTTACTTTATAGTAATCTATATACTACTAAATATGAATTTGTATCAATAGCCATGTTAGTTTCCTCATTTTCATGATGTAGAAATACGCATCACACTGTTGGTTTCATCTAACCATACATTAGGGAAGTAAATGTGCATATGGAGAACTCTATATTTGGAAGTAGGGAAATCCTGTAATGCTTACCATGTGTACATACCTATATTCGCCCTTCAGCAATCAATGGCTAGAATAATATCCTCACAAGAATTTTGCCCATAGAACATGAGTATATAACAATGCATGGTCTGTTAGTTTCCTTGAAGAATTTGTTTGTGAGGACAAAACATGATTACATAACATGCATGACATGGTAGTTTCCTCTGAAGAATCGATTGTGAGATAACATGAGTATAACCATACATGGCACTTGTATATTTTCGAATCCAGTATACATTTCCCTGTATTTTACTCTCAGTTCCAACAGGGACAGATAAATGCTGTTTTTTGCATTATCCTACTCATACTCTGAACAATGCTGATCTTACATTAACAATGCCTGTCCTTTTTGATACGATGCAGTGTCCCTACAGTTACTGCCCTTTGTAATCACACCACCTTTGCCAAAAACAGGGAAGCACAACTGGTTCCTCGCTCGATCAGACGACGGCAAAAGACTGATGATCATTCGCACACATGAGCCGGAAGAGTTATATTGCAAAAACCCCACTGTGTACAAGCACCGTGAAATACGTGAGTATCCGGATAGTGGCTGTTACGTCTATGAGAAGGATACCAGCTTGTTGGGGCCTTCAGGATTTTTGAGTTGGAGGCGGGTAAACAGCCTTGGTTCACACTCTCTGTTTCTCGGACTCAATTATCCGATTAACCAGGAGATCACCGTTGGCAAGGACCTTGATGGCAGAGAGGCTCTGTTTGCTAGGGAAAACTGTGTCTACATGGCGAGCCCTAGGACTTCGGGAGCAGACTCCCCTGATTGTCAATGATACAGCCTGCAGGCAAAAGAAGGTGAGAATGACAAAGTCATCTGGATTAACTTTGATCCTTGGATGTCTCAAGTCTGACAGGCAGTGATATGGTTCAAGCCTTCAGGTTGATAGGTAATTGGGCTGTTGCGTTGAAAGGGTGGAGTTCTGGTGTCTCCGAATCACTGGTGGCTGAAGCGGGGTTGCAAATTATGATGGTGTTGGATCATCCCTCTTCGAATGACTTGTTGTCTTTGCTGCTTGTTCTGGATGGGTAGTTCTCTCTTTTTTATGCATACTCCTTGTCATTTGGTCATCCTCGTCTATGTCACTCTTACTATGTAATAGTTGCCTCTATTTAGAATGTCATTCTTGTCTGGATCACGAGAGTCTGAGCACTGCAGATTGGTGCGTTTTGGTAGTGTAGCAAGACTTCTTATGAACTATCATGTCTTGCTGTTTATGTTAGTAGTAGTCACTAGTCAGTGTTTGAATGTTGTATATATCGTTGTTTCGAATTGTTTATTGTCTCGAACTCCTGGTGGGCTAAATGAGGGCATCACCATTCTCCAGTGTTCAGAGTATATCTCCTTTTTGCATGTTATATAATTTGAGCTCAGTGTCTTTTCAATGATGTACACTTGTTTGGGCCAGTGAGGTGTCGTTGAATATGGGCCTACTAGTAATGCAATGCCAAATAGGTCAATTATGACTCTCAGGCTGAGCGCTCAAAAAGAGAAAGAAAAAAGACTCTTAGGCCGACATGTGGGCGCCACCAGTGTTTTCGTGCGCTTGCGCGCCGAGAGCATATTGGCACGTGTTCGAAATTCTTGCTACCTTTTCATCCCTAATCTCCCGCCCCTCCCCCACCTCTGGAATCTCGATTCCTACTCCAGTTCCCCCAAATCCCCCTCCCCTACTCCCTGTACTCAAGTGCACTAGCTATCATGTCGCCGGTCAACGTGGATCTCCGAGCGGGAGATCCTGAGGTCCGTCCTGCCTTTGGGCACTGCGTGCGGTCACTCGACAGTGGCATGGCGGCGCTTGTTGACCAGTTTGCCGGCAAAGTGCTGATGGTAACCATCAACACCGACCGACCTCTCGTCTCGCCGGACGACCTTGTCAAAGCTCTTGGCATTGCGCACGGCATCCAAATAAGTGACTTGCTCGTCGAAGTCTGTCCGCCACCGGCTGATTTCTTCGTCAGGTTCCAGACAACTTTCTACTGCAGTCGTGTGTTCGAATCTTCCCGCCGTTTGTTCTGCGATGGCGCGTTGGTGAGCTTTGATCAGTGGCACCCAGGATGGGGCTTGGTGCCCTCTGAGCTTGAGTTTTTAACAAAGCTTACCTTCCACGGCATGCCTCGACGTGCTTGGAATAGCGAGTCCATGAATGAGCTTATCAACGACCTAGGAGGTGAGCTCGTAAGTATGTTTATTCCTCCAGACAGCTGGGCTCTGACGGTTATGGCATGGATGAAGAAGCCGTCCACCATACCGAAGGTGATTGGTGTTGAGATACCGGTGCAGGAACTGGGGTTGTACTATTTGTCACCACCAAGGCCGCCGCGAACCACGTTAGGGATGTACCTATATCGAGTGTTCGTGCATGTCGAAGAAGTGGTCAATCCATCAATCGAAGTCCTGCCGCCGCCACTGGTGCCAAGGTCCGTCGACGACGTCCATTACAGGAGTCAATGTCAGACTTTCCCTGTGTTGCTCGGAACGATGGATGGCACATGGCCTACTCCATCGCGCGGTGGAGGCCACTGCTTCTTTGGGAGAAGATGCAGGGTTGGCTGCCTGGATGTGCTCTAATTTGAGGTAACAACTGAATCTTCTCAGATGCTAGTTAAATCCGAGCTATCGGTGTGAAGCACTGATGTGCCAGTACATTTGATTGTGACCTGTTCTATTTTTGTACCTGAACATTTTTTAGAAAGGGGTGTACGTCAACTTAATGTGCTAGCAGAACTTATTGTGTTGTCTGTCTGTTTTCATTGCACATCATTCAAGATATTTCCCTGCATTGATAAAGACGATGAACGGTTATGTATGAGTTCGTTGGTTTCAACATAGCCCTACCCATATGGATCCACTGCTTCCACCCTGATTGTGCTGCCTGCGTGAAATTTTTGTATGCAAGTTCAGTGTGCTATGATGTTCTATATGATTGTGTCAACTATGTAAGTTTTTACTGAGCATCAGCAATGCATATGGCTGAAAGATGTATTTACGAGCATCGACCGATGGGTCTCTCTCTCTCTCACACACACACACACAAGTGGGACCATTGAATTATTTCTTCACTCGTGACAGCTTTTAATTAGGTTCCACTGTACTCTAACTTTTTTCTTAATTTATTAATTGAGGTCAGCGACTTCAAAAAGTTGTGCAGAAGCCTTGTTTGGGCCTTTTCAGGCATCGTTGAATGTGGGCTGAGTAGCCATGTAAAGTTGTACTGTACTACACAGGGCTTTTTCGTTGAACATCAGCAATGCAACTGGGCCGATAGTTGTACACAAGATCCTAAAATAAGCGCAGCCTAGCCTATGTTTCTTTTCATAAAATGCACAACTCAGTTCATTTTTTATATAATAAGATTACCAAGCCCAACTTAATTTTTTTATAATATTCCTATCTCAATATTATTTTTTATACGAAATGCTTAGTCCGGATCATCATTGTTTTTTCACCCATCCCAGAAAATGGGTCCATTTCTACTAAAATCAAATGGCTTGTAAATTATCAGAAATAATAAATGGGCTTCATGTACGCAATATTATTTTTCACCCAGCCCAGTAAATAGGTGTATTCGAATAAATAATCAAATGCGCTGTAAATTATCATAAATAGTAAATCGGCATTATTATTTTTACCTAGCCCAGGAAATAGATTATTTTTTGAGTCAAAGCCCAGGAAATAGATGTATTGGCAAATAAAATGAAATGGGATGTAAAACCTAAATAAATGGGCTGCATTCCGCCACAGCTTTCGAAGCTGACTTTGCTTGCCCACTAGATGAAGCCTGCGCAAGGTGTTGTCCATTTAGTGAACAAAACGATTTTATGGTCTAAAACAAAAAGTCAATAAATTATTCTGACATCTGTAGTCGTTGGATTGACATCCAACGGCGATCCTGATTCTTCAAGCTCTGGTCTAGTTGCTCTTGCTCCAGCCGCCAAAACCATCGCCGGCTGGAGCGCCTGCATCTGCCTCCCGTGGCCGGCTGTGCTGTCGCGCAGGCCTCACCACCCCACCCTACTCCCAACGGTGGCCAGGTCATACCTGTACTCTCCCACACCTTCTGTTATTCTCCAGCGAAGGCAGCCTCACTCGGCAGCCGAACCAGTCCCTCGTACTCCCCTCCGCTAGGGACTCCAGTGCCCCTTGTTCCACGACTCTAGATCGTTCCCATCTTAGGCCTCGCCGTCGTCCACCGCCGTGGACCGCTCGATGACGCGTGGTCAACAACGAGAGCCAACATGGAGTACGTCAAGAGTCTGACAGCTGGGAACCACCAGCTACATCTTCGCACGCAAGCTAGTGCCTACTTATTATGCGGGAATAAACGATTCCTCCCCCTGACAGGTTGGACCCACCAGCTACAATTTTTGCATGCAAGGATGTTCATTCTTATTACGCGAAAAAAAGGCCCCCCCATGACAGCTGGGACCCATGAGCTACATCTTTGCACTGAAGGAAGTGCCTCCTTATTACGCGCAAGAAAAATGATTCCACCCCCTGCTAGCTTGGACCCACCTGATTCGGAGGCTGACTTGTGGGCCTACTAAGTTGACACGTACATAGGGCTTTGTTAATCTAGTCAACAAATGATTCTAGCAGCAGTGACCGTTGGATTAACATCCAATGGCCGCACTACTTCTTCAATCTCTGATCTTCTTGCTCCAGCCGCCGAAACTAGCGCCGGTTGGACCGCCTGCTACTGTGGCCGGCTGTGCTGCCACCGCTGGCCATGCCATCACTCTACTCACCCACAGCTCCTGTTATTCTTTGGCTATGGCAGCCTCACACCGCAGCCGAAGCAGTCAACCCTCATACTAACCTCCGCGTGGGTATCCACTGTCGCGTCTTCCCCGGCTCCACGTCATTCCCTTCCTAGGCCTCGTCGTCGTCCACCGCCTTCGTGCTCTCAGCGCGGCGTGGTCAACGTGGTCAACGAATGACAGCCATCGGAAGAGGACTTTAGGTTGTGAGGCTGACAGCTGGACCCACCAGCTACATCTTCGAACACAAGGAAGTGCCTCCTTCTTACTCGCAAAATAAAAATGATTCCTCCCCCTGATAGCCAGGACCCACCAGCTATATCTTTGCACGCACGGAAGTTTGTCCTTATCCTCCTTGATAGCTGGGACCCACCCGGTCGAAGCGTACATAGTGTTGTCTGTCTGGTCATCAACGTGTACGTACATACTTGTTGATCGGTCTCTCTACAACGATGAATCATGGCCGAGCAAGCAGCATCCCGTTTAGTAGTAGAGCCCCCGACGTAGCAGTTTAGGCAGTCCCTTATAAACTGTGTACACGTACGTACAGCCCGATAGCAAAAAATACGGCCACGTACGTACATACGGGCGAGGTCTCGAACGCGTACTCGCGCATACGTACGACTAGGGCTCGTGTACATGGAGAGGCAGCGGACGGCAGCAACAGTGTCCTGTTCATCGGGAGCCAACTGGCTTGGACGGAACACCCGAAACGAGGTCTAGCTTACCACAAAACGGAGGAAACGACCTTTCTGTTCGACCACGTACGGTCAAAACGGGGTCCTATTCATCGGGAAGGATCTGGCGTACCGCAAAACGGAGGAAACGAACTTCTGTTCGAGTGCCTACGGTCGAAACGGGGTCCTGTTGATTAGGAGGGGTGTGTCGTACCGCAAAACGGAGGAAACGGACATGTGTTGGAGCGGTACGGTCGAAACGGGGGTCCTGTTCATCGGGAGGGGTGTGGCGTACCACAAAACGAGACTCCATGGGCAACTGTTCATCCACCATCGACTTCCTCGAGCCTCCACCTACTACTGTTCATCCATTGTCGACTTCCTCCTGCCTCCACCAGCAACTGTTCATCCACGGGGTCCTGTTCATCCAGCCTCCACCGGCTACTGTTCAACCATCCCTCCACGGGGTCCTGTTCATCCAGCCTCCACGGGGTTCTGTTCAACCAGCCCTCCACGGGGTCCTGTTCAACCAGCCCTCCACGGGGTCCTGTTCAACCAGCCCTCCACGGGGTCCCTCCATCGGCTACTGTTCATCCACCCCCACCAGCTCCTCGATCGGGGTCCTGTTCATCCAGCGGCAATGGCCTCTACTACCATGGGGTCTTGTTCATCCAACCCCCATCGAGAACTATTCATCCAACCCTAACAACAGTCACTGTTCATCAAGAGGCAGCAGCAGGTTCGATCGGCTTCAGTTAGCAGCAGTAGCGAAGGAACCACTCGGGTTCAGTTAACAACCAGGGATCGATCGCTCGGGTTCAGTAATGTAGCTAGTGCAATCGCTCGGGTTCAGTACGCGAACGCCTCGCTCGGGATTAGTTAGAGCCCAACGCCTCGCACCCACGCGTGTACGTGTATGAGAGAAACGCGCCATCCCTCTGTGCATCGCTCGGCCCCGACCATCCACGGTAACCGAGAACTCCCCAAAATCTTCCTCGCCCTCACTTCTACCAGAATTTTATCCGTCATGGACGGCCCAAAGAATGTCATGCAGGTGCGTCCTCGGCCCGCCCAGGACGAAAAGCCCATTTTTTGTCATGATTTTTTGTCATAGAAGTAGGAGCCCACCACATCTATGATGATATGTGCTTTTGTCACAATTATCGTCATAGAAGTGTCATAAGCATGACAGAAAAAAAATTCGTTCGACCCAAAATGTCACGGATGTGTCTTTTTTTTGTAGCGTGTGCTCCCGATACACCCGGGTTCGACCCTTCTCAGGGACTTCTTGGGCCACCACGACCTCGCTTAAAGGTGCGCCGGTGGCCGAGGGAGGAGTCACCTCCATCGTGACGTCGTCCATGGTCGCCAAACAAAGAGAAAAGCCGACGGTAAATGGACTACTACTATGGCAAGGGGTAATTTCAATAACAAACCAAAAACTTACTTGGTGACAACCATGCGATGTCGCCGCTAAGCCCCGGCAGCAGGACCAGGGATCCCCGGGAGAGGGGGAGCGCACTTCCGACCCTGCGGTAGAGGTGCCTCCCTCCTGACGGGGACGTGTAGGAGCCCTCGGAGTCGCCCTTGCCATCCTCTTTGTTTTCCTCCGTGGCCTCCGCGGAGATGGGGCCAGGCGAGCTGGCCTGTTGTAGGAAGGGGTTCGGCCGGTCGGCGCCAGCCTAACCGGTGGGGACAATGCCCTACTTATCACACTCTTGCAGCCCCCTCAGTATGGCCCCACGTTCTGCATTGGTCTGGAGCATCCCGACAGAAGGCGGCAGGGCCGGAACCATGCTACTTGTGAACTGCGTTGGGATTTCCCTGAAGAGGAGGGGATGATGCAGTACAGTACAGAGTATTTCCCTTAGTTAGGAAACAAGGGTTATCATTCCAGTAGGAGAACCAAGAAACACTATGTAAACATCACCTGCACACAAACAACAAATACTTGCAACCCAACACGTAGAGAGGTTGTCAATCCCTCAAAGGTTAAGAGAAATAATAAATTGTATAGGTTTTGATAGATAGATCTAACAAAAATACAAAATAAAATAAATAAAAGAAAATTGCAGCAAGGTATTTTTGGTTTTAATATATGATAGAAAATAGACCCGCGGGCCATACTTTTCACTAGAGGCTTCTCTCGAGAAAATAGCATACGGTTGGTAAACAAATTACTGTTGGGCAATTGATAGAAAAGCAAATAATTATGACGATATCCAACGAAATGATCATGTATACAGGCATCACGTCCAAGATTAGTAGACCAAAATAATTCTGCATCTACTACTATTACTCGACACATCGACCGCTATCCAGCATGCATCTAGTGTATTAAGTTTATGGAAAAACTGAGTAATGCTTTAAGCAAGATGACATGATCTAGACAAGATAAAATCACGTATGAAATAAATCCCATCTTGTTACCCTTAATAGCAACGATACATGCGTGTCATGTCTCTTTCTGTCACTGAGATTGAGCACCGCAAGATCGAACCCATCACAAAGCACCCCTTCCCATGGCAAGATAAATCATTCTAGTTGTCCAAACCAAACCAATAAATCGACAAAGAAATACGAGGCTATAACAATCATGCATAAAAGAGTTCAGAGAAAACTCAAATAATATTCATGGATAGATCTGATCATAAACTCACATTTCATCGGATCCCAACAAATACACCGCAAAAAGAATTACATCAAATAGATCTCCAAGAACACCGAGGAGAACATTTTATTGAAGATAAAAAAGAGAGAAGAAGCCATCTAGCTAATAACTACGGGCCCGTAGGTCTGTGGTAAACTACTCACGCATCATCGAAGGGGCAGCAAGGATGACGAAGAACCCCTGTGTGATTGTTTCCCCCTTCGGCAGAGTGCCGGAAAAGGCCTCTTGATGGGAACTCGTGGTTCTGGAACTTGCAGTGGCAAAAAAAAGTATTTCATGGACTCCTCTGAGGGTTTAGGGATTTTAGAGTATTTATAGAGGCGGAGGTAGGTCAAAACGATGCCCGTGGGCCCCCTGGCGCGCCCTGGTGCCTAGTGGGCCCCTCTTTCATCTTCTGGTTCCCTCCCGAAGCTTACAGGGTCCCTTATCGCAAGAAAAAAAATTCTCCAAAAAGTTTCAGGGCATTTGGATGTCGTTTGGTACTAATATTCTGCAAAGTAAAAAAGAAGCAAAAAACAACAACTAACACTATGCACTAAGTTAATAGGTTAGTCCCAAAAAATGATATAAAGTTGCTAGTAAATGTATATAAAACATCCAAGATTGATAATATAATAGCATGGAACAATAAAAAAATTATAGATACGTTGGAGGCATTGATACTTCTCCATCATATCTACTTTTCCTAATGCTTTTACTCTTGTTTTGGACTCTAATTTGCATGATTTGAATGAAACTAACCCGGACTGATGCTGTTTTCAGCAGAACTACCATGGTGTTGTTTTTGCGCAGAAATAAAAGTTCTCGGAATGGAACGAAACTTTTTGGAGATTTTTATACAATAAAAGAAAAATACTGGAGCCAAGAACCACCAGAGGAAGGGTCCCTGGGGGAGCACAACCCACGAGGGCGCGCCCCCCTCCTGGCGCGCCCAAGTGGGTTGTGCCCACCTGGTGGCCCCGCTGACCCTATCTCCGACACTATAAAATCCTATTTTCAGAGAAAAAAAATCAGAGAGAAAGAATTATTGCGTTTCACGACATGGAGCTGCCACTACCTCCTGTTCTTCATCGGGAGGCCAGATCTAGAGTTCGTTTGGGGCTCCGGAGAGGGGGATCTTTGATCTTCGTCATCACCAACCCTTCTCCATCACCAATTCCATGATGCTCCCAACCGGGAGTGAGTAATTCCTTCGTAGGCTCGCTGGTCGGTGAGAGAGTTGGATGAGATTCATCATGTAATCGAGTTAGTTTTGTTAGGGCTTGATCCCTAGTATCCATCATGTTCTAAGATTGATGTTCCTATGACTTTGCCATGCTTAATGCTTGTCACTTTGGGCCCGGGTGCCATGATTTCAAATCTAAACCGTTTATGTTATCACCATTATATCTATGTTCTAGATCCGATCTTGCAAGTTATAGTCACCTATTACGTGTTATGATCCGTAAACCCCGGAGTGACAGTATTCGGGATACTTTCCGGTGATGACCGTAGTTTGAGGAGTTCATGTATTCACTATGTGCTAATGCTTTGTTCCGGTTCTCTATTAAAAGGAGGTCTTAATATCCCTTAGTTTCCATATGGACCCCGCTGCCACGGGAGGGTAGGACAAAAGATGTCATGCAAGTTCTTTCCATAAGCACGTATGACTATTTATGGAATACATGCCTACATTTTATTTATGAACTGGAGCTAGTTTTGTATCGCCCTAGGTTATGACTGTTATATGATGAATATCATCCAACGAATTCACCGATCCAATGCCTACAAATTTTCCATATATTGTTCTTGCTAAGTTACTACTGCTATTGTTACTATTACAACTACTAAAAAATTATTGCTATCACTGCTACCGTTATCGCTTCTGTTACTACTACTATCAAAACTATCATATTACTTTGCTACTAATCATATTGCTGCAGATAATTAATTTCCAGGTGTGGTTGAATTGACAACTCAGCTGCTAACACTTGCAAATATTCTTTGGCTCCCCTTGTGTCGAATCTATAAATTTGGGTTGAATACTCTACCCTCGAAAACTATTGCGATCCCCTATACTTGTGGGTTATCAAGACCTTTTTCTGGCGCCGTTGCCGGGGAGCATAGCTATATTTATTGAGTCACTTGGGATTATTATCAATTTATCACTATGAAGAATCTGAAGGATACAAAGACTAAGATTTTTTTCCTCTAAGACGAGGGGAGGTAAGGAACTGCCATCACACTCTGCACTTGATTCACCCTCTATTTTGAGCAAACTTGCAACATCACCACATGCTATTAATCCTGATATGCCACAAGTTATTGATGATGGTACTTCTATAAATGCTACTCATGATGATGCTAGTACCTTGCTTGATGATGGTGTGCCACTAGGTGATTTTCTTGATGAACAAATTGCTAAAGCTAAAGATATTTAGAATGCTAAAACTGATGAAATTGTTGAAACTGATGAAATGCCTGAAACTGAAAATCTTGAAACACCTATTAGACCTAGCTCTCCTAAATATGAATTGCCTAAGGTACCTAAAGGTTATGTTATGGATGAGGAGACAGCTAGAGAATTTCTTGCTTGCAATGATAGAGATGATCTAAAGAAATTATTATGCAAACTGAAAGAGAAATATTTGAATGCTAGAATGAAATGCGATCCTAAGTTTGCTACTTCACCTATCTTTGTTGATGATAAGGATTATGAATTCTCTGTCGACCCAGAGTTGATTACTTTGGTTGAATCTGATCCTTTCCATGGTTATGAAACTGAAACTGTTGTGGCACACCTTACTAAATTAAATGATATAGCCACCCTTTTTGCTCATGATGAGAAGATTCGTTACTACTACATCCTCAAATTATTTCCATTCTCATTAAAGGGTGATGTTAAGATTTGGTACAATACTCCTACTCCTGGTTGTGTGCGTAGTCCCCAGGATATGATTTATTACTTCTCTGAAAAATATTTTCCTACTCATAAGAAACAAGCTGCCTTATAGGAAATATTTAACTTTGTGCAAATTGAAGAAGAGAGTCTCCCACAAGCTTGGGGGAGGCTTCTCCAATTGCTTAATTCTTTGCCTGATCATCCTCTTAAGAAAAATGAAATACTTGATATCTTCTATAATGGACTAACCGATGCTTCTAGGGACTTCCTAGATAGTTGTGCTGGTTGTGTTTTTAGGGAACGAACTGTTGAACAAGCTGAGGAATTATTGAATAACATATTAAAAAATTATGATGATTGGACTCTTCCTGAACCACCGCTTAAGCCCACTCGAAAGAAGAGGGGTATCTTATATCTCAGTCTGGAAGATATGCAAGAAGCAAAGAAATCTATGAAGGAAAAAGGTATTAAAGCAGAGGATGTTAAAAATTTACCTCCTACTGAAGAAATACGTGGACTTGACACACCACCACCAAAGGTGGTAGAGGTAAATTCTTTGATGAAATTTAATGAAAGGGATAATCCTTATAATATGCATCCTAGTCAATGCCTTTATGAGTGTCGTGGTAGAACACGGCCACCTATGGGGCCATCAGCCTCTTTGTGGTTCAGCGGGGGGGAGGTCACATTGCACAAAGAGAAGAGACCATGGAACAGCACGGCAGCAATGATGCTGGTGGTTTTTACCCAGGTTCGGGCCGCTGAGAAGCGTAAAACCCTACCCCTGCTTGGTGGATCGATGGAGGGACCTGATACGTCTCCAACGTATCTATAATTTATGTAGTATACATGCTATTATATTATCATTCTTGGATGTTTTACAATCATTTTATAGCAACTTTATATCATTTTTTGGGACTAACCTATTGACATAGTGCCCAGTGCCAGTTGCTGTTTTTTTGCTTGTTTTTTACTTCGCGGGAAATCAATATCAAACGGAGTCCAAACGCAACAAAAATTTTTGGAGAATTTTTTTGGACCAGAAGACCCAGGATGGGCTAAAAAATTACCAGAGGGGAGGCCCGAGGTGGGCACAACCCACCTGGGCGCGCCCAGGAGCCCAAGAGCACCCAGGGGGTTGTGCCCCCCTCGATGACCTCCCGCGCCGCCTCTTCGCCCTATAAATTGCCAAATATTCCAAAAACCCTTGGGGTAACCCTAGATCAGAAGTTCTACCGCCGCAAGCCTCTGTAGCCACGAAAAACCAATCTAGACCCTGTTCCAGCACCCTGCTGGAGGGGGAAATCATCATCGGTGGCCATCTTCATCGTCCCGGCGGCCACCATGATGAGGAGGGAGTAGTCCACCCTCGGGGCTGAGGGTTTGTACAAGTAGCTATGTGTTTAATCTCTCTCTCTCTCTCTCGTGTTCTTGAGATGTCATGATCTTGATGTATCGCGGGCTTTGTTAATATAGTTGGATCATATGGTGTTTTCCCCACTCTATCTTGTTGTGAATTGAGTTTTTCGTTTGAGATTTCGTTCTTATCTGATTGAATACTTCTATGGATTTGAGAACACTTTATGTATGTCTTGCTATGAATACCCATGGTGACAATGGGGTATCATATTGATTCACTTGATATATGTTTTGGCACTCAACTCGTGGATTCCTGAGGTGACATTGGGGTAATCTATGCATAGGGTTGATGCATGTTCTTGTCTTTGTTTCTCCGGTAGAAATCTTGGGGCACTCTTTTAGGTTCTTTGTGTTGGATTGAGTATTATGAATCTGAAATTGTTTGATGCATATCGTATAATCAACCCATGGAAACTCACGGTGACATTGGAGTATCTAGGTGACATTAGAGTTGGTTGATGTGTATCATATGGTGTTATTTTAGTACGAACCCTTGGTTAGATCGATCGGAAAGAATAGCTTGGTGTTATTTTAGTACGAACTCTATGATAGATTAATCGGAAAGAATAGCTTTGAGGTGTTTTCGTACCCTACAAACAATTTCTTCTTATGTTCTCCGCTAGATAGGAACTTTTGAGTGATTCTTCATCGCACGTTGAGGGATGGTTATATGATCCAATTATATTAGCATTGTTGAGATATTGTACTAGCGAAAGTTCGGACCCTAGGCCTCATTTTCAAGCATTGCAATATCATTTGTGCTCACTTTTTTTACTTGCTACCTTGCTGTTTTTTATTGATTCTATTACAAAAATCAATATCTACTATCATTACTACGCTTGTATCACCATCTCTTCGCCGAACTAGTGCACCAACACAAATTACCATTGTATTTGGTGTGTTGGGGACACAAGAGACTTTTTGTTATTTGGTTGCAGGGTTGTTTGAGAGAGACCATCTTCATCCTATGCCTCCCACGGATTGATAAACCTTAGGCCATCCACTTGAGGGAAAATTGCTACTGTCCTACAAAACTCTGCGCTAGGAGGCCTAACACGAGTCTACAAGAACAAGTTTTGTAGTAGACATCAAGCTCTTTTCTGGCGCCGTTGCCAGGGAGATGAGTGCATGAAGGTATATCTTTAGATCTTGCAATTGAATCTTTTAGTTTCTTGTATTATCACTAGTTTGGTTTATAAAAAGAAAGTACAAAAAAATGGATTTGAGGTGGCCTCATATTATTCATCTTTACAATGTCTTTCTTGAAAATGATGGAAAGGAAAATTGTGCTTAATTGATAAAATAAGAATTCAATAAAATGTTTGGCATAAAATCTTTGAATGATGAGCATGATTGCAATGTTGTTAGTATTAATTCTTTGAATATCCATGATGCTAATGATATGCAAAGCCATAAGCTTGGGGATGCTATGTTTGATGAATATGATATTTTCAGTCCCCTAAGTTTTGATGAGAAAATTTATTATGATGATTGCATGCCTCCTATTTATGATGATTATATTGATGAAAGTGGGTTTGGAAGAGTGTCAACTCTATTTAATGATGATCCCACTATTTTGGAGGGTGTCGAATCTTATTCTCATACTTATGAAAGTGGATTTGGAGAGGTCATGACTTTATTTAGTGATGAATCCACTATTCTGGAAGAGGTTTCAATTGACTATGATAACAAAGTTGCTATCTATGATGATTACGGTGATGACATGTATGCTATATTGAATAATGATAACCATGAAACTTGTCATCAAGATTTTAATTTTCAAGCACATGATAGTTATTTTGTTGAGTTTGCTCCCACCACTATTCATGAGAATAAATTTGCTTATGTGGAGAGTAATAAAATTTCCATGCTTGTAGATCATGAAAAGAATGCTTTATGTGATAGTTATATTGTTGAATTCATTCATGATGCTACTGAAAATTATTATGAGAAGGGAACATATGGTTTTACATATTGCAATAATATCAAGTTTCCTCTCTATGTGTTGAAAATCTTGAAGTTTTTCTTGTTTTGCCTTCCTATGCAAGCTGATTCTTGCCCCCATAAATTGTTTTCTCACAAAATAACTATGCATAGGAAGTGGGTTAGACCTAAATGTGCTAGTCATATGCTTCATGATGCTCTCTTTGTGTTTCAATTCTTATCTTTTATGTGAGCATCATTGAAATCATCATGCCTAGGTAAAAAGGCATTAAAGAAAAGTGCTTGTTGGGAGACAACCCAAATTTTACCCCTACTGTTTTTGTGTGTTCACATGATTAGGCTGCTGTATTAAACATGTTTTATATTTTTTTTTTCAATAAAGTACCAAGTAAAGCCTTTGGGATAGTGTGGATGATAGTTAACTAGATTCCGTGCAAAAACAGAAAGTTTTGCGTCCAGTACACAAATTCCTATGTTTTATTGGAACGTGGAAAACTTCCTAATTTTTTACAGTTGATGGGTATACAAATTCTCTACGTTTTCAAAAAAATTTAGAATTTTTGGATTTACTGAAGTATGAACTTAATCCAGATCTTTACGTACTGTTCAGTTTTTGACAGATTCTGTTTTCAATGCATAGTTTGCTAGTTTTATGGTTTCTATGGCTTATATTGCTTAATATAAATTGTGGAAATTGTAGAGTACAGTAGGCATTGTGTGAGAACAATTATTAATCTTATCTTGACAGTAACAAAGTGAATGATTTGTCTTTATCATACTAACCCATCTCATGAAGTTCCGTTAAGTTTTGTGTGATTGAAGTTTTCAAGTTTTGGGTGAGATATCGATATGAGGAGAATAAGGAGTGACAAGACCCTAAGCTCGGGGATGGTCAAGGTAACCCAAGGTAATATTCAAGGAAGATCCAAGCAACTTGTAACACCCCGAGAATCATGCTACTTTAATCTCATGCCTAATGATGTCGTGTCACGTGGTTAAGTTGTTAATCCTCCCTTTGTTTCAAACCAAACTCAAATTCAAGTTTAAATTTCAAGTCAAAATCTACTCCTTCAAAAAAATGCAAACAAAATAGTTCATACTTTTGTAAATAATTCCTAGGTAATTATGTTGAGGAAAACAACTTCATCTAAATTCCTAAAATGCCCCTGGCATCCAAAACAGTAGCAAAACAACCCCAAATTAAATCATTTCATTTAAACAAAATTCATATGAAATTATCTTGCTTCAAAACCTTTTTATGGCAGTGCTAAATATTGCAAAGTATTTATGTGGCACAGTTCCATATTTTTACAAAAGTCTTTTGTGGCCTAGCAATTTGCAAAAAAGAAAAGAAATAAATAAATAAAAAGAAATGAAAGAGAAAGAAAGAAGGAAAGGAAAGGAAAGAGAGAGGGTGGCCCAAGTGGGGCTGGAGGCCCAGCCCACCTCCCTCATCCCCATCCTCCCGCTACAGGAGACAGGGTATCGTGGAGGGCATCCAACCGGCTATGGTCGCACCGTGGCGCGTGCCGGTCATCCCCTGGTCCCCTTGGAGTATTAGGCCGACCCCCGACCCCCTCGACGAACACTAGCCCTCACTCTTTCCCCTTTCGCGTCGCTCTCTTCCCCGCAGCGCTCGACCGACACCGTCATCGCCATGGCCGCCGTCGCCCTCAAGCCCATTGAGCTCCTCGGCGCCTAGGAGCGTGCCCCGTCTACGTACGTCGACTACTTCGCCTGCGAGGAGCAGATTGACCGGAGCCGCATCAGCGCAAGCTGATCGGCCTCAACTCCGCCTTCGGCCACCGGACCTCCGCCGCTTCGATCAGTCACCTCCGAGCCTCCCCCAAGCCCACTAAGCACCTCTGCAGGCTCGATGTGAGCTCCTCTTTTGATTCCCCTTCTCGCCCCCTCGAATCCCCTCCGTTTCGCCATTGTTCCGCCGTGGCCGAAACTCACCATGGCCGAAACGACGGAGCTCCGGTAACCCTCGCGCGCTCACCGCGCCCCTGCCTCACCCTGCGCTCGCCCGCGACCCTGGCCGCCCCGCGCCGCGCCCTGCATCTGTCGCGCCGTCGTGGCCCGCTCCGTCTACACGCCCCCGTGCCTGCCTCTGACCAGGGTCGCGCCCTTCCTGGCCACGTGCGCCCGCCTGCCGCGCTGCTGCTGTCGCCGCATGCCGCCTTGCCCCCTGTTGGCCGGCTACGCCCGCGCCTACCGCTCCCCGGTCGTGCCCTCGCCTGCCTGCCTCGCACCGCTGCAGCGCGCTCGCTCGCCTAGCCCGCTCGACCGCTCCCATGCCAGCTGCTGCTGCTAGCCACCGCTGCCGCCGCAGTGTCCGCCTCCAGCCGCGCCGCCCGCTACCGCTGCTGCTGACCCCGCCCAGGCGCTCGCCCAGCCGCGCCTCCTCTGGCCAAGTCCGGCCATGGAGCCCCCCCTGCCGTGTGCGTGCGCGTGTGCACGGGCACACTGTAGTGGCCATGGTGCCCATGACATGTGGGGCCGACCAAATTAGTTTAGGACTAATCAGGATTTTGTTAGATTAATTAGGGCCTAGGTAGTCTAATGATTCCATGACAGAAGGGCCCCACCGTTAATTAAACAAACATGTTTAATCTATTAAAGCATGTGACAATGACGAGTGGGACCACAATGCTATTCACCCTTTGACCAGTCAACTTTTGACTAGGTCAATTCAGTCAATGACCCCACCTGCTAGCCTGATAAGCAACATTCTGGGTACATTCTCTGTGTACCCATAGCTCTTTTTCTTTTATTTTCGAAATAAGAGAAATTCCAGAAATTTCAGAAATTGTTTAAAACTTTGTAAATTCGTAGAAATTCAACGGTAAGTCAGATGAAAATAATTTATATATGAAAAATGCTCAGAATTTCGAGACGAATCCGAATACGCGGTCTGTTCGTCCGTCACACGTCTCTAACTACCTGAACATGGGACATTCCCCCTCCAGATCGCCTGTCCGAAAATGCAAACTTCGGGAAAACTTTCCCGGATGTTATTCCCCCTTCACCTATGTCGTGTAGCACTACGATAGGTCACCCCTAGCACCGTGTATCTTATTGTCATGCATCTGTTTGCTTGTCTTTACTGTTTCTTCCCCCTCTTCCTACTCGCTAGACCCCGAGACCGCTGACGATGTCCTGAAGATCGACGACCCCACTGACGACCTTGCCCTTGCCGCCGAGCAACCAGGCAAGCCCCCCCCCTTTGATCATCCCGATATCGCCCATTCTAATTTCTCATGCTTGCATTAGAATTGCTGCTGCTACTGCTTTACCTATTCTTGTGCATAGCCTGTTTACTGTAACCTACTGTTGATAATTACCTGCATATCCTAAACTGCTTAGTATAGGCTCGGTAGAGACCTATTAGTGACCCCGCTAGTCCCGACTGCCCTGCTGGATTATCACAAGACCCGATCAACGGGATTAAAGACCAGGCCCCGGCACCGCACATCACCCCCCTTAGTTGTAACGACACTGCAGCGTTACTATCGAGTGCCGAGGGTGAAACCTCTTGTAGCACTTCTGATGTTAACTCTGTAGAGTAGCTATTCAGTCATGGTCATCGAGGGTGATTCCTCCTTCACCGCTTCCGATAACGAAGCCGTCGTACAACACCTCAAGTGTGAACCCAGCGAGGGTGATTCCTCTGAGTTCACCTTGACGGATACATCGAGTAGGAATCCAATGAGGGTGATACCTCAGATTCCCCTGATGTTATGGACACACGGATACTTGGACTGTACTATTGTTACTTGGAAAGGCGGGTCGACCCTGAGGGGTACCCGTGTGTGATGTGAAGACGGGTTGCCTGGATGGTGCCCGAGTGTGAATACGAGGCGTGGCCGGGCATTCTTGGCCCTTGCCGCAAGTCCTCGAGACGGGGCGACGGGGTCACATCTTTCGTGAGTCTCTGCTCGTTGCCACACCCGCAAGGTACTAACGGTTTGGATATGTGATCTGAGTGGGCCTCTGGCCCGATAGCACTAACCATCACGTGGGCATAGTATGGGCGTTCTGCATCGTATGCATCAGCCGAAAGCTCTGTCAGACGTCCAGTTCAGCAGTGCGGCATGGAGTGATTGGCGCCATTCACGACAGAGGTGGTGCTTGGATCTGAGCCATGTGCACAACGACCCGAAGGGCGAGGGGCGATGGCCCAAGACCCCCTTGCGCTTAGGATGTAGACCGGCGGGGACCTCTCTGCTGAGCTCTAGGTAGTGCTGCGGTGTGTCGTTTGGCCGAGGCCGGGCATGACCCGGAAAAGTGTGTCCAGCCGGAGTTAAGCGAGCATGGTGGGTAAGTTGGTGCACCCCTGCAGGGAAGAAAACATCTATCGATAGCATGTCCTACGATAACGGACACTCAGAGTTTTATCCCGATTGATACAATTAAAATTGTTATGCTTCAAATGTCCTTATTGAAAATCGAAGTACCACAGACAGGCTTCGAGATAGTATAGACATGGTCATCAAGTAAAGGTCAGCCTTTGGATACACAAAGGATCCATCAAAACAACTTATAAAATAAGTCATACAATTTCAGCCAGGAAAAGACGAGGATAGTGCCCGCGGGCTCAGCAACAATTCATTGAGGGGGCAAGGATGATATTACTCGCTATGAATTCTATTGATATCCTGGAAGAGCTCGGAATGTTGATGATGATCATGACACAATTGTCGAGAGATTTCATGAAGATGTAATTGGTCGGTGATGACATCAAGTCAAAGGAATGATGAAGCGAAAGGTTATTGGAACCACGGTTACTACACAAACTCGAAGTCAAGCTTGTTGTTCGAGGTGAAATGATAAGACGAGGAAAATCGATGTAAGCTTAGTTCATCATCGGAAGTGGTGCTCCGGGAATAAGGACCAGGTAGCACAGTTAAAAGGTTGCACGATATCGATATAGCCGATCAGGCTAGGAATGAGGTGATGGCTTATTAAACTTCCTAGTAACAAGTACTAGCGGTAATACCGGAAGGTAAATCGGAGTAGAGATTGGATGGATGAAATGATTTGCAGAAGACAAGTATTTTAAGTTGTCCAAGAATTGGAATTCAAAGAAGAACAATCATGGTCAGTTCCATGGTGGCGAGGGACACAACACAGGCACGAGAGGGTATTATATCAAGGGAATAACTATTATTACAAGGAGCTTCCATGATAGGATCTACATCGTTTCCATGAGCATGAACACAAAGGTTCAAGGTCGACTCCCTCTTATTCAATGCATAACCTTTCATTCACTCCTCGTTTTCGAAAAAATTGTAGTGCTAAAAATTTATCTGGTGAAGCACCAGAAGAGTATGACTCGTAGAATTTTCTGGGTTCTTGCTGATGGCAGAATCATAGATACAACCCATCGGGACATTTTACGAATCCAAACAACCATCAACCAAAGCAAGGGATGCGAGTTTGAAAGCAAAGTGTCAAAGTCAAAGTAGATGATACAATTTACCGAAGGTGTTAGCATCAGGGAAGAACTCACAAGGTTATTGATTACGATGGACAATCGATTGCAAGTTGATTAGTCGAGAACCAACTCATGTCCAAATTGACGTCTGAGCCAGAAGGACGAGTTCTAAGAATCGGCGAATGGTAGGGATTATCCTCATTCATATTGAATCAGTAGACTCGGAATGATAATGACAAACAATGTTAATGAATATTGCGAGACATATGGATTTAACCATAATGCAGGCAGGCGAGACTTTCGGGAGCACTAGGCTGCAGAGGATATTCGGGAGATCAAATAGCAATTCAATGTGTTCTGGAAGCACTTGAATAACTGGGGATGAATGGATCCCCGGTAATGTGAGGAATTATTCGTAAGTGTATTAAGGCGGAAAGGAACCGCAAGGCAGTAGGTTCAGAGAATTCTCGAAATGTTGAATAGTATTTCGATATGTCGGATCGAACCCGAGAGTAATTTGAGCGATTGTATCAACGACAGGCAGAAGTAGTTTTCCATCGGAGTTTATCGGTGGTCAGGAATAGCAAAAGTGGTGGGCACAAAGTCTCGAGAGAGTATCGGAGAGTATCTTCAGAATCTTCTGGTGAAGCATGCCATCATCTGGAATGAAGGGGCTCTCCGGGAGAAAGTATTTACGAGAACCTAAGTGTCGGCATTAGTAAAATTTATTTAACCCGAATAGAAGAGAGATCAGAGTCCCAGAGCATAGACGAGGAATAAAAGATCCTAATACCACCCAGTTGGCGACATGGGCCCGTAAGCCACACAGCCAAGTTAGTAAAACAGTTTTGGACCACTAGACTCAACTTCGACCAAGGAGTTGAAAAGGGGGATTCCTACAGGCAGTCGGCTCTGATACCAACTTGTGACGCCCCCGGCTCAATCGTGCACTAATCATACACGCAAATGCACACGATCAAGCCTAAGGACTCACGGGAAGATATCACAACACAACTCTAAAACATAAATAAAGTCATACAAGATTTATATTACAAGCCAGGGGCCTCGAGGGCTTGAATACATAAGCTCACATACAAGCGTCAGCGGAAGCATCAGATATCTGAGTACAGATATAAAAGAAAACACAGATAGGCCCTTAGAAGGCAGGGCAAAATAAACACACTACGATCGAAAGGCGTAGGCCTCCTGCCTGGGACCCTGCGATCCTACTCCTGGTCGTCAGTCAACTCATAGTAGTATCCACCGTCGGGGTAGTAGTAACGATCATCGGCAGGGGCAGCTGTATCCGGGGCTCCATCATCTGGTCGCGACAAACTGATATGGGGAGAAAAGCAAAGCAAAGCAACCGTGAATACTCCGAAGTACTCAGCAAGCAAGGATTACACTACATATGCAACATTATCAAAGGAAGGCTGTATATGTGGACTGGGCTGCAGAAATGCCAGAATAGAGAGAAGGCCTAGTCCTATCGAAGACTAGCATCTTCAGAGGTCTTGCAGCATTAGAAGAGTGTAGATTAGTACCATATAAAGTAGTAGTATCATTACGTCCCATCCTCACCCAGAGATCCTTTCTCGACTCCCTGTGAGCAAGCAATCCCAGAGCCATACAGTCATCAACCTCGTCCTGAGATCCCTTCTCGACTCCCTGCGAGAAGCAATTCCAGAGCCATTGTATCCAATTTTAATTGTATCAATCGGGATACAACTCCGAGTGTCCGTTACCGTAGGACAGGCTATCGATAGATGTTTTCTTCCCTGCAGGGGTGCACCAACTTACCCACCACGCTCGCTTAACTCTGGCCGGACACACTTTTCCGGGTCATGCCCGGCCTCTGCCAAACGACACACTGCAGCCCAACCTAGAGCTCAGCAGAGAGGTCCCCGCCGGTCTACATCCTAAGCGCAAGGGGGTCTTGGGACATCGCCCCTCGCCCTCCGGGTCATTGCGGACATGGCTCAGATCCAAGCACCACCTCTGTCGTGAATGGCGCCAATCACTCCATGCCACACTGCTGAACTGGACTTCTGACAAAGCTTTCGGCTGATGCATACGATGCAGAACACCCATACTATGCCCACGTGATGGTTAGTGCTATCGGGCCAGAGGCCCACTCATATCACATATCCAAACCGTTAGTACCTTGGGGGTGCGGCAACGAGCAGAGACTCACGAAAGATGTGACCCCGTCGCCCCATCTCGAGGACTTGCGGCAAGGGCCAAGAATGCCCGGCCACGCCTCGTATTCACACTCGGGCACCATCCAGGCAACCCGTCTTCACATCACACACGGGTACCCCTCAGGGTCAACCCGCCTTTCTAAGTAACAATAGTACAGTCCAAGTATCCGTGTGTCCATAACATTAGGGGAATCCGAGGTATCACCCTCGCTGGATTCCTACTCAATGTATCCGTCAAGGTGAACTCAGAGGAATCACCCTCGCTGGGTTCACACTTGAGGTGTTGTACGACGGCTACGTTATCGGAAGCGGTGAAGGAGGAATCACCCTCGATGACCATGACTGAATAGCTACTCTACAGAGTTAACATCAGAAGTGCTACAAGAGGTTTCACCCTCGGCACTCGATAGTAACGCTGCAGTGTCGTTACAACTAAAGGGGGTGATGTGCGGTGCTGGGGCCTGGTCTTCAATCCTGTTGATCGGGTCTTCTGATAATCCAGCGGGGCAGTCAGGACTAGCGGGGTCACTAATAGGTCTCTACCTAGCCTATACTAAGCAGTTTAGGATATGCAAGTAATTATCAACAGCAGGTTACAGTAAACAGGCTATGCATAAGAATAGGTAAAGCAGTAGCAGCAGCAATTCTAATGCAAGCATGAGAAATTAGAATGGGCGATATCGGGATGATCAAAGGGGGGGGGGGGCTTGCCTGGTTGCTCGGCGGCAAGGGCAAGGTCGTCAGTGGGGTCGTCGATCTTCAGGACATCATCAGCGGTCTCGGGGTCTAGCGAGTAGGAAGAGGGGGAAGAAACAGTAAATACAAACAAACATATGCATGACAATAAGATACACGGTGCTAGGGGTGACCTATCGTAGTGCTACACGACATAGGTGAAGGGGGAATAACATTCGGGAAAGTTTTCCCGAAGTTTGCATTTTCGGACAGGCGATCCGGAGGGGGAATGTCCCATGTTCAGGTAGTTAGAGACGTGTGACGGACGAACGGACCGCGTAATCGGATTCGTCTCAAAATTCTGAGCATTTTTCATATATAATTTATTTTCATCTGACCTACCGTTGAATTTCTACGAATTTACAAAGTTTTAAACAATTTCTGGAATTTCTCTTATCTCGAAAATTAAAGAAAAAGAGCTATGGGTACACAGAGAATGTACCCAGAATGTTGCTTATCAGGCTGGCAGGTGGGGTCATTGACTGAATTGACCCGGTTAAAAGTTGACTGGTCAAAGGGTGAATAGCATTGTGGTCCCACTCGTCATTGTCACTGGCTTTAATAGATTAAACATGTTTGTTTAATTAACGGTGGGGCCCTTCTGTCATGGAATAATTAGACTACCTAGGTCCTAATTAATCTAACAAAATCCTGATTAGTCCTAAACTAATTTGGTCGGCCCCACATGTCATGGGCACCATGGCCTACAGTGTGCCCGTGCACACGCGCACGCACACGGCAGCGGGGGCTCCATGGCCGGACTTGGCCAGAGGAGGCACGGCTGGGCGAGCGCCTGGCCGGGGTCAGCAGCAGCGGTAGCGGGCGGCGCGGCTGGAGGCGGGCGCTGCGGCGGCGGCGAGCGCCAGCGCAGGAGGCGGCGGCGGTGGCTAGCAGCAGCAGCCGGCATGGGAGCGGTCGAGCGGGCTAGGCGAGCGAGCGCGCTGCAGCGGTGCGAGGCAGGCAGGTGAGGGCACGACCGGGGAGCGGGAGGTGCGGGTGTAGCCGGCCAACAGGGGGCAAGGCGGCGTGCGGCAACGGCAGCAGCGAGGCAGGCGGGCGCACGTGGCCAGGAGGGGCGCGACCCTGGTCAGAGGCAGGCACGGGGGCGTGTAGACGGCAGCGGGCCAAGACGGCGTGACGGATGCAGGGCACGGCGCGGGGCGGCCAGGGTAGCGGGCGAGCGCAGGGTGAGGCAGGGGCGCGGTGAGCGCGTGAGAGTTACCGGAGCTCCGTCGTTTCGGCCATGGTGAGTTTCGGCCACCATGGAACAACGGCGAAACAGAGGGGATTCGAGGGGGCGAGAAGGGGAATCGAAAGAGGAGCTCACATCGAGCCTGCAGAGGTGCTTAGTGGGCTCGGGGAAGGCTCGGAGGTGACTGATCGAAGTGGCGGAGGTCCGGTGGCCGAAGATGGAGTTGAGGCCGATCCGCTTGCGCTGATGCGGCTCCGGTCGATCTGCTCCTCGCAGGTGAAGTAGTCGACGTACGTAGATGGGGCACGCTTCTAGGCGTCGGGGAGCTCAATGGGCGCGAGGGCGACGGCGGCCATGGCGATGACGGCATCGGTCGAGCGCTGCGGGGAAGGGAGCGGTGCGAAGGGGGAAAGAGTGAGGGCTAGGGTTCGTCGAGGGGGTCGGGGGTCGGCCTAATACTCCAAGGGGACCAGGGGATGACCGGCACGCACCACGGTGCGACCATAGCTGGTTGGATGCCCTCCACGATACCCTGTCTCCTGTAGCGGGAGGATGGGGATGAGGGAGGTGGGCTGGGCCTCCAGCCCCACTTGGGCCTCCCTCTCTCTTTCCTTTCCTTCTTTCTTTCTCTTTCATTTCTTTTTATTTATTTATTTCTTTTCTGTTTTGCAAATTGCTAGGCCACAAAACACTTTTGTAAAAATATGGAACTGTGCCACATAAATACTTTGCAATATTTAGCAATGCCGTAAAAAGGTTTTGAAGCAAGATAATTTCATATGAATTTTGTTTAAATGAAATGATTTAATTTGGGGTTGTTTTGCTACTGTTTTGGATGCCAGGGGCATTTTAGGAATTTAGATGATGTTGTTTTCCTCAACATAATTACCTAGGAATTATTTGCAAAAGTATGAACTATTTTGTTTGCATTTTTTTGAAGGAGTAGATTTTGACTTGAAATTTAAACTTGAATTTGAGTTTGGTTTGAAACAAAGGGAGGATTAACAACTTAACCACGTGACACGGCATCATTAGGCATGAGATTAAAGTAGCATGATTCTCGGGGTGTTACACAACTAAGCTTGGGGATGCCCCGGAAGGCATCCCCTCTTTCGTCTTCAACATTACCTGTAACCTCACTTGGAACTATATTTTCATTCGTCACATGATATGAGTTTTGCTTGGAGAGTAATTTTATTTATTTAGGATTTTATTGCTGTTATTTAGAATAATGTTTTGCATCCTTTACTTCAATAAAAGTGGCAAGGATAGCCTTTACCATGCTTATTTTGCAAGTATATGAGTTGCTGTTTCAAAACAGAAAGTTTGTCGCTGTTGCAAAAATTCCCGAGAAAAGTAAGATGTGATAAAATGTTGAATTTTTTTGCAAAATAAGCTATGAGAAATTTTATACAGTGTGGTATATTTTCAGAGTTTTTTGAGTTAAATAAGTATGGATACGTCTTCATCCTTTACAGACTGTCCTGTTTTGGCAGATTGCTGTTATGTTTGCATATGTTTGCTTGTTTAATGATTCTATTTGAGGATAGGAGTATTAAATATGCAGAGGTATTTAGTATGCAATGTTGAATAATAATTCTAGTGATTTTCTACAGTAGATAATGATAAGGTTTTGCATTTGATTTATACTAACTTATCTCACGAGTTCTTGTTTAGTTTTGTGTGGATGAAGTTTTTAAGATTTAGGGAAACCGTGATATAAAAGGAATTAAGGAGATGCAAAAGATCAAGCTTGGGGATGCCCAAGGCATCCCAAGATAATATTTTAAGAAGTCTCAAGCATCTAACTTGGGGATGCCCCGGTAGGCATCCCACCTTTCTTCTTCA
The DNA here is from genome assembly GCA_011799875.1 of Thinopyrum elongatum. Taxonomy (NCBI): domain Eukaryota; kingdom Viridiplantae; phylum Streptophyta; class Magnoliopsida; order Poales; family Poaceae; genus Thinopyrum; species Thinopyrum elongatum. The sequence continues at coordinate 66,234,017 of CM022300.1, forward strand.
ACAATTATCGGTTAGTATCGGTTGAGCCTAAGTTTTTGCTTCTTCACATGAGTTGTGATATTCTTGGAATGCCATTTTATTTTTTTTGCTTTCTGTTTTAATAAAATACTTAGATATGATTTTTTAATGGGAGAGAGTCCTCACATAGCTACCTATTTACTTAACTACTCACTTGATCTTCACTTATATCTTTTTTGAGTAGTTTGTCATTTACTCTTGTGCTTCACTTATATCCTATAAGTAAATTGCTGAATGAATTGAATATCATGATGTTGAAATTATATGTTCATATGATGCATAGTAGTAGCATCACTTTGGGTTTAGAAAGTGAAATCTTTTGAAGCTTGACAATCAGAATATTGGTCATACAAGCAATTCATGAATGATTAGTATAAGGAAGAGAACTTTCACACATAAATATATTATCTTGGACATCTTCTATGATTGTGAATACCCATTAATTATTTTCAAACTTGAGCAAATTAGTTGAAGTTGGACAAGGAAGACAACGTAATGAATTATGGTTCTGTATATTTGCATAGAAGTTATATTGTTATGGATCCTCCAACATGTGGTGTTCGCCTAGGATCTTTTGCTAGCCAAAAATTAGTACTAAGTAGAGATACTGCTTGTGCATCCAAAAACCCTTAAACCTAGTTTCTTGCCATGAGTGTCCACCATACCTACCTATGGATTGAATAAGATCCTTCAAGTAAGTTGTCATCGGTGCATAAAGCAATAAAAATTGCTCCTAAATATGTTTGATCTTTTATTGTAAGGGAAAATTGAGCGTTGTACGAACTTGTGATGGCAAAGTAATAAAAGCGACGGACTGTATAATAAAGGTTGCTATCATAAGGGGCAATATAACGTGATGTTCCTTTTCATTAACAGCTTGGGCATCCAAATAAAAAGCGCATGACAACCTCTGTTTCCCTCTGCGAAGGGCCTACCTTTTAGTTTTCAGTATTTCCTTTTATGCAAGAGTCAATATAATGCATTCTCATTTCAACCTCAATTATTCTCTAGTTGGCAAGCATCATGTGGTGGGGAAAGATCTAGGCACATATGACCAGTCAAATATATTTGATCATGATTTATTATTGTTGACTATTATCTCTATGATAAATGAGTTGGGAGGCCAAATATTAAGCCCCTATCTTTCTCTGTGTTCGATGGATGCCACTTGTTCTAAGAATATGCTTTGAGTACTAGCAATCATAGAATACTATATGATGATTGAGTATGTGGACCTCTTACTTAGAGTCTGTTGAATAAGTTGAATTGCAATTGTTTGGTGACAAAGAATATAGGTTGTTGAGTTTCAAGAGAATTCATTGTTTGAACCTTAACATGTGAATTGGTTGCTACTTTAACATGAGCAGTTTTATGAGAAAGAATTGCTGTTGTGATGGTAGGAAAAGTGATTGAATTTATCGTTGAACAAACTTATGCACTTTGCTAGCATTCACACTTCATAAATTATTTCTTTTATCATTTACCTACTCGAGGACGAGTAGGAATTAAGCTTGGGGATGCTGATACATCTCCAACGTATCTATAATTTATGAAGTATTCATGCTGTTATATTATCATTCTTGGATGTTTTACAATCATTTTATAGCAACTTTATATCATTTTTTGGGACTAACCTATTGACATAGTGCCCAGTGCCAGTTGCTGTTTTTTGCTTGTTTTTTACTTCGCAGAAAATCAATATCAAACGAAGTCCAAACGCAGCGAAAAATTTTGGACAATTTTTTTCGACCAGAAGACCCAGGATGGGCCAAAAAGTACCAGAGGGGAGGCCCGAGGTGGGCACAACCCACCTGGGCGCGCCCAGGGGGGTTGTGCCCCCCTTGGTGACCTCCTGCACCGCCTCTTCGCCCTATAAAATGAATATTCCAAAAACCCTCGCGGTAACCCTAGATCAGAAGTTCCGCCGCCGCAAGCCTCTGTAGCCATGAAAAACCAATCTAGACCCTGTTCCGGCACCCTGCCGGAGGGGGAAATCATCACCGGTGGCCATCTTCATCATCCCGGCAGCCACCATGATGAGGAGGGAGTAGTCCACCCTCGGGGCTGAGGGTTTGTACCAGTAGCTACGTGTTTAATCTCTTTCTCTCGTGTTCTTGAGATGTCATGATCTTGATGTATCGCAGGCTTTGTTAATATAGTTGGATCATATGGTTATGAATTGATTTTTCCCTTTGAGATTTCGTTCTTATCGGATTGAATACTTTTATGGAATTGAGAACACTTTATGTATGTCTTGCTATGAATACACATGGTGACAATGGGGTATCATATTGATTCACTTGATATATGTTTTGGCACTCAACTCTCGGATTCCCGAGGTGACATTGGGGTAATCTATGCATAGGGGTAGATGCATGTTCTTGTCTTTGTTTCTCCACTAGAAATCTTGGGGAACTCTTTGAGGTTCTTTGTGTTAGATTGAGTATTATGAATCTGAAATTATTTGATGCATATCGTATAATCAACTCACGGATACTCGCGGTGACATTGGAGTATCTAGGTGACATTAGAGTTGGTTGATGTGTATCATATGGTGTTATTTTAGTATGAACTCTTGGTTAGATCGACCGGAAAGAATAACTTGGTGTTATTTTATTACGAACTCTAGGATAGATTGATCGGAAAGAATAGCTTTGAGGTGGTTTCGTAGCCCACAAACAATTTCTTCTTATGTTCTCTGCTAGATAGGAACTTTGGAGTGATTCTTCATCACACGTTGGGGGATGGTTATATGATCCAATTATATTAGCATTGTTGAGAGATTGAATTAGCAAAAGTACGGACCCTAGGCCTCATTTTCATGCATTGCAATATCGTTTGTGCTCACTCTTGTTACTTGCTATCTTGTTGTTTTTTATTGTTTCTTTTACAAAAATCAATATCTACTATCATTACTACGCTTGGATCACCATCTCTTCGCCGAACTAGTGCACCTATACAAATTACCATTGTATTTGGTGTGTTGGGGACACAAGAGACTTTTTGTTATTTGGTTGCAGGGTTGTTTGAGAGAGACCATCTTCAGCCTATGCCTCCCACGGATTGATAAACCTTAGGCCATCCACTTGAGGGAAAATTGCTACTGTCCTACAAAACTCTACGCTTGGAGGCCCAACACGAGTCTACAAGAACAAGTTGTGTAGTAGACATCGGGACCGTGAAGAACGCGCGGCGCTCAAGCCCGGCAAGGTCGCCTTGGGGAGAGCAGCTACACGCGTATGAGTACACGAGGGTCTGAATCCTTTGTATGGTTGCCACGGTCCTCCTTTTATAGGCTAAGGGGTTCCCACAATGGCAAAACGGTCATTATCCAGTGATTAGATAGCTAACAGTGCTATCATACCTAACTCTGGCAGTTAGGACAAAGTGCATTAAATGCACTGCTAGGTGTCACGCTGTGGATGCAGCCCGGGAGGCCTGCCACGCCGCTTAGTCATCTTCCACCTGTTTGCTTGACACGCCTCTTGACGGGTGTCATATGGAGGTGATCTTCCTTCTAAATGGCTGCCACGTGCCAAATGACAGCCACTTAGCTATCTCGGGGCTCGACACTGCACCGATGGACGACTTGCGTTGCGATGCGGTGGAGCGGTGGAGTCTTGGCGGGAATGTAGGCCGCCAGTGGCCCCAGCAAGCCTGCTGGGGAAATCTTGGGACTTGTCTTCGGGGTGGCCTCGACCTAACCAGGCTCGCCTGCCCGGTAAGGGAGGCTTTCCCTTAGTGATATCTTGTTCTCTTGGTTTGTCTTGGTCTTCTTGATCCGCCCCTTGATTACTCAAATGGCTATCTCTCTGGCTCGGTTTTTTCTTGAATGCTTGGTGTTGCCAGGTTGGAGGCCTGCTGTCCATGCACAAGTCAGGGGAAACATACACCCCTGATTGTGTACCCCGACAGAAGCCCCCGAGCCTGAGCCATACGTGTCGCTGGGCACATTGTGCTAGGCCCCAAACAGTGCACGGACACGTGTTGAGGAAGTGCTGCGCGTGCAGCGGTTATGATGACCAGTCAAATCAGCGTCCACTCCGCGTAATTACCGCTGGTCGTGGCGTCGTGGACTGTAGCAGTTAATGTAAAATGGTAACTTCCTGAGAGAAAGCAGCGAAGAGCCACTCCCCCATGTTCATTCCTCATAAAAGAGAAAACGTGAAAGGGCACTGCTCATTCGCATCCGTTTCACCCTCCATCATCTTCCTCCTCTAGCCAAGTGACCGCTCCCATGCCCACATTTGCCTCTGATCTCCCATCCAGTCTTCCACCTTCCATATGGCCCTGAAGGATGGGGAAGAAGGCCGCCAGAAGGAGGAAGCGGCCGACCACCGCAAAGGAAGCCACAGCGGAGGGGAAGAAGAAGAAGGCGGCGGAGCTGGACAGGAAGCGGCAGGAAGATGTAGTGTTCTTCCCGTCGAGCTTGGATAGCAACACCCTGGTCGTGAGGTATGCGTATATGTGGGGGAGGGAAGTCCCGAAGGGGCACGGTGCACCCGTTGTTTTGGCAGAAGGGAAAGAGGACCCGCCAAATTCATACCGCTTTTTCTGCACATATTTCCTCTACGGCCTCAGCCCTCCTTTCTCAAATTTCTTTGAAGTGATGATGGTGGTGTACGGATTCCACCTTTTGGATTTCACGCCAAATGCAATGGCGTGCATGGCGATTTTCGCACATCTATGCGAGAACTTCGTCGGAGTTGCCCCCAACGTGGATCTGTTTAGGCACTTCTTCGTCCCGTGGGTTGAAAACAAGGCCCACCGCTCAGGGGACATAAGCTAGATTCCCCGGGGAAAGAAGGAATTTTGGATTACCTTCCCGGTCAGTAGCATGGCAGATGGGAAGAATGGAGGGTGGATTGGTGCTGGATTCAGGATGCGGACGCTCCAGAGTACTGCCAGGCGCGGGCGGAGTGCGTCGTGCACGACAGTGATTGGGAGGAGCCAGGCCTTACTAATTACAGACTTCGCCTGGCACTGAACAGGATCGCCCACCTCAAAGCTGTCGGGCTAACCATAGAACAGGTGGGGGCTGACTTCCTCCGATGCCGCATTGCGCCGCTGCAGAAAAGGGACAGGTTCGCCTGGCGGTATGGAGATGCAGGGGAAAGGATGTGCATATATCCAGGCCTCACCAACAATTTATCGGATTATGGCCATGGCTGGCTGTGCGAACAACTGTTTGGCAGCCTCGGGCCGTTCAAATTGCCGGCAAGGGTCGTCCCGCTGAACATCAACTCCGCCCTGGACCAGATTTTAAAGTGGATGCCGGACTGTAATGCTTACGGAGTCGCGGCTGATTGGCAACTCCCCGAGCTTGATGCAGAGATTGAGTGGGTTTCCAGTCTGGAGGAAAGGGCTTCTAGAGTGGAGGGCAACATGTTCAAGCGCACCTCCATGGCAGAAGCAGAGTGCATCAGGAGGCAGATTGAGGAGGACAAGGCGCTTCGAGCTGCCAGGAAGGCAAGGCCCGGAAGAGAAGAGGTGGAAGAAGAGGAGGAGGCCGAAGACGAAGGCTCTTCCCATGGCAAGAGCGAGTGGCATGCCATGGAGGAGCCTCCGGGGATGAGCCTACCAAGGTCGAAGCCCTTTACGCCGCGCCAACAGAGGCCCAAGAGAGGGACAAGGTTGAGGAAGTGGAGCAGCCCGAAGAGGAGTGGCTCGCAGGGGGCCCTCAAGCCCCGGAACCAAACTTGGAACAGCTCCCTCGCAGGCGGGCCAGCCGGGGAATAGCGGCCCCTATTCCCGCGCCCATCACCAAGAGGGTGAAGAAGGCCGCCCCTAAGGGCGATGGGCCGGACGTGGTACGCCACCATTCTTCTTGCCTTTCTGAAGCCAAGACCCCTCCCACCAAGCGGCTAGCGGTCATAGGGGTTGACGCCAGCTCCGAATCAAGATCGAGCTCCTCGCGCAGCTCATCCTCGCCGGAGCCCCCACCTCCTCAAAAGGGCTCAAAGTTGCCGGGAAGCACTGCTCCTCCGACCTTGAAGAGGAGCAGAGCGACCCCACCGCCCATGGAGTTCATGCTGGGCTCCATGCTCATTGATTCAGAGTGAGAAAACACTATCTTTTCTTGTCGAAGCGTCATGCACTTGTTGGTTTGCTGATCCCATCTTGTTTGTTGTCCTTGACAGAGATGAGGAGGAAACCCTCATCCACCGGGCCAAGCGATCCAAACAAGTGGAGTCGTCAGGGCCTTCGAAGGGCACGGGCTTGGCGGGAGGCAGCATGATTGATTCAGCGCCAAGCCCCCGGCATGAAGGTATGGGATAGGCCTTCCCCATCAGCGAAGGCATGGGAGAGCGAGTCCCATCTTCCACCAAGGGAGAGGGAGAGCTCGCCCAGAGCGAGGCTCCCCGGGAGGGGCTCACCTTGCCCGATGTCTAAGCCGAGAAATCCCCGACAAGGGCCTCTATGGAAGGATCGGCCCATGCTGATGTTGTGGCCACCGAGGAAGGGGGCGGGGGTCATGCCCCGACAACTGGTGTCGCCGGGGAAACCGATGTCCTCCCACGGCAAACATCTCCAGGTAATTCTCTTGCTCTTTGTTCTCTGTTGCTTACTTTATTTTTGCTTCAAGTCTCTGGCTTTCTAACACATATTATTTCCTTGTCATTGCTTGCTAAACCTGCTTGCAGCCCCATTGGCCAAGGAACCAGAGCTACTGGAGGAAGTGGTCAGTATTGCCAAGGATGCTGCTGAAGAGGCCACCAAGATTGCTGCCGCGGAGGGCCAGGAACATACTGTCGGGGATATCCAAGAGGTCCCAAAGGAGGCAGAGAAGATCCCCGGTAGTGTGCCAGGATCAAAGGGGTGGTCAAAGAGAAAATTCCCCTCCAAACTATGAGCCCTCCGCCCCAGTTTGGCACCTCGGCCGCGGCCCTGTAGCCATCTTCGAGCAACCTGGCATTGATTCTTGCCAACCTGGACTTGGAGCCCCCAGTTCATCCGCGGCAGTAAGCGCAGACTTTGATGAAGAGATCCAGCGCATCATGGCACCGCTGTCCTAGCGAGCTGAAGAGGCTGATGATTCAGTCAGTGCAGTTTTGGACCTATCTTTCCTGGAGTCCGTGGCAACACGCATCAAGGAGATGCATAAAAGCTACAGCCAGAAGTGGCAAGCACTCAAGGAGCAACGCAACTCCGCCAACCTCATGGATCAGAAACTGAGGGACAAGGGAAGTGAACTGCACGAGTGGCACGGCAAGCAGTTTAAAATCCTTCTGCGGTAACAGGAGGTGATAACTATGGCGAAAGAGGATGTCGCTGCCCGGGAAATCCGTTTGGCGGAGCGCGAAGCGCTTTTGGACGCCAAGGAGAAGGACATCTTTTCTCGGGAAGGGAACCTTGAGGCCACTCTCCACAGCAAGGATGAAGACCTAGAGGCCCTTGTCCAGCAGCGTACCAAGGATCTGGAGGATAAGCGCAAGGCGGCCCTTGACACACTCACCCTTGAATCTGCTGCCCAGCTGAAGAAGATTGATGATGACCTTGCCGCTGCATCTGCCGCCAAGTCTGACCTCGATCAACAGGTGGCCAAACTGACAAAGGAGCTTGCCGGGAGTGCCAAGGAAACTGTGGCTCTCAAGGAGGAAATGCAGAAGGCGGAGATTCTTCTGAAAGAGCTGCAATCGTAGCTTTCATCCAAGAGCCAGGACCTTAACACTCCCAACGACATCATTACTGATATGAAGGCACGGCTTGGTACTCTGGAAAGCAAGATTGAGTCTGCCGACGCCCATGAGAGGCAACTGACGAAGGACCTGGACAATGCAAGAATCCATCAAAAAGATGCAGAGGACAAGTTGGGCCGCGCGACCTCTAGATCAAGAATTTGGTGGATATCGCCGAGCGCCTTACTGCCCAGATTGCAATAATGAAAATGAAGAGCTGATCTTTCTCTGCAGGCCAACATGAAGTTCCCAGTGTCAAGCTGACGCTCTTCTTTGAGGGGTTGATTGAAGGGTTGAAGACGTATGAGGACGAAAGAGATGCATGCTTTACCCATGAGTCCCGAAAGCTCGCCCGTACCGCCCTCTTCATGGTCTTGAGCAATCTTGCCTTCCGCCATCCGTACCTCAACCTTGCCGATGGCTTCAGGAGGCTGCCGGTAGGCGCCGATGTTTCTGCTGCCGAGGAGAAAGCTGGTCCCTTCGCCGAAAAGGTTCTCTCCATCCCCAGGGTCCCCGAAGACCGCCGAGCACACCCGTGAACCATTCTTGTTGCTGTACCCTGTAACAAAACAAAATGTGTGTCTCGTGTTTAGGCCCCGTACTATATTTGCTTTTGCTCTTGTCAAACTGGTGTTTAATTAAGCCTAACTGCATGCTATCCCTCTTGTGTTTTTCCCATCGATGTCCGTATGGTTATCTTCTTTCTGTGTGTTTTGGTTGCCTGCCGGTAGTGTGCTGCCGCGATTGTTGTGATGAGCGGGTCCTTAGCTTTCAGCTGGCGTGGACATGCCCCGGCAGGTTTTTCCTTAGGAATCTTTGACGTAGCTGCCCACTTTGTTAAGCAGGCTCGAAACAAAGCAGGGGCACAGACAAATCTGACAAGGTGCCATCACACGAAAGATTTAAGCATACGAAGAAAACTTGGGTGTCCGAGGGATAAGCAAATGCAAACTCTGGAGGGAGAGTCAGTGAGCATGTTGACTTAGCTTTTTATTCACGCTTCCTTCCTTCCTTAATCGCGGTCATTTATCACGTCCGCGTACCTCGAGAGGACTGCGTTCACGTATCCACCTCAAGTCTGTAGAATCAACAATGGAAAACATGCGCAAGAGGGAAACTTGGTAGTTTATTAGTTGCATGTCCGCCCCCGGCAAGGGCCGGAGGGGATAATCAAATGCCTGCAGGTGACAATGCATGACGAAAAAGGAAGGGTCGGCTCCTCTCTCCTCTCCCTTTCGCCGTTGACGATATCACAGCTACGGGCATAAGGTCACGCTGGCGCGGATAGCCCTGCCGGAGCGTGCTTACCGGGGCGTCAATCAACGGATTTGCACCAGCGCTTCACTCAGGATTTTCCCTTGGCAGGGTAAATGCTGGACCGAGTTCCGCGTGGGCTTATCGACATTGAAGATGCCACCCCATGCACGGCTCGATCATCGACGAGCGAAAGTGGAGGAGGAGGAGGACATATACCATGCTTTCCACTCGCCTTAGTGATTCTCTCAGTTACCGGGCATGCTTGGTGGGAACCCGCCAGGAGGACAGCGTCGCCGCGTGCCTCGCTTTTCTCCTTTGGATAGGGGAAGTGTCGTGGCCACGCCACTTGAGCGGCTCGAGACCGCCGCACCGCCACCACCTCCCGTTTCCGCCACTGTCGCGGTTGCGGTGGGCATGGGTGACAAGGTCCGGGTAAGGCGGAACAAGGGAGCGGTGTCGCCTCTCTCTTCAGGAGGCGCTGATGATGCAAGCACTAATCTTGACGCCGGTGTCGCTTGACGCGCTATTCACGACCTCGGGTTCGTGCAAGCGCTCCGCCTACCTGGCGCACCAAAAATGTCATGGTAGAACATGGCCACCTATGGGGCCATCAGCCCCTTTGTGGTTCGGCAGGGGGGAGTTCGCATTGCACAAAGAGCAGAGACCACGGAACAGCATGACAGTGATGACGCTGGTGGTTTTTACCAAGGTTCGGGCCGCTGAGAAGCGTAAAACCCTACTCCTACTTGGTGGATTGATGGAGGGACCGTGAAGAATGCATGGCGCTCAAGCCCGGCAAGGTCGCCTTGGGGAGAGCAGCTACGTGCGTATGAGTACACGAGGGTCCGAATCCTTTCTAAGGTTGCCACGGTCCTCCTTTTATAGGCTAAGGTGTTCCCACAATGGCAAAACGGTCATTATCCAGTGATTAGATAGCTAATAGTGCTATCATACCTAACTCTGGCAGTTAGGACAAAGTGCATTAAATGCACTGCTAGGTGTCACACTGTGGATGCAGCCCGGCAGGCCTGCCGCGCAGCTTAGTCATCTTCCACCTGTTTGCTTGACACGCCTCTGGACGGGTGTCATATGGAGGTGATCTTCCTTCTAAATGGCTGCCACATGCGAAATGACAGCCACTTAGCTATCTGGGGGCTCAACACCGCACCGATGGACGACTTGCGTTGCGATGCGGTGGAGTCTTGGCGGGATGTAGGCCGCCAGTGGCCCCGGTAAGCCTGCCGGGGAAATCTTGGGACTTGTCTTCGGGGTGGCCTCGACCAGACCAGGCTCGCCTGCCCTGTAAGGGAGGCTTTCCCTTAGTGATATCTTGTTCTCTTGGTTTGTCTTGGTCTTCTTGATCTGTCCCTTGATTCCTCAAAGGGCTATCTCTTTGGCTCGGTTTTGTCTTGAATGCTTGGTGTTGCCGGGTTGGAGGCCTGCTCTCCGTGCACAAGTCAGGGGAAACATACACCCCTGTTTGTGTACCCCGACAATGAGTTTGATAATTACATTAGAAAGCAAGATCACTTCAATGAAAATGTTATGAAACAATTGAAATATAATTCTGATATGATTGCTCGCTTGAGTGACTTGTTATTTAGAATCTCAAATGATGTTAGAGGTGTAGGAAAACATGCCTCTATGGTTCAAACTCAACTAGAACAAGTTGCTAAATCGCAAAGAGAATTGCTTGATGAAATGAATAATAATATAAATGATTTTGCTGTTAGAGTAGCAACTAGAGGAGGTAAAATGACTCAGGAACCACTTTATCCTGTAGGACACCCTAAAAGAATTGATCAAGACTCCCAAAGAATTAACACTGATGCACCTAGTCCTTCTAAAAAGAAGAATAAAAAGAAAAATGATAGGACTTTGCATGCCTCTAGTGAACCTGAAGTAGAAAAACCTCCTGATAATGATAATGATGTTTCTATTTCTGATGCTGGAACTCAATCTGGTAATGAACATTCACCTAGTGATAATGAAAAAGATAATAATGATGTTCATGAAGACACTCAACCAGACAATGATAAACAACCAGATAATGATGTTGAGATAGAACCAGCTGTTGATCTTGATAACCCACAATCTAAAAATAAAAGATATGATAAAAGAGACTTTGTTGCTAGAAAACATGGAAGAGAAAGAGAACCATGGGTTCAAAAACCCATGCCCTTTCTACTTAAATCAACTAAGAAGAAAGATGATGAAGAATTTGAACACTTTGCTGAAATGCTTAGGCCAGTCTTTTTGCGCACTCGTTTCACTGATATATTAAAGATGGCCCCTTATGCAAAATATATGAAAGACATCATCACTAATAAGAGAAAAATACCGAAAGCTGAAATCTCCACCATGCTTACTAATTATTCTTTTAAGGATGGAGTACCTAAAAAACTTGGAGATCCGGGAATACCAACTATACCTTGCTCCATCAAAAGAAATTATGTCAAAACTGCTTTGTGTGATTTAGGAGCTGGTGTTAATGTTATGCCTTTCTCCTTATATGAAAGACTTGATTTGAATAAACTCACACCTACTGAAATATCTCTTCAAATGGCTGACAAATCAACTGCCATACCTATTGGTATTTGTGAGGATGTGCCCGTTGTTGTTGCAAATGTTACTATTTTAACGGACTTTGTTATCCTTGAGATGCCCGAGGAAGACAACATGTCGATTGTCCTTGGTAGACCCTTCTTGAATACTGCAGGGGCTGTTATTGATTGCAATAAAAGCAAGGTCACTTTTCACATCAATGGTAATGAACATACGGTGCAATTTCCGAAGAAACAATTCCAAGTGAATGGTATTAATGTTATTGTAAAATCTCTGACACTCACTATTGGAAGCTTTTAACTGCCTCTACCTACTGCTAAAAAGAAATATGAAATTCTTATTGTTGGGGACATGCACATCCCCGTTGAGGTAACTTAGTGTTTTACGAAAGTTCTTCGGTTTCATGTTAATCGAAAGTGGTTGTTAATAAGACTTGATCAACCTTATTAATGGATCATTTTTGAGAGGTATGAAGTTGATGAATTTAGTAAGCACAACTTTCTGTTTCCAACGTTTGTTTTCTGTTTTTCTTAGTTAAATAAAATAAAATGCCATGTTTTGTCTATTTTCTGAATTTCTCGTACAATAAAAAATGACCCAAAAATAAAAGTTCTCAGAATGCCCTGAAAATTTAATACGATTTTTTCCTGAATATTTAAGATTTTTTGATGCAAATAACATCAGGGGGTGCACCAGGTGGGCACAACCCACCTGGGCTCGCCGGCAGCACCAGGCGCGCCCTGGTGGGTTATGGTCCCCACGTGGGCCCCCTCACTTATCTCTTTAGCCCATGTCATCACCTACCTCCAGAAAAAAAATCACCATTGCTCTCTCTCTCTCGTGTTCGTGCTCTCAAACCCGCGGATTTCGATCTCTTTGCTCGAAGCTCCATTTCTGAAACTGTTTTGGGGGATATTGCTACTTGGTATGTGACTCCTCCATTGCTCCAATTAGTTTTTGCTTTAGTGGATTATATTTTGAATAATTTGCTACTCTTGGTGCTGCTGTAGATGAGCTTGCATGTTGAATTCTTAGTGTTCTATGTAGTTTGAATGCTCAATATGGCCTCTATGCATCCCTATGAGTAGCTGCTATCGATCTTGTGAAGTTTTGTTGACAAAAATTTTGTGGACTAAAATTTTCAGAATTTTGTTCATAGGAATAAGATGAGTTTCTTTAGGAAGTTTGCTTCCAAGAAGAACTCTAAGGGAGTCATTGGGGAGTCATCGGACAACGATCTCCACACTCGGAGAATGGCAGAGGTGCGGCCGTGCGAATGGCCGCACAACCCCTTCATGGATGGAGCCAGTTCACACAATTTGCAGCTAATGCTGGTCTCACCGACTTCATCGCAGCTGAGTGTGAACAACACCATCTCCTTACAAATTCCTTTGGGCAAAGTTTTCATTTTCTGAGTAGGAATAACCCCCCTAAGGTTCAATTCAATTTATATGCTGAGACCTGTCAGATACCACTTACTGTTTTTTGTGACATATACTTGATCCCTTCTGACGGGGAAATAAGAGAGCCTAGGCCTACAGAGTTCGAGGGCTTTTATCGTACTCTGTCAGTGGGGGATGAGAGGGGCGTGTCGAGTGTCACTGCTACTAGTTTGCAGTTTCCTGCTGTGCATTATTTTGCTCTATTCATTGCTAAGTGTTTAGTTGCTAGAGAGAAAGTCGGTGCACTCAGTGCTCCTGACTTTGCCATTTTATGCCGCGCACTTTATGGCGATAATAGCTATAGCCTCGGGGCTATTGTTGCACGTTGTCTGCACCTTAACAGAACCAAGGGAAAAATCCATGGCGGCATTTATGCTACTCGTTTAGCAAGTAATTTTAATGTTCAGATCCGCCAACATGATTATCCATTACCTAAGGTTTATTTAGATCGCCAGGCGATGGTAGCACATCAGTTTATCGGTGGCGAGGACACTATTAATAATGTTCCTTACAACCACCCATGATATTATTCCGTTGCCTGCACCTGCTTTGTTAGATTCTATTGCCAGGGGCGGATACAGGATCATGCCAGATGACATTATTGCCTACCGGAACAACCAGGCAGTGGCTGAGGAGGAGCCTCAGGAGTGGAATGCTCAGGTGCCCGCTCCACAGCACTTCAACGAGGGACCTGAGGGTTACTACGAGTGGTGATTACCAAGCTAGGCCAAAAGCCTAAGCTTGGGGGAGTACGTATTTCCATCGACATTATATTCATGTTCACACATTTCATTCCAGTTGTCGGTGTTCACACTTTTTCATTATATTATCCATGCTAGATTTATTTTCTTGCCTTCTTCTTGTGTGTTTGAAAATTTTGAGAAAATCACAAAAAATGTTGCTTGCTTCTTTTCGGTTTTTCTTTCTAGTTTAGTTAGTTGTAGTGTTTCAAAGAAAACCAAAAATATTTCCTTGTTCTTCTTTTGCTTGTTGGGAGCTTTCCCGTGTAAATAGTTTTTCTCTTTTTTGTTTTTCTCCTTAATTTGCTTTGTTCAAGAAAAACTAAAAACTCCAAAAATATTTCAGTATGTTTCTCTGAAATTCTTTTCCTTTTATTGAGTCATACCGAGGAGAAGACCATGATGAAATTGTTGAGTGGCTCTCATATGCATTGATATTGATTTAATAAAGAGCCCATATTACCTTGTCTTCTCCTTTTTGAATAAAAATGTTTGCATATTCCAGCTTAGTCCACGGCACTCTTGCACTATTATTATTTTCATATGATTCGGTCGTGGAAATGAAAGGCAATGATGACGATATTTGATGAACTGGCTGTGGCAGAGAGAAACAAGTATGAACTCAACTTGTTCTGTTTTTGTAAATATGTTTAACCTAGTATCCATGATTCAGCCTATTATGATCAAACATGTTTGCAATGACAATTAGAGATTATAGTTTCTCATGCCATGCTTAAGTAGCTAGGAGTCGATAATGATTTATCTTGGATGTCAACATGCATTAAAATGATTGTGATGTGGTATGATGATATGGTATCCTCCTTCGAATGTTCAAGTGGCTTGACTTGGCACATGTTCATGCATGTAGTTGAATCAAAACCAACATAGCCTATATGATATTTATGTTCATGGTGTTCATATCCTACTCATGATAGTATCCAATGTTACTTATGCATAATGCATGTTCATGACCATTTTTGCTCTCTAGCTGGCCGCTTCTCAACCTATTTGCTGGCCTTCGCCTGTACTAAGCGGAAAAACTGCTTGTGCACCGAAATCCTAAAACCCAAGTTATTCCAGATGAGTCCACCATATATCTACCTATATGCGGTATTACCCTTCTGTTCTAAGTAAATTTGCATGTGCCACCTCTAAAAACTTCAAATAAACATCCATTTTTGTGTGCCTGGATTGTTCATAGAGTGACAGGAAGTAGTCAATATCTTCCATGGTAAGCGGGTTATTCTCATGATGAGTGTTTATTCACTCGTCCTTGCACGAGAGGGGCGGTAATAGGGATTCCCAGTCCCAAAATCAAATTGCAAATAATTAAACAAAACTCCCCCAGGACTGATGTTGGTATGGACGGTACCCGTGGATTCGGCTAGCCGTGGAGTGTGTTTGTTGGTGGAGGGGGAGTAAACCTTTACTTTTATCACTTGGGAACCGCCACTAATGTGTTTAGCATGGAAGATATCGATAACTAATGGTCGCAAAGTAAACAGGAAAGGTGCATTTCTCAAAATTTTATTTATCTCTGTTTTAAAAATCTGAGCTCTGGCATCGCTGCAAATCACTGCTTC
Source organism: Thinopyrum elongatum (assembly GCA_011799875.1). Lineage (NCBI taxonomy): Eukaryota > Viridiplantae > Streptophyta > Magnoliopsida > Poales > Poaceae > Thinopyrum > Thinopyrum elongatum. Next base: position 66,249,301 of record CM022300.1, read on the forward strand.
CCTCTGTGAAGGGACTATCTATTTAATTTTATGTTGTGTCATCACCTTCTCAAATAAGCTCCAGACCTGAGAGCACTATTGTCGTCGTCATGCATTGTGTGTAGCTAATGTTGCATGCATCATGACTGGATTTTTTCTACCATGAATTACAATGTTTTGTGGTCTCAGAAAGGGCTAGCGAGATACCACTATTGTCATATTATATCATGGTCATTTTGACAAAGTGTTGTCATTTGAGATATCTTATTATTGCTCACTAGTTGCTTATGCCATTGATATGAGTTAATATAATTTTTAAGAGTTATTGTCGACATGGCTAGTCATAATATTTGCTGAAAACCTGGGTGCTACTTAAGCTTATTTATATAACAAGAGCAAAAGAGTTCGTAAAAGTTTTTCTTTTTCACTTTCAGTTTGTCAACTGAATTGCTTGACGACAAGCAAAGGTTAAAGCTTGGGGGAGTTGATATGTCTCCATTGTATCTACTTTTCCTAATGCTTTTACTCTTGTTTTGGACTCTAATTTGCATGATTTGAATGAAAATAACCCGGACTGATGTTGTTTTCAGCAGAACTACCATGGTGTTGTTTTTGTGCAGAAATAAAAGTTCTCGGAATGGAATGAAACTTTTTGGAGAATTTTTATACAATAAAAGAAAAATACTGCAGCCAAGAACCACCGAAGGGGGTCCCTGGGGGAGCACAACCCACCAGGGCGCGCCCCCCTCCTGGTGCACCTAGGTGGGTTGTGCCCACCTGGTGGCCCCGCTAACCCTATCTCCGACGCTATAAAATCCTATTTTCGGAGAAAAAAAATCAGAGAGAAAGAATTATCGCGTTTCACGAGACGGAGCCGCCGCCACCTCCTGTTCTTCATCGGGAGGCCAGATCTGGAGTCCGTTTGGGGCTCCGGAGAGGGGGATCTTCGTCATCACCAACCCTTCTCCATCACCAATTCCATGATGCTTCCCACCGGGAGTGAGTAATTCCTTCATAAGCCCGCTGGTCGGTGAGGGAGGTTGATGAGATTCATCATGTAATCAAGTTAGTTTTGTTAGGGCTTGATCCCTAGTATATCCATTATGTTTTGAGATTGATGTTGCTATGACTTTGCCATGCTTAATGCTTGTCACTTTGGGCCCGGGTGCCATGATTTTAGATCAGAACTGTTTATGTTATCACCATTATATCTATGTTCTAGATCCGATCTTGCAAGTTATAGTCACCTATTACATGTTATGATCCGTAAACCCCGGAGTGATAGTATTCGGGATACTTTCCGGTGATGACCGTAGTTTGAGGAGTTCATGTATTCATTATGTGCTAATGCTTTGTTCTAGTTCTCTATTAAAAGGAGGCCTTAATATCCCTTAGTTTCCATATGGACCCCGCTGCCACGGGTGGGTAGGACAAAAGATGTCATGCAAGTTCTTTCCATAAGCATGTATGACTATTTACGGAATACATGCCTACATTTTATTTATGAACTGGAGCTATTTTGTATCGCCCTAGGTCATGACTGTTATATGATGAATATCCTCCAATGAATTCACCGATCCAATGCCTACGAATTTTCCATATATTGTTCTTGCTAAGTTACTACTGCTATTGTTACTGTTACAACTGCTACAAAATTATTGCCATCACTACTACCATTACCGCTTCTGTTACTACTACTATCAAAACTATCATATTACTTTGCTACTGATCATATTGCTGCAGATAATTAATTTTCAGGTGTGGTTGAATTGACAACTCAGCTGCTAACACTTGCAAATATTCTTTGGCTCCCCTTGTGTCGAATCTATAAATTTGGGTTGAATACTCTAACCTCGAAAACTGTTGCGATCCCCGATACTTGTGGGTTATCAGACGTATCAAACCACATCAAAATGGAATAGAGTTTACATGATCCATGACAGGCTCTAATTGTCGATGGCGGCCCGGTGAAGACGCTTGGGATCATTGGCACCCTCGAGCGGCCAAGTTGGCTCTTTCGGACTTGGAGGGGGTGATGCAAAGTCATGCGAAGCTGCTCGCCATGATATGGTCGAATAGGCCCCACTCCGCAAAGAATCGGATGCGTCGCGGAACTGGTTCAAAACCCTTGCCGGTGGCTCACCTTTTCCAGTCGTTGCGCTTCGTAATGGGAGGCGGAGCTCTTTGTTCCTGTAGTAGAGTGGAGCCTCGCAGGGCCCTGACGAGCAACCATCTCTATTGCCATTCCTTCACGTGAGAATACAGCTCCATCAAAATGAAGTTCTTATTCCCCTTCTTCCCAGGGAAGCGGAAGGTCACGTAGCTGGAAATCTGGTTGTCCTTGGAGTTCAGGCAAGGGGAGTAGAAGTGCCAAAAAAGTTCCAGTGAAGGTTGCACTCCAGCGAATCCCTCGCAGAGATGGGTAAAGATGGCAAGGACCAGCACCGTGTTCGGATGCAGGTGCAGCATATGGAGCTGGAAGTGCTTTAGTACCGCAAGGAAAAAATTAGAAAAAGGGGGTACCGAGCCTTCAACGAGGAAATTGACGAAGATGGGCACAACATGGTCCCCAACTCCCGGCTGCTTGCCAGGAATAGCACCATGCCCCCCACTCATTGTTCACACTGCCAATCAAGAAGTGGAGCGATTGCACGCTCTCCTCATCCGCAATTTCAGATCCGTAGAGGGTTGGCTCCGGCCCCTATGGCGCTTCCTCCTCCTTGTTTCTCTTCCCTTTGTCCGCAACGGGCTTGGATTTGAAAGACGCCATGGGTGGGGAGAACTCTGACTAGAGGCGGAAGGTGGAAAATGGAGAAAGCACTACCGCGGAGGTGCGAAAGGGCTAGAGGAAGAAGACCGGGGAACTGACGGATTGTGTTCCGGCACCTCTCCCTTTATAACCCTGGGTGACGATAACATGAAGACCTCCCATCCCATGGGGTAGTCCGTCCATGTTCTATGCTTCCCGAGGATGTGTTACAGGCATGCATCAGCAATTGAGGCGCCCCCACCGCCTCCATCTGACAAAACCGTCCACCAAGATGTCATTAAACAAAATAGCAGAAATATCGCCAACACTCAGACCCACCACACGGGGCCAACCGCCACGCGTCAAGACCCGGGGAAGGTCAGGCCCTGTCTCCCTTCTCTATCCCAATGACGGCCAAGGAGGGTGACAGACCCGGGGGCTACTGTCGGCGTAAGAAAACCCGGGGTATTGCTAGCCCGGTGCTCTGTGTCTCGACGGTGGGCCCGTGGGTATTCCTCGATAAGGACATGGCTCTAGAAGACTTCAATCAGCCTGGTGAACTGTGACGCAAGCTGCCGTGAAATGATTCCGATTACGAGGTCTGACCTTTCCCGAGAAGTGATGAGTGATATATTTAAACTCATTTCAACCTTGTTTAAACCGAGTTATTTCACTAAAAGAAAGATATTCGCTCCGATATTGCAACTAGTGACTAATGAATGCAAATGATTTTACAAATCCTCTCTTTAATATTTTTTCCACAGGAATTGGGCTAAAAAGGGAATATATCATGTCGGAGAAAGGAGAGGATAGAAAATGGAGAAGAAATGAATCACCAGGAAGCGCCAGAAGGACTCCAGAGCAAAAGATGGCATTCCATGCGACCATGAACGCTCGCATGAGCGGTCATTTGGCGTGGAAATCGAGGCAGCTCTTCCACCTGAACAACTTTTATTAAGGGACCCCGTCAAAATGTCAACGAACATAACAGAGGAGGAGCGTCAAGCACAGCCACAACCCATTCATCATCATCCTCATCTGCAAACCATAGCCGCCACCATTTTCACCTACATAGCCATCTCCACCACCATAGCCCTCTCTCATCTAGTTCATACTTGTAATCGTGCATCGCATAAGGCATCTACTGTAAGACATATTGCAATCAATCAATCTCAAGATGTGTTCTTCAATGATTTCTTCTCGCGATCTGATCTCCATATGTGAGTAGTCCGGTAAGGTATGGGGTGAGGCACGAGCCATGTAGCCCCAGGTATTTGGCGAAGGGATCAATGGAAGTCTTTGACACAACGTCTTGTATGTGTGAAATAAAATTGCATCGTGAAGTATCTCTTGTCTTGTCCGCGATCTTCATCCTTGCAGGTAGCCAGGATCATGGAGATCGAGCACCGGTGAGTCTAGGAGCAAGGGGACCGTTGATACGTCTCCAACGTATCTATAATTTATGAAGTTTTCATGCCATGTTTATAACAATTTTATATGGTTTTGGTATGATTTGAATGGAACTAACCTGGACTGACACTGTTTTCAGCAGAACTACCATGGTGTTGTTTTTTGTGTAGAAATCAAAGTTCTCCAAATGCAATGAAACTTTTTGACGATTTTTTGGAAGAAAAGAGGCACTAGAAGCTTCGTGGGAGGGCCATAAGAGCCACAAGGGCCCCACAAGGCACCAGGGCGCGCCAGGTGGGGCTGGCTCGCCTTGGTACCTTGTGGGCTACTCGTGGCCCATCTTCGCGTGATTCCAACGCTGAAAAATCCTATATATACATACATACATACATACATACATACATACATATATATATATATATATATATATATATATATATATATATAAACCCCCAGAAATAACCCTAGATGAGAAGTTTCGCCGCCGCAAGCCTTTGTAGCCACGAAAAACCAATCTAGACACTGTTCCGGCACCCTGCCGGAGGGGGAATCATCACCGGAGGCCATCTTCATCATCCCGACGGCCACCATGATGAGGAGGGAGTAGTCCACCCTCAGGGCTGAGGGTTTGTACCAGTAGCTATGTGTTTAATCTCTCTCTCTCTCTCTCTCTCGTGTTCTTGATTTGGCACGATCTTGATGTATCGCGAGTTTTGTTAATATAGTTGGATCATATGGTGTTTTCCCCTCTCTATCTTGTTTTAATGAATTGAGTTTTCCCTTTGAGATTTCGTTATTATTGAATTGAATACTTTTATGGATTTGAGAGTACTTGATGTATGTCTTGCTATGAATACCCATGGTGACAATGCGGTATCATATTGATTCACTTGATATATGTTTTGGCACTCAACTCGGGGGTTCCCGAGGTGACATTGGGGTAATCTATGCATAGGGTTTGATGCACATTTTCGTCCTTGTTTCTCCGGTAGAAATCTTGGGGCAGTCTTTGAGGTTCTTTGTGTTGGATTGAGTATTGTGAATATGAAATTGTTTGATGCATATCATATAATCAACTCACAGATACTCGTGGTGACATTGGAATATCTAGGTGACATTAGAGTTGGTTGATGTGTATCATATGGTGTTATTTTAGTACGAACTCTTAGATCGATCGATTAGAAAGGATAACTTGGTGTTATTTTAGTATGAACTCTTGGATAGATCGATCGGAAAGGATAACTTTGAGGTGGTTTCGTACCCTACAAACAATTTCTTCTTATGTTCTATACTAGATAAGATCTTTGGAGTGATTCTTCATCGCACGTTGAGGGATGGTTATATGATCCAATTATATTAGCATTGTTGAGAGATTGTACTAGCGAAAGTATGAACGCGAGGCCTCATTTTCAAGCATTGCAATACCGTTTGTGCTCACTTTTGTTACTTGCTACCTTGCTATTTTTTATTGTTCCTATTACAAAAATCAATATCTACTATCATTACTACACTTGAATCACCATCTCTTCGCCGAACTAGTGCACCTATACAATTTACCATTGTATTCGGTGTGTTGGGGACACAAGAGACTCTTTGTTATTTGGTTGCAGGGTTGTTTGAGAGAGACCATCTTCATCCTACGCCTACCATGGATTGATAAACCTTAGCTCATCCACTTAAGGGAAAGTTGCTACTGTCCTACAAAACTCTGCGCTTGGAGGCCCAACACGAGCCTACAAGAACATGTTGTGTAGTAGACATCAAGCTCTTTTCTGGCGCCGTTGCCTGGGAGGTGAGTGCTTGAAGGTATATCTTTAGATATTGCAATTGAATCTTTTAGTTTCTTGTTTTATCACTAGTTTGGTTCGTAAAAGAAAACTACAAAAAAATGGAATTGAGGTGGCATCATATTATTCGTCTTTATCTATCATGTCTTTCTTGAAAATGATGGATCGGAAAATTGTGCTCAATTGATAGAAGAAGAATTCAATAAAATGTTTGGCATAAAATATTTGGATGATGAGCATGATTGCAATGTTGTTATCTATCATGTCTTTCTATGAGGTGGCATCATATTATTCGTCTTTATCTATCATGTCTTTCTATGAATATGCATGATGCTAATGATATGCAAAGCCATAAGCTTGGGGATGCTATGTTTGATGAAGATGATATTTTTATTCCCCCAAGTTTTGATTAGAATATTTATTATGATTAATGCATGCCTCGTATTTATGATGATTACAATGATGAAAATGGGTTTGGAAGAGTGTCAACTCTAGGTAATAATGATCCCACTATTTTGGAGAGTGCTGAATCTTATTATAATAATAAAAGTGGATTTGGTGAGGTCATGAGTTTATTTAGTGATGAATTCACTATTTTGGAAGAGGTTTCAATTGATTATGAAAACAAAGTTCCTATCTATGATGATTATGGTGATGACATGTATGCTATAAAGATTAATGATAACCATGAAACATGTCATCATGATTTTAATGTTCAATTTGATTATGTCAACCAAGTATCTCATGATAGTTATTTTGTTCAGTTTGCTCCCACCACTAAGAATGAGAATGAATTTGCTTATGTGGAGAGTAATAAAAATTCTATACTTGTGGATCATGAAAGGAATGCTTTAAGTGATATTTATATTTTTGAATTCATTCATGATGCTACTGAAAATTATAATGAGAGAGGAACTTATTCTTTTACATATCTCAATAATATCAAGTTTCTTCTCTTTATGTTGAAAGTTTTGAAGTCATGCTTGTTTTGCCTTTCTATGCTAGTTGATTCTTGCTCCAATAATTTTTTTGCTCACAACATCCATATGCATAGGAAGTGGGTTATACTTAAATGTGCTAGTCATATGCTTCATGATGCTCCCGTTATGTTTCAATTCTTATCTTTTATGTGAGCATCATTGAAATCATCATGCCTAGCTAAAAAGGCATTAAAGAAAAGCGCTTGTTGGGAGACAACCCAACATTTACCCCTACTGTTTTTGTGTGTTCACATGATTAGGATACTGTATTAATCTTGTTTTATAGCTTTTGTTTCAATAAAGTACCAAGTAAAGCCTTTGGGATAATGTGGATGATAGTTGACTTCATTCTGTGCAAAAACAGAAACTTTTGCACCCAGGAACAGAATTGTTAAAAATCACTGGAGCGTTGAAAAATTCTGAATTTTTTACAGTTGATTGATATACAAATTTTCTACGTTTTCCTATTTTTCAGAGTATTTGGAGTTACAGAAGTACAGTCATTATTCAGATCTTTACATACTTTTCTGTTTTTGAAAGATTCTGTTTGCAATGCATAGTTTGCTTGTTTTTTGATTTCTATTGCTTATATTGCTTAATATAAATTATGGAAATTATAGAGTATAGTAGGCTTTATGAGGAAAAAATTATGAATCTTGTCTTTGACAGTACCCAAGTGAATGATTTGTTTTACTATGCTAACCCATCTCACGAAGTTCCGTTAAGTTTTGTGTGATTGAAGTTTTCAAGTTTTGGGTGAGATATCGATATCAAGAGAATAAGGAGTGACAAGACCCTAATATTGGGGATGCCTAAAGCACTCCAAGATAATATTCAAGGAAGATCCAAGCAACTAAGCTTGGGGATGCCCCGGAAGGCATCCCCTCTTTCGTCTCCAACATTATCGGTAACCTTACTTGGGGGTATATTTTTATTCGTCACATGATATGAGTTTTGCTTGGAGTGCCATATTTTTTTTTAGGATTTTCTTTCTGTTATTTAGAGTAATGTTTTGCATCTTTTATTTCAATAAAAGTGTCAAGGATAGTCTTTACCATGCTTATTTTGCAAGTCTATATGTTGCTGTTTGAAAAAAGAAAGTTTGTTGTGATGTTTTGAATATTGGTGAATAGTCCGAACATGATAAAATCTTGAAATTTTTACACGGTGAACTACGAAAAAATTTCTACAGTGTTGTAAAGTTTCAGAATTTTTGGAGTCAGGGAAGTATGAGTATAATCGCACTCTTACAGACTGTCCTATTTACACAGATTGCTGTTATGTTTGCATTGTTTGCATATGTTTGCTTGTTTAATGATTCTATTTGAGGATAGGAGTATTAAATATGCAGAGGCATTTAGTATGCAATGTTGAATAATAATTCTAGTGATTTTCTACAGTAGAGAATGATAAGGTTTTGCATTTGATTTATACTAACTTATCTCACGAGTTCTTGTTTAGTTTTGTGTGGATGAAGTTTTTAAGATTTAGGGAAACCCAGATATAAAAGGAATTAAGGAGACGCAAAAGATCAAGCTTGGGGATGCCCAAGGCATCCCAAGATAATATTTCAAGAAGTCTCAAGCATCTAAGCTTGGGGATGCCCCGGAAGGCATCCCACCTTTCTTTATCAACAATTATCGGTTAGTATCGGTTGAGCCTAAGTTTTTGCATCTTCACATGAGTTGTGATATTCTTGGAATGCCATTTTTTTTTGCTTTCTGTTTTAATAAAATACTTAGATATGATTTTTTTAATGGGAGAGAGTCCTCACATAGCTACCTATTTACTTAACTACTCACTTGATCTTCACTTATATCTTTTTGGAGTAGTTTGTCGAACACTCTCATGCTTCACTTATATTATTTTGAGAGTTTATAATAGTGATGAAAATTTGCACAAGCTTTGAAATTGGTACTAATATGATGAATATTCAAGAAGGATATAATAAAAACTTTCATGTAGATCATTGGATATGATAAGTTTGATTCCTTGCAATAGTTTTGAGATATGGAGATAGTAATATGTGAGTCATGTTGGTGAGTAATTGTGCTTTAGTAGGAATATTGGTGTTAAGGTTTGTGATTCCCTATGCAAGCACGAAATTCAATAGTGCAATGAAGTTATATCCTACTTGTGGTGCATTGTTTGGTGTTATTTATTAATGCTCATTTATGATCGTTTTTGTTTCTTGGTTGGTCGCTTCTCAATTTGTTTACTAGCCTTCATTTGTACTAAGCGGGAACACTGCTTGTGCATCCAAAATCCTAAACCAAGTTGTGCCAAATGAGTCCACCATATCTACCTATATGTGGTATTTCCATGCCGTTCCAAGTAAATTTGTATGTGCCAACTGTAATTTTTCAAAATGAATTTCCTTTTTGTGTGCCCGTACCGCTCATGAAGAGGCAGGGGGTGGCCGATATTTTCCATGCTAGGTATGTTATTCTCAAGATGAGTGTTTACTCACTGGTCATTGCAAGAGAGTGTGGCAGGTAATAGGGATGCCCAGTCCCGAAATGAAAAAAAATTACTTTATGTTGTCAAATAATAAATTCCTTGCAAAGTGTTGTTATGGAAGGCACCCGTGGATACGGCTAGCCATGGATTGTGAAAGAATGGTGGAAAAAGTAATAAACTTTATTTTATGTTTGGGAACCACCTATGATGTATCTAGCATGGAAAGTATTGGGAATTCTCGGTCGTTTTCATTGACAGGAAAAGCATGCCTCTCAAAACAATATCTCTCAATTTAAGCTTTGAGCTCTGGCACCTCTACAAATCTCCGCTTCCCTCTGCGAAGGGCCTATCTATTTACTTTATGCAATTTTTATTTTTATTGAGTCTCCATCTTCTCTTATAAAGAACTAACTAGGGAACACTATTGTCATACTTGTGCATTGGGCATAGCTAACATTTGAGTGTGTTTCGTAAATGGATCAATGATTGAGCATAATGGGCTAGGGATAGCTTTCTTTAGCGTTGATATTTTGCAAGACATGGTTGCTTGTTAGTATGCTTGAGTATTGATGTCTTCATTTCAAATTATAGACTATTGCTTTGAATCATTCAAGTCCAAATGTCCATGCTATAAAAGACAAGAGTATATGAGGAATATGATAGGTAGCATTCCACAACAAAAATTCCGTTTTCAATTGCTACTTTATCATGATAAGTTTTATGAGAAAGAGTTGCTATTATGATGCTAGGAAAAGTGATTGAAATTATCATTGATCAAACTTATGCACTATGCTAGCATTCACACTTCATAAATTATTTCTTTTATCATTTACCTACTCGAGGACGAGTAGGAATTAAGCTTGGGTATGCTGATACGTCTCCAACGCATCTATAATTTATGAAGTATGCATGCCATGTTTACAACAATTTATTTATGGTTTTGGTATGATTTGAATGGAACTAACCCGGACTGACACCATTTTCAGCAGGACTACCGTGGTGTTGTTTTTTGTGCAGAAATCAAAGTCTCCAAATGCAGCGAAACTTTCTGACAATTTTTTGGAAGAAAAGATGAACTAGAAGCTTCGTGGGAGGGCCAGAAGAGCCACGAGCGCCCCAGAAGGCACCAGGGCGCGCTAGGTGGGGCTGGCTCGCCCTGGTACCTTGTGGGCTACTCGTGGCCCATCTTCGCGTGATTCCAACGCTGAAAAATCCTATATATATATATATATATATATATATATATATATATAAACCCCGAGAAATAACCCTAGATGTGAAGTTTTGCCGCCGCAAGCCTCTCCAGCCACGAAAAACCAATCTAGACCCTGTTCCGGCACCCTGCCGGAGGGGGGAATCATCACTGGAGGCCATCTTCATCATCCCGGCGGCCACCATGATGAGGAGGGAGTAGTCCACCCTCGGGGCTAAGGGTTTGTACCAGTAGCTATGTGTTTAATCTCTCTCTCTCATGTTCTTGATTTGGCACGATCTTGATGAATCTCGAGCTTTGTTAATATAGTTGGATCATATGGTGTTTTCCCCTCTCTATGTTGTTTTGATGAATTGAGTTTTCCCTTTGATATTTTGTTATTATTGGATTGATATTTTTATGGATTTGAGAGCACTTGATGTATGTCTTGCTATGAATACACGTGGTGACAATGGGGTATCATATTGATTCACTTGGTATATGTTTTGGCATTCAACTCGGGGGTTCCCGAGGTGACATTGGGGTAATCTATGCATAGGGGTTGATGCACATTTTCGTCCTTGTTTCTCCGGTAGAAATCTTGGGGCACTCTTTGAGGTTCTTTGTGTTGGATTGAGTATTATCCTTACAAAAAAAAAAGACACATCCGTGACATTTTGGGCCGAACGAAAAAAAAAATCTGTCATGCTTATGACACTTCTGTGACGATAATTGTGACCAAACCCGGTATCATCATGGATGTGGTGGGCTCCTACTTCTATGACAAAAAATCATGACAGAAAATGGGCTTTTCGTCCTGGGTGGGCCGGAGACGCAGCTGCATGACATTCTTTGGGCCGTCCATGACGGAAAAAATCGTGGTAGAAGCGAGGGCGAGGAAAATATCGAGGAGTTCCCGGTTACGGTGGGTGGTCGAGGCCGAGCGATGCACTGTGGTTTGCGCGTTTCTCTCGTTTACGCGCGTGTGTGCGAGGCGTTAGGCTCTAACTGAACCCGAGCGATCGCACTACTAGCTACATTACTGAACCCGAGCGATCGATCCCTTGGCTGTTAACTGAACCCAAGCGATTCATTCGCTGCCGACTGAACCCGAGTGATTCCTTCGCTGCTACTGCTAACTGAACCGAGCGATCGATCACTGTTGTTGCTTACACTGAAGCCGATCGAGCCCCCGTGCGAGCCGTAGCCAGCCGGTGTTGGTTGCCTCTCGATGAACAGTGACCGTTGCTACCATGCGCGCGATACGTAGAACAAGTCGAGACGTGGTGAGTCGAGCCGGTTGGTTGGCTGTGGATGAACAGTTCCTGGTGGGGGTTGGATGAACAGGACCCCGTGGTAGTAGGCCGTTGCCGCTAGATGAACAGGGACCCGAGGAGGCCACCGCACCCCAGCCGGTTGGGGGTGGATGAACAGGACCCCGTGGAGGCTCTATGAATAGTAGCCGGTGGAGGCTGGATGAACAGTAGCCCGTGGAGGCTAAAGGAGGTCGACGGTGGTTGAACAGTTGCCCGTGGAGGCTAGAGCGAGGCAGTAGACGGTGGATGAACAGGACCCCGTTTCGACCGTAGGCACTCCAACACAAGTCCGTTTCCTCCGTTTTGTAGTACGCCACACCCCTCCCGATCAACAGGACCCGTTTCGACTGTAGGCACTCGACCAGAAGTTCGTTTCCTCCGTTTTGCGGTACGCCAGACCCTTACGAATGAATAGGACCCTGTTTTGACCGTACGCGGTCGAATAGAAGGCCCGTTCCCTCCATTTTGCGGTACGCCAGACCTCGTTTTGGCTGTTCCGTCCAAGCCAGTTGGCTCCCGATGAACACGACGTATTCCATTGCCTCCCGATGAACAAGACGCATTCCGTTGCCTCCCATTGAACACGACGCAGTTTCTCCGTTCTGACCCAGCCGACTGGCTTCCGATGAACAGGATGCCGTTGCTACTGTCCATTGCCTCTCCATGTACACGAGCCCTGGCCGTACGTATGCGCGAGTACGCGTTCGAGACCCCGCCCGTATGTACGTATGTGGCCGTATTTTTTGGCATCTAGCTGTACGTACGTGTACACAGTTTTGACTGGACTGCCTGAACTGCTACCGCTCCTTACTTGTGGCACCCCGATAGAGGGCCGACGCACGCCAGTCCCAGGATAAGACCTGACGCACGTCAAAGACATGATACAGCAATTCCAGGCACAAAATGGCTTTATTATATTAAATGGAGTATTACAATACTGTTGCTTACAACAATATTACATAGCTTCAAGGCTAACTAAGATGGCAGCGAAGGCCTTGGCTCAGCGGTGACATCATCTATGGCTGGGCTCCATAACTCACAGGACTGGCTGGGTTACGATCTAGCACGACGGATCTTCTCCTGCAACTGGCCACGTGCAAGGCCAGGTGAGTACTTTGAATGTACTCGCAAGACAACCAAATACATAGCATCCAAACAAGCAGATGACAAAGCCAACCCTATGCTATGCAAGAATTTATTCTAAACATGGCATGGAATTAACAGGAAATCACGAATCAAGCATAGCATAGCATACCTATCTAGCATTATTAATCATCATGTCGTAGCAAAATTATCTGGCATGTTTAAACATCCAGCAGCATTAATCATCACGATATAACGGGGTTATCTTAGCAAAGTAACTACTGAAGTAAAGTACAGTAAAGTAAAGCATGCATCAAGTAAATAGTCCATATTCCGAATATCTCATGATCCAATCTGAACCAGATCCAAATCCAAGTCTTTCGGTCATCTGACCATCTCTTCCATAGCCATCTCATGGCTAATATACCATACTCCTGTCAACATCTGCTGTCCATGCAGGACAGGTCCTTTCACCATCATTACGGTTGATCGCCTAACGAGGTCTGGACGGGCTGTCCAATACCGTGGACACGGCTATTCGAATAGATTTTACACTCTGCAGAGGTTGTACACTTTACCCACACCACGGAACTCATGGCCTCGTACTCCCATTCGGGTGGACCAACGACGTTCCGACGAAACCTGTCTGACCCGTGACTCTTCCATCGTACCACCGGCCATCACACTCCCTCGGAGTCAAGCCTTGGGTGGCCCCGTGTCACCTCGTGACACCCTGCCACCGTCGTGGCCAAACTAAACTATCCCAAACGGGGACGGGTACCCAAACAACTCAACTGGGCTCACAGGGTTATCGCCGCCTACCAGGCCAGGGCAGCGCGCGCGCATAACCCTCCCTCTTTGGAGGTACCGGTGAAAGAGCACGCGATCAGACCAAGTCAAGGCCGTCCCATGCCGGCAAATGTGGTTGCACGGATAAGCCCGGACAGGTGACTCTGATCAACCGACTAGGTTTATCAATATATCTCCATCATCCCACCATTACCTTAACAATTATAAGTGTGAACAGCCACTTAACATCAGCATAGCAGAATCATTACAACGTTGACAAACATGGCAAGATATCAGATCATGGTACTCACATGATAACGGTATCCAAAATATTGTTACTAGCATGGCAGGGCATGGCATGGAAACAAGGCATGATATTAGATGAAACGTAATGCTAACATCTAAAACAGATGACATAACAGGTGTATGCAAGTGCATGCTAACAGGAGATACAGATGTACTACAATGAACACACAGGGTGCAAGCAAAGTCATCACACAAGTCCGGAGCTCATGGAAGAGGTTGGCTTGCCTGGGGTAGAGGAATACACCGGGTGGAAGTGCAATAACACTCCGGGAAGATTCGCTGGAAAAGTTTCCCTCTCGAAGGGGCTGATCGAAGGGCAAGGGCAAAATGGTCATTTTCACAGCGTGAAACATTATGAAAATGACGCCATCAGAACGGGCTCGTCGATCTGAAGACGTGGGCGTTGGTTTTACCTCAATCGGAGTTACGGTCGCAAAGTTAGGGCCGTTCGTTCGTTAAGCGTTAAAACAGACAAAATCTGTCCATTTTAGCTCTTAACCAGCGAACGTTTTCTATATAATAGATTCGGCCGGCAGCTGGAAAAAGGAAAACGTCTTTTGAAAAATACGCCTTCGGAGTCAGAAGACGTACTCCCTAAAATACGTTTTCACTTAAACCAGCGGGCCCGGGTTGACTTCTTTCTCTCTGAATTACGTGTGGGCCCGCCTTATCCACCTCCTCTCTCTTCTCCCTTTCTGGTCGTCGACCTCCTTGTGACCGAAGACAGGGGCGCGCCTCGGCCGCCGGCATGGCCATCCCATCATCGCTCTAGAGGTCCAGCCGGTGAGCTCAAGGGCTCCACCGACGTGCGCCGCCTCCAGTGGTGGTTGCGGGCCTGCGCGGGACGGCCCACAGCGCCATCGCCACTGACCAAGGCACGGCGGCCATTGGCCGGCAGCGAGGTCACTCCGGCAGCACCTCCCCGACTAAAATGAGAGCGGCAGCGGCTCAGAAGGCCGTAGAGGAGGCCTCAGGCGCAGAGGGAAGGGAGAGGGGAGGGCTAGGGCGCCGGAATGGGCCGAGGGCAACGGCAACAGAGGAGAAGACGGCCATGGTGGTGCTTTGGGTGGTGGGCACGGGCTACTCTAGCAAAAATTGGAGGGGGCGGTAGCTCGGTGAACCACGAGGGAGTCCGAGGACTGGAATGGAGAGGAGGGGAGGCCGAAGCTGGCTAGCTCGAAGAGGACGGGCGGCGGCAGAGCCACTGCCATGGCGGAGGGAGGAGCTCAGGGAGCTCAGCTAGGAGGATTGGGAGGGGCTGGGCTGCTGGTGATCGAGTAGGGCTCGGGGCACGCACTATATATAGCAGAGGGGAGGACTACGCGACGATGGCCGAAGCTCCGAGACGCACGGGGAGGTTTTGAGACGGTGGTGCCGTGGCGGCACGCTAGCGGCGCACCCGCTGTCGGCACGCCTGGCCAACGGGCAAGCTTACAAGGCCAGCTGGGTATGGATGAGGGTCCGTACGTCGCCGCAGACGTCGGCACAAGGCTCCGGCGCGAGCACAGGGGAAGGGACGCGACATCTCAACACAGAGCTCCGGCTGTAGCTGCATTTGGCGTGGTCACCACGTGGCCATCGCCTTGCCATGATGCACTTGACGCCAAATGATGTCTGGGAGGTTCTCCACACATCGCTGAGTTGACCTATGCGTCTGGAAGACATAGGGGAGCTCTGAGGTGACTAAACCAAGGTCAAACAGGTTCTGGCAGCAAAGTGTTTGTCATGTGGTGTGGCCACCACAGTGCAAACATTGGCATGATCTTGGGCAGGGGTGAGTCATCCACTAAGGTAGTCATGCTGGCAAAATTTGGGCACAAATGGACAATGCTAGCTGGTACTTCCTTTGTAACCTTGCCCACTGACCAGAAATGCAAATGATGATGCTGGGGTCAAATGGCTAGATGGATTTTAATGATTCTTGGTGTAGAGTGATGATATGGTCATAGGAATTGTCTGGAAAAGTTTCAGCTCAAATTGATCATCTATGAGGGTACTTCCTTCACAGAGATGCAATCTGGACAGAAACTTAGATAATTTACTGAGGAAGATTGACTTGATGGAATGAGCTCATTTTTGGTATACAGGAGTAATATATCATAATGAATCACCCTGCAAAATTTCAGCCCAAGGAGATCAAGCAATCAAGCACTTCCTTTGCAAACTGAAAATCTGAACAGAATTTGCAAAGTGGTGTTGTGCTCAAAATTTAATGGGTGGAACTTGAGATCTTGATGGAAATGGTGAATATAGGGGTAGGACAAGCTCCACAAATTATTTGGGATTTTTCCCAACTACCAAAATGGTAGTTCCTTTGGAAAGGCCCCAAATTGATATATTGGCTTTAAATAGGAAAATGAAATTTCCCCTATTTAATTATGGCCAATATTTTTATGAGAGCTCAATATGATCACAAAGAATATCTCCACAAGTTTTCATGAACTTTGGAGATGGATAGATATTATTCTGGATTTAATTCCTCGGAAAGGAAGAAAAAGGAATTAATTCTAGATGAGAAATATTGCATATGACTTGGCAATATTTTAACACATCTAGGGTTTATGAGTGAAGGATGATCTCCGGAAATTTTGGGAGGATCAACTGAGCAAGAAAAATGATAGTTCCTTTGTAAACGCAAAGGCAGGATTTCTAGTTCCGCTATTTTGGAACTAGGGTTTGAATGAGGTTCGGGGTTTACTGACGGAAACTTGACTGGCACAAGAGCATGGAAAATTCATGGAGAGGCTGAGGATTGTCTGAACTCACCTGGTCATACACCAGATTCCAGAGGAAAAATTCGGGAAAGAAAAGCTACGAAGGAATAACAGCACAAAAATCGATAACCCGATTTTTGGGATGTTACAAACCTTCCCCCCTTAAGAGAATCTCATCCTCGAGATTCCTAGGATTAGCTCAGAACAAAAATTACGCCTCCTGAAAAAAATCTCTGGGTTGAATTTTAACCCTGTGGTTGAAAACAACCGAGTTAAAAGTACTGAAAATTGGTACACCCAGATCAAGGTACGGATATCGCGGGATTTACTCCACGGGTAGGGGCCGCTGGGTTGCCCTGACATTTTTAGAAAAAGCAGAATTTCCTTCTTCCAAAAATGCTCGGGACACCACAGTGAACAGTGGCCTGTCTCACTGGCAGGTGGGCCTAGGGCCCACTGGCAGCTTCTTCTTCCTCTGGCCAACGGCTCTCTCTCGGTCCCGCGCTGTCCTGAGTGCGGCTAGGCACTGCGCACGCCTGGCTCCTAGGGTACTGAGCACCCTACAACAACAGTGCGCGGCGTGCAAGAGGCCAATGCAGAGAGCACTCCCATCGCGGGTCAGCGCCGGTCGGCACTGTTTGCGGATTCGCCTCCTGGACGCTGGTGATCGAGCGACGCGCGGTTCTCCTGGACCTCGCTCACCGTACACCGGACTTGGGCTATAAAAACGACGGCAGTTTCTTCTTCCTCCACCTCGCATCTTACCTCACTTCTTCTTCCTCTTCTCCTTTTCCTTCGGGTTGCAGGGGCGCGAGGCGAGGCTTTAATGGCGGACATGGCTTTGGAGCTGATCTTCATCCTCCTGGTGGGTCTGCTGGCGGCATTGGTTGGCTCCTCGCTGCTGCTGTGTGCGATGATCCTCGATGATTGTCGAGATGCTGCTAACCGAGCGGTAGCTGGTGATCATCCACGCCGTCTTAGGCCGGCGGAATGAGCGTGGGCTGCGGTGGGGCGAAGGGGGTGGCTGGTCAGCATCACACAGGACGGTGCCAGAAGCATCGCTGAGTCTAGGGTTAGTGCAGTGTGGTTAGCGAAGCTGTACCAGTGTGGAAGCCACACTGCGGGTTGCTCCTCGCTGATCGACATCCACAACGAGTGAGGGTTGAGGTAGAATCAGGGTTTAGATCGTGGACTAGAGAGGATGTAATGGTTTGTGCTGCAATAAAATTTCTCAGAATTTCTCCGAGATTGTAGCTGGGTTCGGGGAAAAGATTTTGGGACCGGGAAAAAAAATTGGATAGAGCTGGTTTTCCAGAACACTGAGTTCAGGAAAACTGACAAAGGGAGTATGCATAGATGGGTATGGATAGGTGGCTTGCATTCTACCCGAGTATTGCGGCGACTGTACTCAGGAGAAAGAACTTGGCGTGCAGACATTGCTCACACGATGCACAAGCAATCTATTCAGATTAATATGCAAGCACATACGGTATGCACATCGTAGCAAAATACAAACAGAGGAAAGAAACATATCGAGCAGATTACACTAAGGTGTTTTTAATGCTAGTGGGTGTATGTACTCCTGGTATACATACACCTACACCAGCTCGCATTTTATTAGGGACTCTGGGCGAGTCCAATGTTATTGGGTGTAAGTGCTCTACTGACTAAAATCTTGTTAAAAATCCATTGCCTGCTCTGTTAAACATTCTACTTAACAGAGAGACAGATGAACTAAACACACAGAGCAAACAAACATACATAATATTACAACAGCACACAGGCACAAGCAAGACAAGCATTACAACAAAACACAACCTTACTAGACAGCTAACAGCAACAACTCACTCCGAACTACAGGATCCTAATCCTAGACGAGGATGAAGAAATAGTCTTCGCAACACACACACTTGCGGCCTCAACTGGCTACACTCATTGCCAGAGCCAAAAATAGGCCTACTCTTGCTGGGGCTCTCCTGGGGGACGAAGGCTGAGCCAACTTCTATCTTCATCGTCGGACACCACTATAGGTTGGGGCACAACTGCTAGAGTTGCGGCTGGCACTTGACGGAACACATCTTGACGACGAAGACGACGAATAGCTCTGGCAACATAACTTGGGTGGATGATGCTAGGTTGCCATGGGTTGACGGGCTGCGAGGGTAGTACTGGCTGAGAGGGTGGCACTAGTTGAGAAGGTGGCACTGGGATTGGCAGCAGGGGAAGGGTGGTTTGGGATGCAGCTTGACGGGCATCATGGTATGCTTCCGTAACAACCCGGGTGGTGTCACGGTCAATGGATTGGAACTCTCGAATAATGCCGGCAATTAGTAGTCCCTGGGCATCAATGAACTGAGCCAGGCGAGCTACTGCCGGGTCGGCTTCACCAACTGCGCTGATGAACTCGCAACCTGTATTGGACGAAGCGGGAAAATAGCGGAACTCCCTCATCTCCGCTACTTGCGGAAACTGGAAGCAAAGACAGGTGATGGCTTCCGCAGCAGCTATCTGGACGGCCAAAGCAGTGGTGGGCATGGGTTTGCCCTAAAAAACCAAGGGATTCCCATCCTTTGCTGGACTTGGGCGGAGAAGCACCTTTGCCTCATATCGGCAAAGGTGAGGGACGGGTTCCGATTGGAACACCAAATACACTGGGATAGTATTACAGCCAAGGGCTTGGGTGAGCATATTGGAAAGGATAGGTGGAAATCCGTCATACCCTTTGGCCACGGTTTGGCTATGGAACTTATGCATTTTGGAAGAACTGGCCATGGCTGCTGGTTTGCGGATACTGGCCTGGATTCTCCTACGGGGATCTGGCTTGCTGAATGGAGAGAGTTGCGACTCACAGGTGGGGGTTTAATAGGCTTTCGGCTGGAACACACCAGCATGGCCTAGATCTTTCTCGTGCCGAGCAGAAGATATGCCGGCACGGCCGACAACTGGGTAGGGTCACGGTCTAATCCAGGGACGGCTGGGCTGGTGGACAGCTGAGCAGGGACACATCCATTCCGACTGCACCGCCTGTTGATCAACAGTGGCCATGTCCGATGCCAGGGATGGGTCAAATCTATGGGGCTCACTACCGGGTAAAAGATAGGGATGGTTTGGTGCTAGGGTAACCTATAGCCAGCCTGGCTCTGATACCAAGTCTTGTGGCACCCCGATAGAGGGCCGACGCACGCCAGTCCCAGGATAAGACCTGACGCATGTCAAAGACATGATACAGCAATTCCAGGCACAAAATGGCTTTATTATATTAAATGGAGTATTACAATACTGTTGCTTACAACAATATTACATAGCTCCAAGGCTAACTAAGATGGCAGCGAAGGTCTTGGCTCAGCGGTGACATCGTCTATGGCTGGGCTCCATAACTCACAGGACTGGCTGGGTTACGATCTAGCACGACGAATCTTCTCCTGCAACTGGCCACGTGCAAGGCCAGGTGAGTACTTTGAATGTACTCGCAAGACAACCAAATACATAGCATCCAAACAAGCAGATGACAAAGCCAACCCTATGCTATGCAAGAATTTATTCTAAACATGGCATGGAATTAACAGGAAATTACGAATCAAGCATAGCATAGCATACCTATCTAGCATTATTAATCATCATGTCGTAGCAAAATTATCTGGCATGTTTAAACATCCAGCAGCATTACTCATCACGATATAACGGGGTTATCTTAGCAAAGTAACTACTGAAGTAAAGTACAGTAAAGTAAAGCATGCATCAAGTAAATAGTCCATATTCCGAATATCTCATGATCCAATCTGAACCTGATCCAAATCCAAGTCTTTCGGTCATCTGACCATCTCTTCCATAGCCATCTCATGGCTAATATACCATACTCCTATCAACATCTGTTGTCCATGCAGGACAGGTCCTTTCACCATCATTACGGTTGATCGCCTAACGAGGTCTGGACGGGCTGTCCAATACCGTGGACACGGCTATTCGAATAGATTTTACACTCTGCAGAGGTTGTACACTTTACCCACACCACGGAACTCATGGCCTCGTACTCCCATTCGGGTGGACCAACGACGTTCCGACGAAACCTGTCTGACCCGTGACTCTTCCATCGTACCACCGGCCATCACACTCCCTCGGAGTCAAGCCTTGGGTGGCCCCGTGTCACCTCGTGACACCCTGCCACCGTCGTGGCCAAACTAAACTGTCCCAAACGGGGACGGGTACCCAAACAACTCAACTGGGCTCACAGGGTTATCGCCGCCTACCGGGCCAGGGCAGCGCGCGCGCATAACCCTCCCTCTTTGGAGGTACCGGTGAAAGAGCACGCGATCAGACCAAGTCAAGGCCGTCCCATGCCGGCAAATGTGGTTGCACGGATAAGCCCGGACAGGTGACTCTGATCAACTGACTAGGTTTATCAATATATCTCCATCATCCCACCATTACCTTAACAATTATAAGTGTGAACAGCCACTTAACATCAACATAGCAGAATCATTACAACGTTGACAAACATGGCAAGATATCAGATCATGGTACTCACATGATAACGGTATCCAAAATATTGTTACTAGCATGGCAGGGCATGGCATGGAAACAAGGCATGATATTAGATGAAACGTAATGCTAACATCTAAAACAGATGACATAACAGGTGTATGCAAGTGCAGGCTAACAGGAGATACAGATGTACTACAATGAACACACAGGGTGCAAGATAAGTCGTCACGCAAGTCCAGAGCTCATGGAAGAGGTTGGCTTGCCTGGGGTAGAGGAATACACCGGGTGGAAGTGCAATAACACTCAGGGAAGATTCACCGGAAAAGTTTCCCTCTCGGAGGGGCTGATCGAAGGGCAAGGGCAAAATGGTCATTTTCACAGTGTGAAAACATTATGAAAATGACGCCATCAGAACGGGCTCGTCGATCTGAAGACGTGGGCGTTGGTTTTACCTCAATCAGAGTTACGGTCGCAAAGTTAGGGCCGTTCGTTCGTTAAGCGTTAAAACAGACAAAATCTGTCCATTTTAGCTCTTAACCAGCGAACGTTTTCTATATAATAGATTCGGCCGGCAGCTGGAAAAAGGAAAACGTCTTTTGAAAAATACGCCTTCGGAGTCAGAAGACGTACTCCCTAAAATACGTTTTCACTTAAACCAGCGGGCCCGGGTTGACTTCTTTCTATCTGAATTACGTGTGGGCCCGCCTTATCCACCTCCTCTCTCTTCTCCCTTTCTGGTCGTTGACCTCCTTGTGACCGAAGACAGGGGCGCGCCTCGGTCGCCGGCATGGCCATCCCATCATCGCTCTAGAGGTCCAACCGGTGAGCTCAAGGGCTCCACCGACGTGCGCCGCCTCCAGTGGTGGTTGCGGGCCTGCGCGGGACGGCCCACAGCGCCATCGCCACTGACCAAGGCACGGCGGCCATTGGCCGGCAGCGAGGTCACTCCGGCAGCACCTCCCTGACTAAAATGAGAGCGGCAGCGGCTCAGAAGGCCGTAGAGGAGGCCTCAGGCGCAGAGGGAAGGGAGAGGGGAGGGCTAGGGCGCCGGAATGGGCCGAGGGCAACGGCAACAGAGGAGAAGACGGCCATGGTGGTGCTTTGGGTGGTGGGCATGGGCTACTCCAGCAGAAATTGGAGGGGGCGGTAGCTCGGTGAACCACGAGGGAGTCCGAGGACTGGAATGGAGAGGAGGGGGAGGCCGAAGCTGGCTAGCTCGAAGAGGACGGGCGGCGGCAGAGCCACTGCCATGGCGGAGGGAGGAGCTCAGGGAGCTCAGCTAGGAGGATTGGGAGGGGCTGGGCTGCTGGTGATCGAGTAGGGCTCGGGGCACGCACTATATATAGCAGAGGGGAGGACTACGCGACGATGGCCGAAGCTCCGAGACGCACGGGGAGGTTTTGAGACGGTGGTGCCGTGGCGGCACGCTAGCGGCGCACCCGCTGTCGGCACGCCCGGCCAACGGGCAAGCCTACAAGGCCAGCTGGGTATGGATGAGGGTCCGTACGTCGCCGCAGACGTCGGCACAAGGCTCCGGCGCGAGCACAGGGGAAGGGACGCGACATCTCAACACAGAGCTCCGGCTGTAGCTGCATTTAGCGTGGTCACCACGTGGCCATCGCCTTGCCACGATGCACTTGACGCCAAATGATGTCTGGGAGGTTCTCCACACATCGCTGAGTTGACCTATGCATCTGGAAGACATAGGGGAGCTCTGAGGTGACTAAACCAAGGTCAAACAGGTTCTGGCAGCAAAGTGTTTGTCATGTGGTGTGGCCACCACAGTGCACCCATTGGCATGATCTTGGGCAGGGGTGAGTCATCCACTAAGGTAGTCATGCTGGCAAAATTTGGGCACAAATGGACAATGCTAGCTGGTACTTCCTTTGTAACCTTGCCCACTGACCAGAAATGCAAATGATGATGCTGGGGTCAAATGGCTAGATGGATTTGAATGATTCTTGGTGTAGAGTGATGATATGGTCATAGGAATTGTCTGGAAAAGTTTCAGCTCAAATTGATCATCTATGCGGGTACTTCCTTCACAGAGATGCAGTCTGGACAATAACTTAGATAATTTACTGAGGAAGATTGACTTGATGGAATGAGCTCATTTTTCGTATACAGGGGTAATATATCATAATGAATCACCCTGCAAAATTTCAGCCCAAGGAGATCAAGGAATCAAGCACTTCCTTTGCAAACTGAAAATCTGAACAGAATTTGCAAAGTGGTGTTGTGCTCAAAATTTAATGGGTGGAACTTGAGATCTTGATGGAAATGGTGAATATAGGGGTAGGACAAGCTCCACAAATTATTTGGGATTTTTCCCAACTACCAAAATGGTAGTTCCTTTGGAAAGGCCCCAAATTGATATATTGGCTTTAAATAGGAAAATGCAATTTCCCCTATTTATTTATGGCCAATATTTTTATGAGAGCTCAATATGATCACAAAGAATATCTCCACAAGTTTTCATGAACTTTGGAGATGGATAGATATTATTCTGGATTTAATTCCTCGGAAAGGAAGAAAAAGGAATTAATTCTAGATGAGAAATATTGCATATGACTTGGCAATATTTTAACACATCTAGGGTTTATGAGTGAAGGATGATCTCCGGCAATTTTGGGAGGATCAACTGAGCAAGAAAAATGATAGTTCCTTTGTAAACGCAAAGGCAGGATTTCCAGTTCCGATATTTTGGAACTAGGGTTTGAATGAGGTTCGGGGTTTACTGAGGGAAACTTGACTGGCACAAGAGCATGGAAAATTCATGGAGAGGCTGAGGATTGTCTGAACTCACCTGGTCATACACCAGATTCCAGAGGAAAAATTCGGGAAAGAAAAGCTAGGAAGGAATAACAGCACAAAAATCGATAACCCGATTTTTGGGGTGTTACAAACCTTCCCCCCTTAAGAGAATCTCGTCCTCGAGATTCCTAGGGTTAGCTCAGAACAAAAATTACGCCTCCTGAAAAAAATCTCTGGGTTGAATTTTAACCCTGTGGTTGAAAACAACCGAGTTAAAAGTACCGAAAATTGGTACACCCAGATCAAGGTATGGATATCGCGGGATTTACTCCACGGGTAGGGGCCGCTGGGTTGCCCTGACATTTTTAGAAAAAGCAGAATTTCCTTCTTCCAAAAATGCTCGGGACACCACAGTGAACTGTGGCCTGTCTCACTGGCAGGTGGGCCTAGGGCCCACTGGCAGCTTCTTCTTCCTCTGGCCAACGGCTCTCTCTCGGTCCCGCGCTGTCCTGAGTGCGGCTAGGCACTGCGCACGCCTGGCTCCTAGGGTACTGAGCACCCTACAACAACAGTGCACGGCGTGCATGAGGCCAATGCAGAGAGCACTCCCATCGCGGGTCAGCGCCGGTCGGCACTGTTCGCGGATTCGCCTCCTGGACGCCGGCGATCGAGCGACGCGCGGTTCTCCTGGACCTCGCTCACCGTACACCGGACTTGGGCTATAAAAACGACGGCAGTTTCTTCTTCCTCCACCTCGCATCTTACCTCACTTCTTCTTCCTCTTCTCCTTTTCCTTCGGGTTGCAGGGGCGCGAGGCGAGGCTTTAATGGCGGACATGGGTTCGGAGCTGATCTTCATCCTCCTGGTGGGTCTGCTGGCGGCATTGGTTGGCTCCTCGCTGCTGCTGTGTGCGATGATCCTCGATGATCGTCGAGATGCTGCTAACCGAGCGGTAGCTGGTGATCATCCACGCCGTCTTAGGCCGGCGGAATGAGCGCGGGCTGCGGTGGGGCGAAGGGGGTGGCTGGTCAGCATCACACAGGACGGTGCCAGAAGCGTCGCTGAGTCTAGGGTTAGTGCAGTGTGGTTAGCGGAGCTGTACCAGTGTGGAAGCCACACTGCGGGTTGCTCCTCGCTGATCGACATCCACAACGAGTGAGGGTTGAGGTAGAATCAGGGTTTAGATCTTGGACTAGAGAGGATGTAATGGTTTGTGCTGCAATAAAATTTCTCAGAATTTCTCCGAGATTGTAGCTGGATTCGGGGAAAAGATTTTGGGACCGGGAAACAATATTGGATAGAGCTGGTTTTCCAGAACACTGAGTTCAGGAAAACTGACAAAGGGAGTATGCATAGATGGGTATGGATAGGTGGCTTGCATTCTACCCGAGTATTGCGGCGACTGTACTCAGGAGAAAGAACTTGGCGTGCAGACATTGCTCACACGATGCACAAGCAATCTATTCAGATTAATATGCAAGCACATACGGTATGCACATCGTAGCAAAATACAAACAGAGGAAAGAAACATATCGAGCAGATTACACTAAGGTGTTTTTAATGCTAGTGGGCGTATGTACTCCTGGTATACATACACCTACACCAGCTCGCATTTTATTAGGGACTCTGGGCGAGTCCAATGTTATTGGGTGTAAGTGCTCTACTGACTAAAATCTTGTTAAAAATCCATTGCCTGCTCTGTTAAACATTCTGCTTAACAGAGAGACAGATGAACTAAACACACAGAGCAAACAAACATACATAATATTACAACAGCACACAGGCACAAGCAATACAAGCATTACAACAAAACACAACCTTACTAGACAGCTAACAGCAACAACTCACTCCGAACTACAGGATCCTAATCCTAGACGAGGATGAGGAAATAGTCTTTGCAACACACACACTTGCGGCATCAACTGGCTACACTCATTGCCAGAGCCACAAATAGGCCTACACTTGCTTGGGCTCTCCTGGGGGACGAAGGCTGAGCCAACTTCTATCTTCATCGTCGGACACCACTATAGGTTGGGGCACAACTGCTTGAGTTGCGGCTGGCACTTGACGGAACACATCTTGACGACGAAGACGACGAATAGCTCTGGCAACATAACTTGGGTGGATGATGCCAGGTTGCCATGGGTTCACGGGCTGCGAGGGTAGTACTGGCTGAGAGGGTGGCACTAGTTGAGAAGGTGGCACTGGGTTTGGCAGCAGGGGTAGGGTGGTTTGGGATGCAGCTTGACGGGCATCACGGTATGCTTCCGTAACAACCCGGGTGGTGTCACGGTTAATGGATTGGAACTCTCGAATAATGCCGGCAATTAGTAGTCCCTGGGCATCAATGAACTGAGCCAGGCGAGCTACAGCCGGGTCGGCTTCACCAACTGCGCTGAAGAACTCGCAACCTGTATTGGACGAAGCGGGAAAATAGCGGAACTCCCTCATCTCCGCTACTTGCGGAAACTGGAAGCGAAGACAGGTGATGGCTTCCGCAGCAGCTATCTGGACGGCCAAAGCAGTGGTGGGCATGGGTTTGCCCTTAAAAACCAAGGGCTTCCCATCCTTTGCTGGACTTGGGCGGAGAAGCACCTTTGCCTCATATCGGCAAAGGTGAGGGACGGGTTCCGATTGGAACACCAAATACACTGGGATAGTATTACAGCCAAGGGCTTGGGTGAGCATATTGGAAAGGATAGGTGGAAATCCGTCATACCCTTTAGCCACGGTTTGGCTATGGAACTTATGCATTTTGGAAGAACTGGCCATGGCTGCTGGTTTGCGGATACTGGCCTGGATTCTCCTACGGGGATCTGGCTTGCTGAATGGAGAGAGTTGCGACTCACAGGTGGGGGTTTAATAGGCTTTCGGCTGGAACACACCAGCATGGCCTGGATCTTTCTCGTGCCGAGCAGAAGATATGCCGGCACGGCCAACAACTGGGTAGGGTCACGGTCTAATCCAGGGACGGCTGGGCGGGTGGACAACTGAGCAGGGACACGTCCATTCCGACTGCACCGCCTGTTGATCAACAGTGGCCATGTCCGATGCCAGGGATGGGTCAAATCTATGGGGCTCACTACCGGGTAAAAGATAGGGATGGTTTGGTGCTAGGGTAACCTGTAGCCAGCCTGGCTCTGATACGAAGTCTTGTGGCACCCCGATAGAGGGCCGACGCACGCCAGTCCCAGGATAAGACCTGACGCACGTCAAAGACATGATACAGCAATTCCAGCCACAAAATGGCTTTATTATATTAAATGGATTATTACAATACTTTTGCTTACAACAATATTACATAGCTCCAAGGCTAACTAAGATGGCAGCGAAGGTCTTGGCTCAGCGGTGACATCGTCTATGGCTGGGCTCCATAACTCACAGGACTGGCTGGGTTACGATCTAGCACGACGAATCTTCTCCTGCAACTGGCCACGTGCAAGGCCAGGTGAGTACTTTGAATGTACTCGCAAGACAACCAAATACATAGCATCCAAACAAGCAGATGACAAAGCCAACCCTATGCTATGCAAGAATTTATTCTAAACATGGCATGGAATTAACAGGAAATCACGAATCAAGCATAGCATAGCATACCTATCTAGCATTATTAATCATCATGCCGTAGCAAAATTATCTAGCATGTTTAAACATCCAGCAGCATTAATCATCACGATATAACGGGGTTATCTTAGCAAAGTAACTACTGTAGTAAAGTACAGTAAAGTAAAGCATGCATCAAGTAAATAGTCCATATTCCGAATATCTCATGATCCAATCTAAACCTGATCCAAATCCAAGTCTTTCGGTCATCTGACCATCTCTTCCATAGCCATCTCATGGCTAATATACCATACTCCTGTCTACATCTGCTGTCCATGCAGGACAGGTCCTGTCACCATCATTACGGTTGATCGCCTAACGAGGTCTGGACGGGCTGTCCAATACCGTGGACACGGCTATTCGAATAGATTTTACACTCTGCAGAGGTTGTACACTTTACCCACACCACGGAACACATGGCCTCGTACTCCCATTCGGGTGGACCAACGACGTTCCGACGAAACCTGTCTGACCTGTGACTCTTCCATCGTACCACCGGCCATCACACTCCCTCGGAGTCAAGCCTTGGGTGGCCTCGTGTCACCTCATGACACCCTGCCACCGTCGTGGCCAAACTAAACTGTCCCAAACGGGGACGGGTTCCCAAACAACTCAACTGGGCTCACAGGGTTATCGCCGCCTACCGGGCCAGGGCAGCGCGTGCGCATAACCCTCCCTCTTTGGAATTACCGGTGAAAGAGCACGCGATCAGACCAAGTCAAGGCCGTCCCATGCCGGCAAATGTGGTTGCACGGATAAGCCCGGACAGGTGACTCTGATCAACTGACTAGGTTTATCAATATATCTCCATCATCCCACCATTACCTTAACAATTATAAGTGTGAACAGCCACTTAACATCAGCATAGCAGAATCATTACAACGTTGACAAACATGGCAAGATATCAGATCATGGTACTCACATGATAACGGTATCCAAAATATTGTTACTAGCATGGCAGGGCATGGCATGGAAACAAGGCATGATATTAGATGAAACGTAATGCTAACATCTAAAACAGATGACATAACAGGTGTATGCAAGTGCAGGCTAACAGGAGATACAGATGTACTACAATGAACACACAGGGTGCAAGCAAAGTCATCACGTAAGTCTGGAGCTCATGGAAGAGGTTGGCTTGCCTGGGGTAGAGGAATACACCGGGTGGAAGTGCAATAACACTCCGGGAAGATTCACCGGAAAAGTTTCCCTCTCGGAGGGGCTGATCGAAGGGCAAGGGCAAAATGGTCATTTTCACAGTGTGAAAACATTATGAAAATGACGCCATCAGAACGGGCTCGTCGATCTGAAGACATGGGCGTTGGTTTTACCTCAATCGGAATTACGGTCGCAAAGTTAGGGCCGTTCGTTCGTTAAGCGTTAAAACAGACAAAATCTGTCCATTTTAGCTCTTAACCAGCGAACGTTTTCTATATAATAGATTCGGCCGGCAGCTAGAAAAAGGAAAACGCCTTTTGAAAAATACGCCTTCGGAGTCAGAAGACGTACTCCCTAAAATACGTTTTCACTTAAACCAGCGGGCCCGGGTTGACTTCTTTCTCTCTGAATTACGTGTGGGCCCGCCTTATCCACCTCCTCTCTCTTCTCCCTTTCTGGTCGTCGACCTCCTTGTGACCGAAGACAGGGGCGCGCCTCGGCCGCCGGCATGGCCATCCCATCAACGCTCTAGAGGTCCAGCCGGTGAGCTCAAGGGCTCCACCGACGTGCGCCGCCTCCAGTGGTGGTTGCGGGCCTGCGCGGGACGGCCCACAGCGCCATCGCCACTGACCAAGGCACGGCGGCCATTGGCCGGCAGCGAGGTCACTCCGGCAGCACCTCCCCGACTAAAATGAGAGCGGCAGCGGCTCAGAAGGCCGTAGAGGAGGCCTCAGGCGCAGAGGGATGGGAGAGGGGAGGGCTAGGGCGCCGGAATGGGCCGAGGGCAACGGCAACAGAGGAGAAGACGACCATGGTGGTGCTTTGGGTGGTGGGCACGGGCTACTCCAGCAGAAATTGGAGGGGGCGATAGCTCGGTGAACCACGAGGGAGTCCGAGGACTGGAATGGAGAGGAGGGGAGGCCGAAGCTGGCTAGCTCGAAGAGGACGGGCGGCGGCAGAGCCACTGCCATGGCGGAGGGAGGAGCTCAGGGAGCTCAGCTAGGAGGATTGGGAGGGGCTGGGCTGCTGGTGATCGAGTAGGGCTCGCGGCACGCACTATATATAGCAGAGGGGAGGACTACGCGACGATGGCCGAAGCTCCGAGACGCACGGGGAGGTTTTGAGACGGTGGTGCCGTGGCGGCACGCTAGCGGCGCACCCGCTGTCGGCACGCCTGGCCAACGGGCAAGCTTACAAGGCCAGCTGGGTATGGATGAGGGTCCGTACGTCGCCGCAGACGTCGGCACAAGGCTCCGGCGCGAGCACAGGGGAAGGGACGCGACATCTCAACACAGAGCTCCGGCTGTAGCTGCATTTGGCGTGGTCACCACGTGGCCATCGCCTTGCCACGATGCACTTGACGCCAAATGATGTCTGGGAGGTTCTCCACACATCGCTGAGTTGACCTATGCGTCTGGAAGACATAGGGGAGCTCTGAGGTGACTAAACCAAGGTCAAACAGGTTCTGGCAGCAAAGTGTTTGTCATGTGGTGTGGCCACCACAGTGCACCCATTGGCATGATCTTGGGCAGGGGTGAGTCATCCACTAAGGTAGTCATGCTGGCAAAATTTGGGCACAAATGGACAATGCTAGCTGGTACTTCCTTTGTAACCTTGCCCACTGACCAGAAATGCAAATGATGATGCTGGGGTCAAATGGCTAGATGGATTTTAATGATTCTTGGTGTAGAGTGATGATATGGTCATAGGAATTGTCTGGAAAAGTTTCAGCTCAAATTGATCATCTATGAGGGTACTTCCTTCACAGAGATGCAATCTAGACAGAAACTTAGATAATTTACTGAGGAAGATTGACTTGATGGAATGAGCTCATTTTTGGTATACAGGGGTAATATATCATAATGAATCACCCTGCAAAATTTCAGCCCAAGGAGATCAAGGAATCAAGCACTTCCTTTGCAAACTGAAAATCTGAACAGAATTTGCAAAATGGTGTTGCGCTCAAAATTTAATGGGTGGAACTTGAGATCTTGATGGAAATGGTGAATATAGCGGTAGGACAAGCTCCACAAATTATTTGGGATTTTTCCCAACTACCAAAATGGTAGTTCCTTTGGAAAGGCCCCAAATTGATATATTGGCTTCAAATAGGAAAATGCAATTTCCCCTATTTAATTATGGCCAATATTTTTATGAGAGCTCAATATGATCACAAAGAATATCTCCACAAGTTTTCATGAACTTTGGAGATGGATAGATATTATTCTGGATATAATTCCTCGGAAAGGAAGAAAAAGGAATTAATTCTAGATGAGAAATATTGCATATGACTTGGCAATATTTTAACACATCTAGGGTTTATGAGTGAAGGATGATCTCCGGAAATTTTGGGAGGATCGACTGAGCAAGAAAAATGATAGTTCCTTTGTAAACGCAAAGGCAGGATTTCCAGTTCCGATATTTTGGAACTAGGGTTTGAATGAGGTTCGGGGTTTACTGAGGGAAACTTGACTGGCACAAGAGCATGGAAAATTCATGGAGAGGCTGAGGATTGTCTGAACTCACCTGGTCATACACCAGATTCCAGAGGAAAAATTCGGGAAAGAAAAGCTAGGATGGAATAACAGCACAAAAATCGATAACCCGATTTTTGGGGTGTTACAAACCTTCCCCCCTTAAGAGAATCTCGTCCTCGAGATTCCTAGGGTTAGCTCAGAACAAAAATTACAACTCCTGAAAAAAATCTCTGGGTTGAATTTTAACCCTGTGGTTGAAAACAACCGAGTTAAAAGTACCGAAAATTGGTACACCCAGATCAAGGTACGGATATCGCGGGATTTACTCCACGGGTAGGGGCCGCTGGGTTGCCCTGACATTTTTAGAAAAAGCAGAATTTCCTTCTTCCAAAAATGCTCGGGACACCACAGTGAACAGTGGCCTGTCTCACTGGTAGGTGGGCCTAGGGCACACTGGCAGCTTCTTCTTCCTCTGGCCAACGGCTCTCTCTCGGTCCCGCGCTGTCCTGAGTGTGGCTAGGCACTGCGCACGCCTGGCTCCTAGGGTACTGAGCACCCTACAACAACAGTGTGCGGCGTGCACGAGGCCAATGCAGAGAGCACTCCCATCGCGGGTCAGCCCCGGTCGGCACTGTTCGCGGATTCGCCTCCTGGACGCCGGTGATCGAGTGACGCGCGGTTCTCCTGGACCTCGCTCACCGTACACCGGACTTGGGCTATAAAAATGACGGCAGTTTCTTCTTCCTCCACCTCGCATCTTACCTCACTTCTTCTTCCTCTTCTCCTTTTCCTTCGGGTTGCAGGGGCGCGAGGCGAGGCTTTAATGGCAGACATGGGTTCGGAGCTGATCTTCATCCTCCTGGTGGGTCTGCTGGCGGCATTGGTTGGCTCCTCGCTGCTGCTGTGTGCGATGATCCTCGATGATCGTCGAGATGCTGCTAACCGAGCGGTAGCTGGTGATCATCCACGCCGTCTTAGGCAGGCGGATTGAGCGCGGGCTGCGGTGGGGCGAAGGGGGTGGCTGGTCAGCATCACACAGGACGGTGCCAGAAGCGTCGCTGAGTCTAGGGTTATTGCAGTGTGGTTAGCGGAGCTGTACCAGTGTGGAAGCCACACTGCGGGTTGCTCCTCGCTGATCGACATCCACAATGAGTGAGGGTTGAGGTAGAATCAGGGTTTAGATCTTGGACTAGAGAGGATGTAATGGTTTGTGCTGCAATAAAATTTCTCAGAATTTCTCCGAGATTGTAGCTGGGTTCGGGGAAAAGATTTTGGGACCGGGAAAAAATATTGGATAGATCTGGTTTTCCAGAACACCGAGTTCAGGAAAACTGACAAAGGGAGTATGCATAGATGGGTATGGATAGGTGGCTTGCATTCTACCCGAGTATTGCGACGACTGTACTCCGGAGAAAGAACTTGGCGTGCAGACATTGCTCACACGATGCACAAGCAATCTATTCAGATTAATATGCAAGCACATACGGTATGCACATCGTAGCAAAATACAAACAGAGGAAAGAAACATATCGAGCAGATTACACTAAGGTGTTTTTAATGCTAGTGGGTGTATGTACTCCTGGTATACATACACCTACACCAGCTCGCATTTTATTAGGGACTCTGGGCGAGTCCAATGTTATTGGGTGTAAGTGCTCTACTGACTAAAATCTTGTTAAAAATCCATTGCCTACTCTGTTAAACATTCTGCTTAGCAGAGAGACAGATGAACTAAACACACAGAGCAAACAAACATACATAATATTACAACAGCACACAGGCACAAGCAATACAAGCATTACAACAAAACACAACCTTACTAGACAGCTAACAGCAACAACTCACTCCGAACTACAGGATCCTAATCCTAGACGAGGATGAAGAAATAGTCTTCGCAACACACACACTTGCGGCCTCAACTGGCTACACTCATTGCCAGAGCCAAAAATAGGCCTACTCTTGCTGGGGCTCTCCTGGGGGACGAAGGCTGAGCCAACTTCTATCTTCATCATCGGACACCACTATAGGTTGGGGCACAACTGCTTGAGTTGCGGCTGGCACTTGACGGAACACATCTTGACGACGAAGACGACGAATAGCTCTAGCAACATAACTTGGGTGGATGATGCCAGGTTGCCATGGGTTCACGGGCTGCGAGGGTAGTACTGGCTGAGAGGGTGGCACTAGTTGAGAAGGTGGTACTGGGTTTGGCAGCAGGGGAAGGGTGGTTTGGGATGCAGCTTGACGGGCATCACGGTATGCTTCCGTAACAACCCGGGTGGTGTCACAGTCAATGGATTGGAACTCTCGAATAATGCCGGCAATTAGTAGTCCCTGGGCATCAATGAACTGAGCCAGGTGAGCTACTGCCGGGTCGGCTTCACCAACTGCGCTGAAGAACTCGCAACCTGTATTGGACGAAGCGGGAAAATAGCGGAACTCGCTCATCTCCGCTACTTGCGGAAACTGGAAGCGAAGACAGGTGATGGCTTCCGCAGCAGCTATCTGGACGGCCAAAGCAGTGGTGGGCATGGGTTTGCCCTTAAAAACCAAGGGCTTCCCATCCTTTGCTGGACTTGGGCGGAGAAGCACCTTTGCCTCATATCGGCAAAGGTGAGGGACGGGTTCCGATTGGAACACCAAATACACTGGGATAGTATTACAGCCAAGGGCTTGGGTGAGCATATTGGAAAGGATAGGTGGAAATCTGTCATACCCTTTGGCCACGGTTTGGCTATGGAACTGATGCATTTTGGAAGAACTGGCCATGGCTGCTGGTTTGCGGATACTGGCCTGGATTCTCCTACGGGGATCTGGCTTGCTGAATGGAGAGAGTTGCGACTCACAGGTGGGGGTTTAATATGCTTTCGGCTGGAACACACCAGCATGGCCTGGATCTTTCTCGTGCCGAGCAGAAGATATGCCGGCACGGCCGACAACTGGGTAGGGTCACGGTCTAATCCAGGGACGGCTGGGCGGGTGGACAACTGAGCAGGGACACGTCCATTCCGACTGCACCGCCTGTTGATCAACAGTGGCCATGTCGGATGCCAGGGATGGGTCAAATCTATGGGGCTCACTACCGGGTAAAAGATAGGGATGGTTTGGTGCTAGGGTAACCTATAGCCAGCCTGGCTCTGATACCAAGTCTTGTGGCACCCCGATAGAGGGCCGACGCACGCCAGTCCCAGGATAAGACCTGACGCACGTCAAAGACATGATACAGCAATTCCAGGCACAAAATGGCTTTATTATATTAAATGGAGTATTACAATACTGTTGCTTACAACAATATTACATAGCTCCAAGGCTAACTAAGATGGCAGCGAAGGTCTTGGCTCAGCGGTGACATCGTCTATGGCTGGGCTCCATAACTCACAGGACTGGCTGGGTTACGATCTAGCACGATGAATCTTCTCCTGCAACTGGCCACGTGCAAGGCCAGGTGAGTACTTTGAATGTACTCGCAAGACAACCAAATACATAGCATCCAAACAAGCAGATGACAAAGCCAACCCTATGCTATGCAAGAATTTATTCTAAACATGGCATGGAATTAACAGGAAATCACGAATCAAGCATAGCATAGCATACCTATCTAGCATTATTAATCATCATGTCGTAGCAAAATTATCTGGCATGTTTAAACATCCAGCAGCATTAATCATCACGATATAACGGGGTTATCTTAGCAAAGTAACTACTGAAGTAAAGTACAGTAAAGTAAAGCATGCATCAAGTAAATAGTCCATATTCCAAATATCTCATGATCCAATCTGAACCTGATCCAAATCCAAGTCTTTCGGTCATCTGACCATCTCTTCCATAGCCATCTCATGGCTAATATACCATACTCCTGTCAACATCTGCTGTCCATGCAGGACAGGTCCTTTCACCATCATTACGGTTGATCGCCTAACGAGGTCTGGACGGGCTGTCCAATACCGTGGACACGGCTATTCGAATAGATTTTACACTCTGCAGAGGTTGTACACTTTACCCACACCACGGAACTCATGGCCTCGTACTCCCATTCGGGTGGACCAACAACGTTTCGACGAAACCTATCTGACCCGTGACTCTTCCATCGTACCACCGGCCATCACACTCCCTCGGAGTCAAGCCTTGGGTGGCCCCGTGTCACCTCGTGACACCCTGCCACCGTCGTGGCCAAACTAAACTGTCCCAAATAGGGACGGGTACCCAAACAACTCAACTGGGCTCACAGGGTTATCGCCGCCTACCGGGCCAGGGCAGCGCGCGCGCATAACCCTCCCTCTTTGGAGGTACCGGTGAAAGAGCACGCGATCAGACCAAGTCAAGGCTGTCCCATACCGGCAAATGTGGTTGCACGGATAAGCCCGGACAGGTGACTCTGATCAACCGACTAGGTTTATCAATATATCTCCATCATCCCACCATTACCTTAACAATTATAAGTGTGAACAGCCAGTTAACATCAGCATAGCAGAATCATTACAACGTTGACAAACATGGCAAGATATCAGATCATGGTACTCACATGATAACGGTATCCAAAATATTTTTACTAGCATGGCAGGGCATGGCATGGAAACAAGGCATGATATTAGATGAAACGTAATACTAACATCTAAAACAAATGACATAACAGGTGTATGCAAGTGCAGGCTAACAGGAGATACAGATGTACTACAATGAACACACAGGGTGCAAGCAAACTCATCACGCAAGTCCGGAGCTCATGGAAGAGGTTGGCTTGCCTGGGGTAGAGGAATACACCGGGTGGAAGTGCAATAACACTCCGGGAAGATTCGCCGGAAAAGTTTCCCTCTCGGAGGGGCTGATCGAAGAGCAAGGGCAAAATGGTCATTTTCACAGTGTGAAAACATTATGAAAATGACGCCATCAGAACGGGCTCATCGATCTGAAGACGTGGGCGTTGGTTTTACCTCAATCGGAGTTACGGTCGCAAAGTTAGGGCCGTTCGTTCGTTAAGCGTTAAAACAGACAAAATCTGTCCATTTTAGCTCTTAACCAGCGAACGTTTTCTATATAATAGATTCGGCCGGCAGCTGGAAAAAGGAAAACGTCTTTTGAAAAATAAGCCTTCGGAGTCAGAAGACGTACTCCCTAAAATACGTTTTCACTTAAACCAGCGGGCCCGGGTTGACTTCTTTCTCTCTGAATTACGTGTGGGCCCGCCTTATCCACCTCCTCTCTCTTCTCCCTTTCTGGTCGTCGACCTCCTTGTGACCGAAGACAGGGGTGCGCCTCGGCCGCCGGCATGGCCATCCCATCGTCGCTCTAGAGGTCCAGCCGGTGAGCTCAAGGGCTCCACCGACGTGCGCCGCCTCCAGTGGTGGTTGCGGGCCTGCGCGGGACGGCCCACAGCGCCATCGCCACTGACCAAGGCACGGCGGCCATTGGCCGGCAGCGAGATCACTCCGGCAGGACCTCCCCGACTAAAATGAGAGCGGCAGCTGCTCAGAAGGCCGTAGAGGAGGCCTCAGGCGCAGAGGGAAGGGAGAGGGGAGGGCTAGGGCGCCGGAATGGGCCGAGGGCAACGACAACAGAGGAGAAGACGGTCATGGTGGTGCTTTGGGTGGTGGGCACGGGCTACTCCAGCAGAAATTGGAGGGGGCGGTAGCTCGGTGAACCACGAGGGAGTCCGAGGACTGGAATGGAGAGGAGGGGGAGGCCGAAGCTGGCTAGCTCGAAGAGGACGGGCGGCGGCAGAGCCACTGCCATGGTGGAGGGAGGAGCTCAGGGAGCTCAGCTAGGAGGATTGGGAGGGGCTGGGCTGCTGGTGATCGAGTAGGGCTCGGGGCACGCACTATATATAGCAGAGGGGAGGACTACGCGACGATGGCCGAAGCTCCGAGACGCACGGGGAGGTTTTGAGACGGTGGTGCCGTGGCGGCACGCTAGCGGCGCACCCGCTGTCGGCACCCCCGGCCAACGGGCAAGCCTACAAGGCCGGCTGGGTATGGATGAGGGTCCGTACGTCGCCGCAGACATCGGCACAAGGCTCCGGCGCGAGCACAGGGGAAGGGACGCGACATCTCAACACAGAGCTCCGGCTGTAGCTGCATTTGGCGTGGTCACCACGTGGCCATCGCCTTGCCACGATGCACTTGATGCCAAATGATGTCTGGGAGGTTCTCCACACATCGCTGAGTTGACCTATGCGTCTGGAAGACATAGGGGAGCTCTGAGGTGACTAAACCAAGGTCAAACAGGTTCTGGCAGGAAAGTGTTTGTCATGTGGTGTGGCCACCACAGTGCACCCATTGGCATGATCTTGGGCAGGGGTGAGTCATCCACTAAGGTAGTCATGCTGGCAAAATTTGGGCACAAATGGACAATGCTAGCTGGTACTTCCTTTGTAACCTTGCCCACTGACCAGAAATGCAAATGATGATGCTGGGGTCAAATGGCTAGATGGATTTGAATGATTCTTGGTGTAGAGTGA
Organism: Thinopyrum elongatum; assembly: GCA_011799875.1. Taxonomy (NCBI): domain Eukaryota; kingdom Viridiplantae; phylum Streptophyta; class Magnoliopsida; order Poales; family Poaceae; genus Thinopyrum; species Thinopyrum elongatum. The sequence continues at coordinate 66,286,994 of CM022300.1, forward strand.
TGATATGGTCATAGGAATTGTCTGGAACAGTTTCAGCTCAAATTGATCATCTATGAGGGTACTTCCTTCACAGAGATGCAATCTGGACAGAAACTTAGATAATTTACTGAGGAAGATTGACTTGATGGAATGAGCTCATTTTTGGTATACAGGGGTAATATATCATAATGAATCACCCTGCAAAATTTCAGCCCAAGGAGATCAAGGAATCAAGCACTTCCTTTGCAAACTGAAAATCTGAACAGAATTTGCAAAGTGGTGTTGTGCTCAAAATTTAATGGGTGGAACTTGAGATCTTGATGGAAATGGAGAATATAGGGGTAGGACAAGCTCCACAAATTATTTGGGATTTTTCCCAACTACCAAAATGGTAGTTCCTTTGGAAAGGCCCCAAATTGATATATTGGCTTTAAATAGGAAAATGCAATTTCCCCTATTTAATTATGGCCACACCAGCTCGCATTTTATTAGGGACTCTGGGCGAGTCCAATGTTATTGGGTGCAAGTGCTCTACTGACTAAAATCTTGTTAAAAATCCATTGCCTGCTCTGTTAAACATTCTGCTTAACAGAGAGACAGATGAACTAAACACACAGAGTAAACAAACATACATAATATTACAACAGCACACGGGCACAAGCAATACAAGCATTACAACAAAACACAACCTTACTAGACAGCTAACAGCAACAACTCACTCCGAACTACAGGATCCTAATCCTAGACGAGGATGAAGAAATAGTCTTCGCAACACACACACTTGCGGCCTCAACTGGCTACACTCATTGCCAGAGCCACAAATAGGCCTACTCTTGCTGGGGCTCTCCTGGGGGACGAAGGCTGAGCCAACTTCTATCTTCATCGTCGGACACCACTATAGGTTGGGGCACAACTGCTTGAGTTGCGGCTGGCACTTGACGGAACACATCTTGACGACGAAGACGACGAATAGCTCTAGCAACATAACTTGGGTGGATGATGCCAGGTTGCCATTGGTTCACGGGCTGCGAGGGTAGTACTGGCTGAGAGGGTGGCACTAGTTGAGAAGGTGGCACTGGGTTTGGCAGCAGGGGAAGGGTGGTTTGGGATGCAGCTTGACGGGCATCACGGTATGCTTCCGTAACAACCCGGGTGGTGTCACGGTTAATGGATTGGAACTCTCGAATAATGCCGGCAATTAGTAGTCCCTGGGCATCAATGAACTGAGCCAAGCGAGCTACTGCCGGGTCGGCTTCACCAACTGCGCTGAAGAACTCGCAACCTGTATTGGACGAAGCGGGAAAATAGCGGAACTCCCTCATCTCCGCTACTTGCGGAAACTGGAAGTGAAGACAGGTGATGGCTTCCGCAGCAGCTATCTGGACGGCCAAAGCAGTGGTGGGCATGGGTTTGCCCTTAAAAACCAAGGGCTTCCCATCCTTTGCTGGACTTGGGTGGAGAAGCACCTTTGCCTCATATCGGCAAAGGTGAGGGACGGGTTCCGATTGGAACACCAAATACACTGGGATAGTATTACAGCCAAGGGCTTGGGTGAGCATATTGGAAAGGATAGGTGGAAATCCGTCAAACCCTTTGGCCACGGTTTGGCTATGGAACTTATGCATTTTGGAAGAACTGGCCATGGCTGCTGGTTTGTGGATACTGGCCTAGATTCTCCTACGGGGATCTGGCTTGCTGAATGGAGAGAGTTGCGACTCACAGGTGGGGGTTTAATAGGCTTTCGGCTGGAACACACCAGCATGGCCTGGATCTTTCTCGTGCCGAGCAGAAGATATGCCGGCATGGCCAACAACTGGGTAGGGTCACGGTCTAATCCAGGGACGGCTGGGCGGGTGGACAACTGAGCAGGGACACGTCCATTCCGACTGCACCGCCTGTTGATCAACAGTGGCCATGTCGGATGCCAGGGATGGGTCAAATCTATGGGGCTCACTACCGGGTAAAAGATAGGGATGGTTTGGTGCTAGGGTAACCTATAGCCAGCCTGGCTCTGATACCAAGTCTTGTGGTACCCCGATAGAGGGCCGACGCACGCCAGTCCCAGGATAAGACCTGACGCACGTCAAAGACATGATACAGCAATTCCAGGCACAAAATGGCTTTATTATATTAAATGGAGTATTACAATACTGTTGCTTACAACAATATTACATAGCTCCAAGGCTAACTAAGATGGCAGCGAAGGTCTTGGCTCAGCGGTGACATCGTCTATGGTTGGGCTCCATAACTCACAGGACTGGCTGGGTTACGATCTAGCACGATGAATCTTCTCCTGCAACTGGCCACGTGCAAGGCCAGGTGAGTACTTTGAATGTACTCGCAAGACAACCAAATACATAGCATCCAAACAAGCAGATGACAAAGCCAACCCTATGCTATGCAAGAATTTATTCTAAACATGGCATGGAATTAACAGAAAATCACGAATCAAGCATAGCATAGCATACCTATCTAGCATTATTAATCATCATGTCGTAGCAAAATTATCTGGCATGTTTAAACATCCAGCAGCATTAATCATCACGATATAACGGGGTTATCTTAGCAAAGTAACTACTGAAGTAAAGTACAGTAAAGTAAAGCATGCATCAAGTAAATAGTCCATATTCCAAATATCTCATGATCCAATCTGAACCTGATCCAAATCCAAGTCTTTCAGTCATCTGACCATCTCTTCCATAGCCATCTCATGGCTAATATACCATACTCCTGTCAACATCTGCTGTCCATGCAGGACAGGTCCTTTCACCATCATTACGGTTGATCGCCTAACGAGGTCTGGACGGGCTGTCCAATACCGTGGACACGGCTATTCGAATAGATTTTACACTCTGCAGAGGTTGTACACTTTACCCACACCACGGAACTCATGGCCTCGTACTCCCATTCGGGTGGACCAACAACGTTCCGACGAAACCTATCTGACCCGTGACTCTTCCTTCGTACCACCGGCCATCACACTCCCTCGGAGTCAAGCCTTGGGTGGCCCCGTGTCACCACGTGACACCCTGCCACCATCGTGGCCAAACTAAACTGTCCCAAACGGGGACGGGTACCCAAACAACTCAACTGGGCTCATAGGGTTATCGCCGCCTACCGGGCCAGGGCAGCGCGCGCGCATAACCCTCCCTCTTTGGAGGTACCGGTGAAAGAGCATGCGATCAGACCAAGTCAAGGCCGTCCCATGCCGGCAAAATGTGGTTGCACGGATAAGCCCGGACAGGTGACTCTGATCAACCGACTAGGTTTATCAATATATCTCCATCATCCCACCATTACATGAACAATTATAAGTGTGAACAGCCACTTAACATCAGCATAGCAGAATCATTACAACATTGACAAACATGGCAAGATATCAGATCATGGTACTCACATGATAACGGTATCCAAAATATTGTTACTAGCATGGCAGGGCATGGCATGGAAACAAGGCATGATATTAGATGAAACGTAATGCTAACATCTAAAACAGATGACATAACAGGTGTATGCAAGTGCAGGCTAAGAGGAGATACAGATGTACTACAATGAACACACAGGGTGCAAGCAAAGTCATCACGCAAGTCCGGAGCTCATGGAAGAGGTTGGCTTGCCTGGGGTAGAGGAATACACCGGGTGGAAGTGCAATAACACTCCGGGAAGATTCACCGGAAAAGTTTCCCTCTCGGAGGGGCTGATCGAAGGGCAAGGGCAAAATGGTCATTTTCACAGTGTGAAAACATTATGAAAATGACGCCATCAGAACGGGCTCATCGATCTGAAGACGTGGGCGTTGGTTTTACCTCAATCGGAGTTACGGTCGCAAAGTTAGGGCCGTTCGTTCGTTAAGCGTTAAAACACACAAAATCTGTCCATTTTAGCTCTTAACCAGCGAACGTTTTCTATATAATAGATTCGGCCGACTGCTGGAAAAAGGAAAACGTCTTTTGAAAAATACGCCTTCGGAGTCAGAAGACGTACTCCCTAAAATACGTTTTCACTTAAACCAGCGGGCCCGGGTTGACTTCTTTCTCTCTGAATTACGTGTGGGCCCGCCTTATCCACCTCCTCTCTCTTCTCCCTTTCTGGTCATCGACCTCCATGTGACCGAAGACAGGGGCGTGCCTCGGCCGCTGGTATGGCCATCCCATCGTCGCTCTAGAGGTCCAACCGGTGAGCTCAAGGGCTCCACCGACGTGCGCCGCCTCCAGTGGTGGTTGCGGGCCTGCGCGGGACGGCCCACAGCGCCATCGCCACTGACCAAGGCACGGCGGCCATTGGCCGGCAGCGAGGTCACTCCGGCAGCACCTCCCCGACTAAAATGAGAGCGGCAGCGGCTCAGAAGGCCGTAGAGGAGGCCTCAGGTGCAGAGGGAAGGGAGAGGGGAGGGCTAGGGCGCCGGAATGGGCCGAGGGCAACGGCAACAGAGGAGAAGACGGCCATGGTGGTGCTTTGGGTGGTGGGCACGGGCTACTCCAGCAGAAATTGGAGGGAGCGGTAGCTCGGTGAACCACGAGGGAGTCCGAGGACTGGAATGGAGAGTAGGGGGAGGCCGAAGCTGGCTAGCTCGAAGAGGACGGGCGGCGGCAGAGCCACTGCCATGGCGGAGGGAGGAGCTCAGGGAGCTCAGCTAGGAGGATTGGGAGGGGCTGGGCTGCTGGTGATCGAGTAGGGCTCGGGGCACGCACTATATATAGCAGAGGGGAGGACTACGCGACGATGGCCGAAGCTCCGAGACGCACGGGGAGGTTTTGAGACGGTGGTGCCGTGGCGGCACGCTAGCGGCGCACCCGCTGTCGGCACGCCTGGCCAACGGGCAAGCCTATAAGGCCAGCTGGGTATGGATGAGGGTCCGTACGTCGCCGCAGACGTCGGCACAAGGCTCCGGCGCGAGCACAGGGGAAGGGACGCGACATCTCAACACAGAGCTCCGGCTGTAGCTGCATTTGGCGTGGTCACCACGTGGCCATCGCCTTGCCACGATGCACTTGACGCCAAATGATGTCTGGGAGGTTCTCCACACATCGCTGATTTGACCTATGCGTCTGGAAGACATAGGGGAGCTCTGAGGTGACTAAACCAAGGTCAAACAGGTTCTAGCAGCAAAGTGTTTATCATGTGGTGTGGCCACCACAGTGCACCCATTGGCATGATCTTAGGCAGGGATGAGTCATCCACTAAGGTAGTCATGCTGGCAAAATTTGGGCACAAATGGACAATGCTAGCTGGTACTTCCTTTGTAACCTTGCCCACTGACCAGAAATGCAAATGATGATGCTGGGGTCAAATGGCTAGATGGATTTGAATGATTCTTGGTGTAGAGTGATGATATGGTCATAGGAATTGTCTGGAAAAGTTTCAGCTCAAATTGATCATCTATGAGGGTACTTCCTTCACAGAGATGCAATCTGGACAGAAACTTAGATAATTTACTGAGGAAGATTGACTTGATGGAATGAGCTCATTTTTGGTATACAGGGGTAATATATCATAATGAATCACCCTGCAAAATTTCAGCCCAAGGAGATCAAGGAATCAAGCACTTCCTTTGCAAACTGAAAATCTGAACAGAATGTGCAAAGTGGTGTGGTGCTCAAAATTTAATGGGTGGAACTTGAGATCTTGATGGAAATGGTGAATATAGGGGTAGGACAAGCTCCACAAATTATTTGGGATTTTTCCCAACTACCAAAATGGTAGTTCCTTTGGAAAGGCCCCAAATTGATATATTGGCTTTAAATAGGAAAATGCAATTTCCCCTATTTAATTATGGCCAATATTTTTATGAGAGCTCAATATGATCACAAAGAATATCTGCACAAGTTTTCATGAACTTTGGAGATGGATAGATATTATTCTGGATTTAATTCCTCGGAAAGGAAGAAAAAGGAATTAATTCTAGATGAGAAATATTGCATATGACTTGGCAATATTTTAACACATCTAGGGTTTATGAGTGAAGGATGATCTCCGGAAATTTTGGGAGGATCAACTGAGCAAGAAAAATGATAGTTCCTTTGTAAACGCAAAGGCAGGATTTCCAGTTCTGATATTTTGGAACTAGGGTTTGAATGAGGTTCGGGGTTTACTGAGGGAAACTTGACTGGCACAAGAGCATGGAAAATTCATGGAGAGGCTGAGGATTGTCTGAACTCACCTGGTCATACACCAGATTCCAGAGGAAAAATTCGGGAAAGAAAAGCTAGGAAGGAATAACAGCACAAAAATCGATAACCCGATTTTTGGGGTGTTACATTACTCGGCCATGGTTCATCGTGGCAGACAGACCGATCGACCGGTATGTACACAGACAATGCTACGTACGCTTTGACCGGGTGGGTCCCAGCTGTCAGGGAGGACAAGGAGGCACTTCCTTGCGTGCGAATATATACACTATAAAAAAAGACACATCCGTGACATTTTGGGCTGAACGAAATTTTTTTCTGTCATGCTTATGAAACTTCTATGATGATAATTGTGACAAAACCCGGTATCATCATAGATGTGGTGGGCTCCTACTTCTATGATAAAAAATCATGACAGAAAATGGGCTTTTCGTCCTGGGCGGGCCGGAGATGCACCTGCATGATATTCTTTGGGCCGTCCATGACGGAAAAAAATGTGGTAGAAGCGAGGGCGAGGAAAATTTCGGGGAGTTCCCGGTTACGGTGGGTGATCAGGGCCGAGCGATGCACGGAGGTTTGCACGTTTCTCTCGTACATGTACGCGCGTGTGTGCGAGGCGTTGTGCTCTAACTGAACCCGAGCGAGGCATTGGGCTCTAACTGAACCCGAGCGATTGCACTAGCTACGTTACTGAACCCCGATCGATCCCTTGCTGTTAACTGAACCCGAGTGATTCCTTCGCTACTGCTGCTAACGGAAGCCGATTGAAGCTGCCTCTTGATGAACAGTCCCCGGTGGGGGTTGGCTGAACAGTTCCTGGTGGGGGTTGGATGAACAGGATCCCGTGGTACAAGAGGCCATTGCCGCTGGATGAACAGGACCCCGATCGAGGAGGTGGGGGTGAATGAACAGTAGCCGGTGGAGGGACCCCGTGGAGGGCTGGTTAATCAGGACCCCGTGGAGGGCTGGTTGAACAGTAGCCGATGGAGGCTGGATGAACAGGACCCCATGGATGAACAGTAGTTGCCGGAGGTAGGAGGAAGTCGACGGTGGATGAACAATAGTAGGTGGAGGCTGGAGGAAGTTGACTGTGGATGAACAGAAGCCTGTGGAGTCCCGTTTTGCGGTACGCCACACCCCTCCCAATGAACAGGACCCTGTTTCGACCGTAGGCGCTCCAACACAAGTCCGTTTCCTCCGTTTTGCGATACGCCACACCCCTCCCGATCAATAGCACCCCGTTTTGACCGTAGGCACTTGAACAGAAGTCTGTTTCCTCCGTTTTGCGGTACGCCAGACCCTTCCCGATGAACAGGACTCCGTACCGACCATACGCGGTCGAACACAAGGCCGTTTCCTCTGTTCTGCGGTACGCCAGACCTCATTTTGGCTGTTTTGTCCAAGCTGGTTGGCTCCCGATGAACACGCGATGCTGTTTACTCCATTTCGACCCAGTCGGTTGGCTGTCGATGAACAGGACGACGCCACTGTACGCGTTAGAGACCCCGCTCGTATGTACATACGTAGCTGTATTTACTATCTTGCAGCGTGTCCGTACTTATGTGTACACGATATAGACGGGACTGTGTGACATGCTACGTCGGCGCCTCTACTTCCACACGTGCCGCTGCTTACTCGGCCACGGTACGTCGCTGCAGAGAGACCGATCAACCGCTATGTATGTACACGTTCGCGGCCGGACAGATAACGCTACCTTCGCTTCAACCTGGTGGATCCCATCTGTCAGGGGTTAAGAAGGGAGTTCCTTCCATGCGAAGATAAAGCCGGTGGGTCCCAACTGTCAGGGGGGAACATTTTTTTCGCGAAATACAAAGGCCCTTCCGGTAGGTCCGAGCTGTCAGGTGGAGGAATCATTATTTTGCGCATAATAAGGAGGGACTTCCTTGCGTGCGGCCATGGACCCAGCTGTCAGCCTCTCCACTTATAGTCCTCTTCTGATGGCTGTCATTCGTTGACCACTTTGACGATGCATTACCGCCCGAGAGCACCAAGGTGGTGGCGACCTAGGAAGGGAACGACCCCGAGCCGTGGAATATGCAGCAGTGGATGCCCATGCGGAGGGGAGTACAAGGGTTGACTGCTTCGGCTGCGGTTTGAGGCTGCCGTCGCCAGAGAATAACAGGGGGTGTGGGTGAGTAGAGGGAAGGCCTGGCCAGAAGTGGGAGTAGGGTGGGGCGGTGAGGCCTGCGTGGCAGCACAGCCGGCCACGGGAGGCAGGAGCAGGCGGCACTAGTTTGGGCGGCTGCAGCAAGAAGACCAGAGGTTGTTGAAGAAGCACGACGACCGTTGGATGGACATCGTATGGTCACCGCAGCTAGAATCGTTTATATTGACTAAGTTGACAAAGTCCTGCATCCGCGTCAACTTAGTAGGCCCACAAGTCAGCCTCCAAATATGGAGGGACCGACCTAGCAGCGGGGGTATTCATTATTTTTGTGCGTAATAGCTGGTGGATCCGAGCTGTCAGTGGGGGCAATGTTTTTTTCGTGAAATACAGAGGCCCTTCCGGTCGGTCCTAGCTGTCAGGAGGAGGAATCATTATTTTGCGCGTAATAAGGAGGCACTTCCTTGCGTGTGGCCGTGGACCCAGCTGTCAGCCTCTCCACGTACAGTCCTCTTCCGATGGATGTCATTCGTTGACCAGGCCGTGCCAAGAGCACCAAGGTGGTGGACGATGGCGAGGCCAAGTAAGGGAATGACCCGGAGCCGAGGAAGACTCGGAAGTTGTTTCCCACCCGGAGTGGGTATGAGGGTTTACTTGTTCGGCCGCAGTGTGAGGCTGCTGTCGCCGCGCTAAGGCCAGCCATCTGGCTCGAGCGAAGGCCAGCGTTGTGGCTTGCTCACGCGTGAGCCACGCTCGGGCTAGCCAGCCAACCCATGCGGAGGCCAGCGCGGCGTCCGACCCGTCCGGCGGAGCGGCGGCCAGCTCGCTCATCACCGGTGCCACCGACGAACACACATAAGAACTATTTGAAGTAATGTTCAGGAAAAATAATGATTGGAGGAGGAAGAACAGGATTGAAGGTCAGATGTGGGTCCCTTGTGTCAACGGTCAAACAAAATGTGTTGGTTTAAGCTGCCTCGTCAGCACGGACTGGTGGGCCAACCCTATCATAAATGGGTTTAAACGAGCCTAATCGGCACTAGGTAGTAGTTTTTTGGCGCGGATTAAGAAATTTTGGGTATGTTTTTGCTATTTTTTGTACAATAGTTTCTTCCTAGGGCTGGTTGAAAGTGGTAGTTTTTTGTTAAATACTCTACATACTGTAAGTAGGAGTGAAAGTTAAGCTTTGGAAGCCAATAAGCACGGCTAGTTACATAGTGCCTATGTGTACGTAATTCAAACTAAATATCAACCATGAGTGACTAATATCTTGATGGAAAACTCGAAACTATGGAAATACTAGCAATTTTTTTCGCATGGTTGGAAATACTAGCAATGTGCACGTGCGTTGCAACGGATCATAATTACAATAATACTTATTCACAAACTTGATAGAAAACACTCTAATTTTGATATACATATATCACTAGAAATATATTATGTTTCAATCTGAATATATTCCTTGGGTTGTTTTGGTGAGGTGAGGGAGGGATGTGGTTGGTTTTAAGATACTAATTAAGGTTTTTTCTGCAAATTGGTAGAGAAGTGGGATGTTGTTGAGAAAAGGCAACAACTTACCTCAGAGTCGTCAGATGTAGATCTAATGGTCAGAAATGACGGATGGTAGACACACCATCACCACCAACTAAGTCTTCTGTAGGAGTATTAGCAAGATGCTCGTGCATTGCACGGAACATCAAGATGCATCTTTTCATAAAACACCTATTGTGATTGACCCATGCGGGAGTAATCCCATGTGTAAAAACTAATGATATCTCGAGAAAGAGGAGAGATAAGGTGAGGAGGAGTGGGGCGTGGTGGTGATTGGTGGTCGGACTGAGCAGATGCATGGGGATGGACGACGCCGGCAGCGACCACCATGCCAATTTGTTCCAGAGGCTTCCTTTTTTAATTGCTCAACAATGAGGTTGTGGGGGATAAGGATGAACGAGGGAAGGCCTTGTCTGCAAATGTGGAGAGAGGTGCGGGTATCTTTTAGTTTAATTTCTATCCGTCAGATTTAGATGGAACGGTCTATATTGCAAGATGGCAGGCATACCATCATCACCAACTCGTTTTTTTATAAGAAGAGATATAAGTATGGAGATACAAACGTATTATCGATACTTGTTTCCATAAACTTGGATCTACATTCTATTCAACGGCTAAGCATGTGGGGCCTTAGCATGATGACTTCTCGACTGTGTAAAACAAAGGTTTTCCCATCGCCGGTAAGGAGGGGGTGACGGCGGCACGCTTTCAGCTCGCTCTAGTCCTAGTAGTCATACTAGGTGGTCTACGCACTTGTAGATTTATTATTTTTCACGTCTCGTGTGCATCGTACTGCCATGGCTGTTGATGAATAGACGGTAAGTTATTCACGGGAAAACCTTGGTTGAGCATGTGTGCGAGAGAGAGATAGCGTGTGCGTGTGTGATATGTGTATAGACTGAGGCAATGATAAGAGATTCTTTGTGTCTCTGTGTGTGGAGGATAGAGAGAGACATGTGCATGGGGCTTTGTGTTGTGTAACATGAAGACACATAGACATAATTAGAGAGTGAGTGTGTGAGATACACATGCGGACATGGGGAGAGATGTGTGAGTTAAAGAGATGGAGAATTTTGGTGTGCATTTGAGCTAGAGAGAGAGGGGGATATATACATACATAGAGCTGGAGAGAATATGCAAGGGTGTGTGTCTTAAAAGAAGGATCCAAATAGATGGGTGTTTGTGCGTGTCTGTGTGTGTTTGTGCGCGCGTGTGTGTGTGTGAGGGAGTGTGTGTATGTGGAGAAGAGAGACCACTAATGATGTAAACCTAGTAGGGAAGGGGGAATGGTGTGACATGTGTGTCAAAGAGAGAGAAAGGTATGTGTAGTAGTGGGATAGCATGGTTGCGGGCGGGGAGCAGACTATTTGGAAGAGACATCGAGTGTGTGTGGGAGAGGGGTGTGAGAGCGAGAAAGAGAGCTAGCGAGGGAGAGAGAGAGGAAGAGAGGGGGAGAGAGAGGGGTCATTTGTGTGCGGAAGTGGCATATAGATAGGGAGACAAGGTTAATGTTGTTTGAAAGTGGCCTATGTACGAAGACGCAAGGGAAGCGAGTCATCGTGTGTGTGATAGAGACTTCATGAGAGATCTAGAATAGATGGTGTAGAGAACAACGTGCGAGATTGAGAACAATGATACGTTAGGGAGCTATGGAAGGAGTCACGACATATATGTATATAGGGAAGGAGCTGGGGCGGGTCCGCATGTGGGAGAGATAGAAAGAGGAGAGTGGTGCACAAGGAGACAAAGGGTGCTTGTTTGCAGTGGGGGTGGTGAGTGAGGTGAGTGTGTGAGAACCACATAACTAGGGAGATAGACGTTTGGGGGTGACGTTTTGTGTGTATGGGAAAGATACACTCTATATGGGAAAGAGAGATGCCGGGAGACATAGAGAGTGGGGGAAGAGATGTGTGCATGCCCGAGAGACAAAGTGATAGAGACCTATATTGGGGTCCGGACTTAGAAGAGAGAGGGGTGTTAATGTGCTCCTGTGTTCGTGTTCGGGCGAGAGAACGATTTGTGGGGGCGGGACGTGGTGGGTGGCTTCAGATAAAGAGTGAGGTGTCTATATTTGAGAGACTTTAGCGTAATTGAGATATATATGGTCAATAGTGTGTGCACTCATGGTTGATCAATTTGTTTCACTGTTTGGACTATGAGATAACGATACTTTTGAACATGCGTGATATACTTTGAAGTACAAGAATTACAAACCTAAGATTGGAATTTTGGAATTCGACTCCATCATTAGCTTTTGTAATTCATTTAAACGGAGGTACATTTTTTAAGCCAGGATTTCATGATTTCAAATTCATATATCCAACCTAGAGATATACACATACGGGCATGTTCAAACCTTATAATCATCCACTTTATTCATACACATACACATTTTTGTTTTTGTCATCATATTTAGGATAAACACATTTGGAATTTCATTTGAATTGGACCATATGATGGTATTTGCTTCCACTAGCTCAATGATCCATATTTGAATTGAATGGACAATCTAAGTTTCGAGTTGGAGACATTGATTTTTGAAACTTGCACTTTTTTTGCGTGCAAAACAAATAAATTCTCAGCCATGATATCATAGTCGGCCGTACAAGAGCAGAACACTTAATTTCAGCTGCTAAAAGCTTTCAAACTTCCCGCTCACATCGAAATATCTCGCGCCCGAAAGTTTAGCCCTGTGATATTCCTGTTTTATCCCTGCCACATGAACGGAAAAGGGCTGCTTTGGTAACTCCATTGTTTTCCCCTCTTTGCCCCCAACATTCTTCCCCAAAGCCCCTCCCCTTCCCCTCCCCACCCCCCCGCCCCCCAACCATGCCAAGCCGCCGAATCTAGTCCTCCGCCGCAGTGGTGGACCTCACACCCCACCTTATATACCTTCCGCACCTTGGAACCCCCAACTGCCAACTCAACACTTCACCGGAGCCGCTTCAGCGACTGGCTTGTCCACCGCTCCAGATCTCGTTGACCACCATCATGGTCCACCGCACCGGATCTGCTTCACCGGCGCCCTCGTCCACCACAGTGTAGGCCCTTCACCGACTCCCTCGTCCGCCCCATCGTTGGCCCTTCATACAAGCCCTCGTCCGCTGCAATAGATCCACCTCACCGAAAGCACTGTACACCGTGCCGGATGTGCTTTGCCGACGCCTTCGTCCACTGCACCGGACCCGCTCCACGGACGGCATATTCAACTCCATCGGCCCTGCTTTACTGGCGCCGCAGCCTCATCAGGTTATTTCGATTTGTACTCCTCCGGTTTTTCTCAGCTTTATCGTGGAACTGTTCACTTACCACAGATGAGCTTTCTTGTATGTCGACAGGCGCCGCAACCAAAGCACCAGAGCCGCTTCAGCAATGGTGACACCAGCCCAAACTTAACCGCAACACGAGCACCATCGACGATCCTTAGCTATCAAGTATGACAACGATACCCATACGCCATTGAGAATCAGGTTCTATTATCCAACGGCCGGTGCCTATGTTCACTTTCTTAGCATAAGCACCGCACCTTTGAATTTCTTCAGGGCATCATTCAATTTTTCATGAGACGCGTTATTCTGCTTGCACCTGTAGGGCCATACTTCTGGCAGTGAACATGTTACATGTGCTAAATTACAAACTAGTGCACATATAGTTACAATGCTTTTGTTTTGTCCTAAGTATTACTGTACTTCCTAGATATCACTGCCTACTATTTTACTTCTTGGATGCTATATTTATTCTAATGGTGTTGTTTTGATGCCACCTGTTGGTTACATTAGACTGATTCATGTTCTCTATGCTTAATTACACATCAGCAAACTAGATTTGTGGTTCCGCTGCTTTTTGTTCATTTTACCCTACATTTTGTGATGCTAGCTATTGCATCACTGCTCCGAGCCTCTGTTCATTACTTTTGTGTGTGTTCTTGATCTTCCCAAGTTGCATGACTAATTTGATGCTTCTATCAATTATGGAGCTGCCAACCCCATCAAGCAAAATATTTGTTCTTTTGGGGCTAGCACCTCGAACAAGCATAAAAATAGAGTGAAGCACATATATTGTCGTGTAAGCACACACCCTTCTTTCATTAGTTTAGATGAACCATTGATGATCAATTCGAACCAGTGCATGCGATTAAAATTAATTTTACCTAAATAGAGGGTGTAGAATAAACTACAACAACTAGATTTGCAACCACGGGATGCTGACGATATCTTCAAAGAACATTGCAACAGCAGCGAGGCTTCACAACAACATATGGTAAGCTAGTGTGTTTTAGTACATGTGAAATGTAATGCGTGTGGTCTGCTTTCTTGGCTTGTGACCTCAACCTGTAATCCTACAGAACTACAAATAGTTCAGTTGTCTGCTTTGCTGTATTGTTTGATTCGAATGCTTGTTTGTTACGTGTTAGGCTATACTTGAGTTGGGCAATATGTCAGCAGTGCCTGCTGTACTATCATAAAGAAATGCATGCCTAGTTCATTTGACTCCTTAACTTTTCCTATGAACTTCATCACAAGACTGTCTTCGTAGTTTATATGAGGCCACACTATTAAGTGCTTTCTCAGATTATTTCAACTGCTTTGATGCCTTGGCAACTTAAATATAGCGGTGGTACACTGCCTTTCATAGGGATGTCAACTGGGTCCCATTTAATCCCGATTAAAGTCCACTAATGGTATGATAGTTCAAAGGAGTTTTTGTTTTATGAGGAAAATGAACTAGCGAGCTAGCAAAAACTAACTAGATGAGACTGGCGGATGCCATTTATTTGCCACTTATATCCCTAGTTTCATCTTACCATTTTAATTTGTTTTCGGCTGATGCTGCTTCGAACCATTTAAATATATCTTGCCATGCTCGGCAATAATTCATATGTCGTTTACCATGTAAGCTTACTGCCTGGATCATGCGATAACTATCTCTTACGTATGTCCAGCAGAAACCTTTCAGGATGCCGTTCACACTAGGACACAATGTACAACCCCAGAATCTATTTGTGGAAGCAGTGCGCCATCCATGTTACCAGATAGTAGCAGTTCAGAGGCAACACCGATGGAGAGCAGTCTAAGCACAGATATTATAGTTCTTGAGGCTCTACTAGAGGTAGAAAGAGATGGTGTGGCTGCCATGAATGAGGTAATCTTGATCTTGAGGATGGAAATTATGCAATTAGCTGCACGCATTATGCAAGCAACCCAAGAATTGGAGGAAGTAAGAATGTTGCATTTGAGGACAGAGCAGGTCCTGCTGCTTATGCTATCTGAAGCCCAGGGTAATCCCAGTTCTTCTTTAGATACCAGTTGAAATTGTCATTAGATTAGTATACTTGCATGTTGTGTCATGTCTCTGAATGGATTATGTTGTAAGACCCCCTATGTTGTCCATGTGTTGTAATGATCTGAATTTTTTAGGCGAGGTAATCCTCAGTACTTGTATGATTGACATAAGGTGAACTGTTTTTCGTGTGAGCATATTGTATTGGATGAAATAACTGTTTGACTCAAAGTGTATCCAACCTACTGAATTCGAAGATCACGACATTTCTAAATGATATTCATATATAAAGGTGGAATAAATCATTGTCGTGGTTTTGAAGAAATAAATAACAAAACATAGAATGATGTATGGATATTCGTAATCGAATACAAATTGGATTTGAATTTAGTTGCCAGGGCCCAGGGTAAACGTGAATGCTAATTCTCCCAAATTTTGAACGAAGTGGCAAAACACCCACTATCATTTGTGAAAGGCTGCCCAAAGCAAGTGTTTGCGAGATGGAAATTACTGTCTACCCCTGACACTTCACATCCTAATCGGCCCGATTTCCATTGCGGTTGATAGGGGTAGACTAGTAACTTCAATCAGACGTGACACGACCGCCTCTGAGCCCATTCAGACACGGTGGGCAACAAACGTGGGTGGCAAAACACATTTGATTCAAGCTTGTCCGAAAGACCTGTGTCTCTCGCTCCATTTCCCCATTCATACACGGTGGGCGGCAAAACAAACTCTCCTCGTCCGAAATCGATGTAGGCAAATATTTTAAATAGGGGCAGATGTGTAACTTCCCTCAAACATGACACAACCGCCCAACCAGTCAGCCCCGTTCATACACCATGGGCGCCAACCGTGGGTGGCAAAACACCCTCTCCTCGCCCGAAATCGCTACCGGCAAATATTGGGGAGAGGCAAGATTACCGTCCTATCCCCAACCGACGAGATGTTCGAAATTTTAAATGGGGCTAAGTTCGTAACTTTCCCACATTTCAGACAAGTGCGTCCCAAAGTTTGAGATCCCCCCTCCCCATCCATTTCCCGATTCATACACCATCGGCGCCACAACAACCTCCCCACTCCGGCCAGCCTCCTCCGTCCGCCACCCCATCCTCCACCTTGTCGGAGCCGCTACCCCTACCCCGTCGTCCACTACAAGAGATGGACGTCTCTCATCCACGGCACCGGACCAGGATCCTTTCATCACGTCCTCTCGCTTCATCGGCGCAGTCATCCACCTTGTCGTTGCCGCTCCTACGACCGCCTCGTCCATGCCAACAGGACTTATCCCCGACCCGACCGTCTTCCGTCTAAAGTCTTCTTCCGCGCCGCCGACAGCCATCGCACCCGCAGCACCCTTAATGTATCAGGAGGGGCCTACACAACGTCGCAAGAGAGGTGGTACTCTTTCATATCTACTTAACTTATTGATCTCACCCGGAAAATAGATCGTAACTTGTTTACTATACTTTTCTTGTCCATTCCAAATCGTAGTGGCTAGTTGAAAGCAAACATTGGTTGCGAAGTAGCCTTTGTCCGGTTTGCACCTTCAGATCGGCCATGGCATGGTCACTATACTCGTAAAGCTTATGGTTTTGCCCCTTTATATTCTCTACCATCATCGTAGGTGCTTCGTGTCGTGCTAGCACTGCTCCTCAAGACCTCAACCCATCAAGCGAAACAACATGCCACTCATAATTCCAAAGCTTAGTTGTTGCATTACGAATCTGATATGATGCTCATATTACTAAAACAGAGAACGTTTAATTTGTCAGCTAATGTTTCTATATTCATTTCGAAAAGCATGTGCGCCACATATAGAGAAACAGCAGGGATTTGCATTTCTTTGTGCGCTCTGGTTCATCATGGGTGGGCAACACATATTGTATTATCTAAGTAGCAAGATGCCCGTGCGTTGCACGAAACATCAAGATGCATTTGTATGGGTAGTTTATCTTGTGGGAGAAAAGGATGAACGAGGGAAGGCCTTATTTGCAAATGTGGAGAGGGGTGTGGGTATCTTTTTGCAAAATTACCATAGTAACCTTCCTATCCGTCAGATGTAAATCGGACTGCCTATATTGCAGGATGGCAGGCACACCATCATCACCAACTCTATTTTTTATAAGAGTACTAGCAATATGCACGTGCATTGCACGTAACATCAAGATGCATTTGTATGAGTAGTTTATCTTGTGAGAGAAAAGGATGAACGAGGGAAGGCCTTATTTGCAAATGTGGAGAGGGGTGTGGGTATCTTTTTGCAAAATTGCCATAGTTTCCTTCCTATCCGTCAGATATAAATCGGATGGCCTATATTGCAGGATGGCAGGCACACCATCATCACCAACTATGTTTTTTATAAGAGTAGTATAGATATAATATATATATGTAATATAAGAGTAGATAAAAAAGTAGAGAAATCTGCTTGCTCTTTGTTATCATGTTCCTCTTCTGTTCTTCTTAATAAGTATATTACTTCCTTCTTTCCTAAACTACCTTGGGTGCGTGCGTGTGTTGTGTTGGCGTGCATTTGTACCGGGTGTTGTTCATCATTGCATTATTTTGTAAAGCAGGCCAAAAGCCTTTTTCGGTAAAACATAAGTCTTTTTAGATATTCCAATAAGAACTACATACGGATGTATGTAGACATATTTTAGAGTGTACATTCACTCATTTTGCTCCGTATGTAGTCCTCATTCGAATCTCTAAGAGATTTATATTTAAGAACGGATGGAGTAGTATAGTATGTTCCTTGTTGGGAAGTGGAGCAGGGACATTTGCAGTCGACAGGTCTATTGGGTCGCTTCAGATGGATGATTTCAACGATTCTAGATGGTCTGCCATAATATCCGGGAAATGTTGGGAGCTATGTCGTCTTTGATAGTCTAGACTGAAAGTAACAGTATTGTGCCTTGAGTTGAATAGAGTTGCCCCTTTTGGGGCCGAAGCCTTTCCGAACCCTCTCTTGCCGTACTGGCAATACAAGCCCATATGGTCCAGCTAGTTCCACTTTCCTGATTTTACTCTTGATGCTTAGGCTTTTCCCCTTTTATCTATCCTACTATGATTTGCGTAGGTGCTTTCTATCGTACTAGCAGTACTCCACCCTTCAAGCTAAACAACACAACACTCATAATTCCAAAGCTTAGTTGTTCAAATATGATTGTGATATGATACTGATATTAGTTAACAGACACATTTAATTGGTTAGCTAAAGGTCCCACTTGAGTTTCCAAATGCATGTCGCGACATATAGAGAGTGTAACACCCCAAAAATTTAATCATGTTTTTACTAAATAAAAATTTGGCTAGAAATAAAACTTTGAATTTTACTAGGTCTTTTATTAATTTCAGAACCAATTTATGTTTCCGTTTTCCAAAATTCTTCCCTCCATATAGAAATTTTGAAAATAATGTTGTGACTTTGGTAGTTTTCTTAAAACTTTTAAATGTAGTTTAATAATAGTAAGAATTATTTTCATAATAAAATTTTGCCCAAAACAATTCCTTTAATAGCTATTTCAATATTTTAAATGCCTCTATTGCACTACAACCATTTTAAATAATTCTTTGGAAATTCCACAAAAATTATGGGAGGTCATGTGATGTCCACAGATCACTTTTATGCAGAAACCTAACTTGGCATTTTGAAATTTTTGAGTGAAACAATCTCTTTTCAATTCTGTCCAGTATTTGAGTTTAAACTACAACCCCTATTTCCTTGCTCCATTAACTCTGAAAATTTTCCCACTTATAGTCCTTCCAACAAAACCCTTAAGTCCAAAATTCCAGCTCCATTGGAATCTCTTTATTTCACCAAATATTCCCCTACATTTTCTGTCCAGAACTGAAATTCACCAAAACATGCACTAGCAAGTTCTTCTTTTTGCCAAGACAACCCCACCACCCTCTCTACCATTCAATGAGGCATCATCCTGACAAGTTTAACATCCAACAAAATCTCCTAGGTCACCCCAACATTTTGTCAAACAGATTGTGTGCATGCCAGAAATTTTACATCTTTCTAGCTTGTATTGCACACTAGCTCCTATGACTAAACTAGCATGTCCATCACTCCTCTCATGATCAGAGGCACCATCCTGTTAAATTCCAGCTCGTTTTGATTCCTGTAGATGCCATTGGCATTTTACCAAACACATAGCGTGCGTGCACTGCGCATGGCCAGAGCGCCGGGACTGCAGGCGTCGGCATCGCCCCGCGTGGCCTTTCTACCACTGACACGCACGCCAGGAGCTTCAAGGGACACCCACGCGCCCCACCGACACCTCCCCTCTATCGCTAGTGCCGGCCACCACCGACCACGCCGCCCTCAGCCGCCGTCCGACGAGTTTCCCTCCGCCACGTCTTTGCCTCCTTAAATGCCAACCACCAGGGCTTATCCGCGGCGGCCACCATCCTCGCCACATAGCACCGGCCACGCTGACCTCCACCGACCCTCACCGGCCACCCAACGGCTTCAACCACCACCGTAATTGCCATCGCCGCTGTGCTTATCTTCTGGAGCCGCGGCACCGCCTTCGCCCTCCTATAAAAGGCCCTCTGAGCTCACTCCTCTCATCTCCACCACTCCTCCATCCCCCATAAGCCTCCCGAGGCAGCCAAATGACCGGAAACGGCCGTCATCTCCGTCTCCGGTAGCTACTGCCACCACCACATCACCAATGATTCCAGCCTCTCCAGAGCCTCCCCCTCCCCAACTCCTTCTCCAATAGCTTCCCCAGAGACCCGCAGAACCATCCCCGTCGTCAATTTCGCCGGAGGAGGCCCGAGGGCAAAATCCCACTTCCAACCGTAGCTTCCCTCCGCCATGGAGGAAGCCCCGCTCGTTCTCGAGCTCCCCGACGAGCGTGCGTGGCATGTACAGAAGCGCCATGCTCCTCTGAGCATTCCGGTGGCCGTAGCACCCCGAATGGTGAGGTGTGTCGCCGGGAATCATCGCCGGAGTCCTCCCCTGTCCCTGTCCACGCGCGCGGGAGGTTGGAGACAAACCCAACAGGTGGGTCCCACCTGTCGGTGAGCCAGCCATCTCCTCCAGTAGCGCATCCCCGTGGGTACACTTTCCCCTGCGAGGAAACGTACTTCAGTAAATACGCCGTCGACATCAGCGGGTTTTTCACGGCCGACTGACTGGGCTCGGCCCAGTGGCGCCTCGCGGTTAAATCTCGCACGGGGCGCACTGCTACCCTTTTCTTTTATTTTTCTTTTCCAGTAGATTTCAATTAATTCCACAGCAACCTTTTCAAATCCAAATCCAGTGATTCAAATTTCTACAGACTTATAAAATCTTGCTCTATTTATATAGGTTAGGTTAACATTTTTCCCAAGCTTTATCTCCACTGGATCAATTAAATGGTTCATTTAATCATTTATTTCCAACTTAGAAACTCCATAAGTAATTCATATGAACTCCAAACATTTTGATTCTTTTTCTTGTATTTATTATTTTTCATCTAGTTTATTTTAGTATTTATTTCAAAATTTTCCAACAACTTTATAGCACTGTTTTTGAATTATGTGGTTATTTAAACATTTTTTAAATAGGAAATGGAGGGAAGAAAACTTTTCAAACTTTTGGAGTGCACCCAATATTTCTGCATACTCAAGGCAAGCATCTTGAACACCTGATATGGTGATTGCATAGTTGTTTTTTTGCAGGAATAATTGAACCATGCTTCTGTTGAATTCAAAAAAAAATTTGCATGCATATAGTATTGGCATGTTTCATCATACCGTGCATCGTGTGCTTGACCTGACTAACTGCAGGAGCAGGCATAAGAGAAATACCATTACCAGCGGAAGGGTGATCATGTTGGAGCATGATCATGCCTTGTTTGATATGCTTGTTGGAGCATGCAAGGGTTGTGGCCCTGTTGGTATTGTTGTTGAAAGAATACTTTGTTGTGCTAATCGCTGCAGGAAAACTTGAACCTCCTGAGTCGACCGTAGATCGAGTCTTGTTCCGGTAACCCCCATACTTGATTCGTGCTGCCACAGGTAGGGTATGATTCAGTAAGTTGATAACCCCTTTCCATGCACACACCGTATAGAGGGCCACGATGAGGGTTTCCGCGGCCGCGGACTAAATCCTGTCATCGGGTCAGGGGGCATGGGTGTTTCCAGTTGTGACTGAGACGGGGGCACCCCTTGTAATCCACACATATGAATAGTGATCCCATGCAGGATGTTGGTCTCTGCGTCTCAGAGTTTTCTTGAACGATGCTTTGGGTGATTCCTGGCATCCGGAAAGTTAATCTGGTGTGTGCTGGTCAGGTGTGTTTTCAACCCAAAGACCGTAATGGGAATTAGTCAGTGTCACGGTGCTGACTAAAGAAATCCTTTACTTGTGGGTAAAGAGTACACCCTCTGCAGAGTTTAAACCTATTCGAATAGCCGTGTCCGAGGTTAAGGGCTACAGTCTGGGTTGGTCAAGTGTCGGTCTTAGTGTCGGTCTTCGGAGGAAAATAAATAAATTGAGCCTGAATTATTTTGCAGGATAAGTGTTGCCACCCTGATGCTACCATGAATATTTTATGTATGTTAAATATTATTAAGGTTATGCATATTATTGAGGACTAACCCTTTTCTCTTATTTTGAATTTCCTGAGTGTCTCAGGGGCTGGCTAGACTACCCCGGGCACTCAATTTTATTTTCAAGACCTCTCGTGGCGTCTCTCGAGTTAACAGGCGGTTTATCCCGCCACTACTCTTGTGGACACCCGATTGGCATTTCTCTTCAAGGCCGACCGTGGCGTCACTTGACACCCGACTGGCATTTCTTTTCAAGACCTCTCGTGGAGTCGCCTGAGTTCTCGGATGGTCCTGTCTCGTCCGATTTCTCTTTTAGACACCCGACTGGCATTTCTTTTCAAGACCTCTCGTGGCGTCGCCTGAGTTCTCGGATGGTCCTGTCTCGTCCGATTTCTCTTTTAGACACCCGTTTGGCATTTCTCTTCAAGACCTACCGTGGTGTCATTTTAGACATCCGACCGGCATTTCCTTTATTTTATTTTTCCTTTAACTTTCCTTGTTTATCACTAATATTTTTATATACCCAGTTATTTGCACATGCTAATATATTATCATGCCATGATTTAATTACTGACAGCATGTCTTTAAGTCCACCATGTGCATACGCATATAATTTTTAATTCAACTTGATCACATAACATCTGTTGCATTCGGTATATCATCTGTTCATGATGTTTGCGAGTACATTCAAATGTACTCACAAGCTTGTCCCTGGCTATTTACTTGGCCAGGTCAGGGTTTCTACGAGGAGTACCACAGCGAAGACCGTGCGGAGCCTAGGATAGCAGCCATGCGGGATAGGAATTATCCGGGTCAGCTGTTCCTATGGGAATGGAGCCCCATCGACGTTGGAGAACCACTAGTTAATTCTGTCATCCACCACCAGACATCATTGTTGTATCATTGGACCTTTATGGTCTTGTATTCAATTCTTGTAATAGCTTGGTAATCTGTAACAAGGACGTGTCCACCAGTAACAGTAATCCTGTGCTGGTGGTAACACGAGGGGTTAAATTTCTGGGATATCGTGTCCCAGCCCCGACAGAGAGGCAGCAAAATTGCATTTGTTTGTCACTTGTTGACTGTACTTTCTTGTCCATACTAAATCTTAGTTGTTATTTCAAAGCAAACATCGGTTACTAACTACCCTTGCGTGGTTTGCAGCTTCAGATCTGCCATCCCACTACCACAGTCAACACTATACTCATCATGCTTACAGTTTCCACATTTTATGATGACCACGATCAACCTACGTGGTTCATGGTGTAATAGCACTGCTCCACCCATCAAGCTAAACAAGCTTAGTTGTACAAATTCGAATATGATATTATGCTGATATTAGTAAAACTGAGATATGTTTAATTGGTCAGCTAAATGTTCCTACTTTAGTTTCGAAATGCATGTGAGCCACATATGGAGAGACCAGAAGGAATAGTATTTCTCTGTGCGCTCTGGTTCATCATGGGTGGGCAACAGACATTGTATAGAAAGACTTTTAATATCTTCAATCTGCTTGCTCTTCTGCTCTTCTTTAACATGATCCTCTTCTCTTCTTTAATAAGTATGTTCCTTGTTGGGAAGAGTAGCAGAGACATTTGCGGTTGACTGGTCAGGTCGAGTTGTTCTCCCTTAGTATATTTTGAATCTGTCAGGTCAGGTCGACTTGTTCTTCTTTACTATATGTTGAAGCTATCATCTGCGAAGTATCATCACTTCTGGAGCTCTCATATTTTGAGTAGTAGGCCACATTATATTAATGCACACACCAAATTACAGCATGCATGGCATCTCTCAGAAGAATTGCAGAGATAGCAAAAAGGGGTTTACAGGGAGGCAGTATTGGATTAGAATCACTTCTGCATTACAAAGATAATCTCACTTGTTTTTATGTTTTCATGCATGTCAGGTATTGAACATGATCAAAATGAATATGAGAATGGGCGCACGAGAGGAATATTGCAGAACAATCCACTAGCTAACAAACTTGGCATGGTGGAGGATGGCCTATCTTATTCACCCATCAAGGTGCTTGCTCTAACTTGGCAAGGTTGTATTGGTTGCACATATTTTGCATATGACCTCTTGCATTACTTCTACTTTGTTACACCACCATGTGCTTAGTTTAAGCATCATATATGAGTATATGCCATACCTATCCATTTTCGGTACCTATTCCATGTGTCATCATACTATGTTTTTCCAGTCAAATGTTGTTCTTTCGTAATAGATGTCCAAAAGGAAGAGGGTGAGGGCAGATCCTCAAGGAGTACAAACTAGGTATTTGGAAAAGGTAGTGATACCTGTTAAATCAGATAGATCAGCAGCCACAAAAAACACAGGCCCAACTGTACCACTCTTTAGCCCTACTCCACTGGCCAAACCCCTATTAGAATTGCAGAGAGCCCAGCGTCAGGTACTGTCTATGATATCAATTCAAAATTTGAACCCCTAAATTTCTGCATGTGCCTTACCTTCTCTCTTGTATGAACACTAATTTCAGATGAATCTCCTTTCTGAAAGGATCATAGGATCTCATAACAATACTGGGCTCTGCATTGCTCTTGTCAGTACCTCTTGCCCTTTGTCAGCATACTTACACTCATTGCTATTTGATTATGTAGCATCACTGTAAATGTTCGCTTCTTTATCCTCCCTTTGCTCGAAATTAAAAGATCTATATTTACTCTTAGATAAATGTAGAATTAACACAATGGTTATGAAGTTTTGGATTGCTCATGTAAGTACCTGTTGTCATGTACTCCCTCTGTATCGAATTAATTGTTGCTCAATTGGATGTATTTAGAACTTAATAGTGCTAGATACATCCATTTGAGCGACAAGTAATAATGGATGGTGGTAGTATTACTGTACTTGCATTGCGAGATAGTTGATTGTCTAGCATTACTCTGCATCTTATCTGCCCTGCCCTCCACTTTCTCCAAATTATCAGATCTACATTTACTCTTACCAAAATGTTGAATAAAGCCAATGCCACTGCACACGTTGATGTCTGCATTCCTCTTGTCAGTACCTTTTGCCTTGTAACGATGTACTTAATTAATTGCTATTTGATTATGTATCATCACTCTGCACCTGAGCTTCATTATCCTCTATTTCTTCCAATATTATTTGATCTATATTTACTCTTTACAAAATGTAGAATAAAGGTAACGCTTATAAAGAAGTTTCTTTTGGAAATTTATTGAATTATCCTTCCATCGACATGGAGAAGGTCTTTGTCCGGTCCGTGTTAAGATGTAATGTAAGTTCATCCTTCTCAAGCCTTCAAACTTTGTTCTAGTATAGATTTGGATAGGTTTCATTTCCTCCCCTGCTGTTTACTTTGGTGTTTACATCTGATTGGATATTTGCAACACCTACCAGTTTTAAATTGTAGATGTAAAAACATGTTCCTTATGCAGAACAGATCCATTTATTTGCTTATATAATTGTGAAACCTGTTACGTGTCTCCTTGTTTCTCTTTCAGAGTCGTATCACTTATGCCAGGCAGAACTTTAGGGAAGATACTGAGCCAAACTATCTTGAAGAGAGCGAGATGACCCCAAAGTCATGTCTTGATGAAGACAGTGAGTTGAAGCTACTCACCAGCAGCTATGAGACAACCTCTGCGCAGTTGCTGCCTCAATCAGTTCGAGTTCTTCAGTCTCAACTTAAAGTGGAAAGGCTTGCTCCAGCTCAACTCCAGCTTGATGTCAATGATGTAAAGAAGGCCACAGAGGACACCCATGCGTGCTTTCTTGCTACGCAGCTACGGTTAGAGCATCTAGCGTTGACACAACTGAGGTCTCATCAACTTGTTCTGCTGCTTTTTGTGCACCGCCAGGGCAGGCCTAATGCCTTCTGAAGTGCTCTCAGTTTTGTATATTCTTTTGTTGGCACGTTTATATGCACTGGTGGTGACCTTTGATGCCCAGTGTATGTAATCCACGGTCACGTTGCACTTTATTATCACCGGTGGAGAACTTTGATGCCAAGTGGATGTAATATGCCGTAATTTCTTTCTTTATTGTATAGTCTAGGTTTATTCTTGGTCGGTATGCTGTAATTTAGGCCGGAAGCTTCAATGGATCTCAATTTTGTCGGTCTTCAGGCCGGCCCGTAACTCGCTATATATGGGCCAAAACGTGGGCCTATAATCATCTTGGGCCATTAGCAGGTCTAAACGTATAGTAGTATTCCGCCTTTAACAGGCCAATTAATGTTCTCGACAGCTGGGCCAGAGAATACCATGGGCTTTTAACAGGCTAAAAACTAGATTGGGCTAGCATTGAGCTGAAAAAATCACGGGCCAATACAGGCCGAAACTGCCTTAGGCCCATGTTTGGCCCAAATAAAATGAGCCGTTAACAGGCCAAAATAAATCTCGGGCCCTGTTTGGCACAATAAAACTATGGGCTTTAAGCAGGCCGGTAGCAACGCGGGCCGTAGGCCCAACAGTGTCACGGGCCATTAACAGATGGGGTGTAAGCAGGCCGGATTCAACGTGGGCTGTAATTAGGCCCAACTGTTACACGGGCCATTAACAGGCCGATAGGCCAGTTGGGCTGAAATTTATCCACGAAGACTACGGGCCGTTAAGAGGCCTAAAGTTACTTCGGACAAGAAATATCCGAGTTTCTGCATGGGCCGTTAAATGGCCTAAAGTGAAACCGGGCCAACAACGGCCCAGATGCACCACGGGCCGCTAACAGGCCGAAACTATTATTGGGCCGAACTGGTAAACGGGCAGTTAATACGCTGAAATACAAACCCGGCTTAGAATGGGCCCAAAAGAACAGTGGCTTGTTAATGGGCCTGATCTGATATTGGCCGTAATTTAGCCCAAAACACGACAGGCTGTGAATGGGCCTAATCTGGTATGGGCCTTAATTTGACCCAAAACATGGCAGGCTGTTAACGGGCCAGCCCACTAGTGTCTGAAAAAATATTTTGGGCCTTTAGCTGGGTCGGCCTTTTTACCTTAAATGGGCCACTGTTGGGCTATGCCACGTGTCGACATATCATAGGCGTCTTTCGTCCATTGTAGGGATGACATCTGTCCCAACGATGAGCTGACATGTGGATCATCCGGCGAATGAGAATTTTACACGTGGAAAATCCCCATGGTCGGGGCTGTTAACGGGTTATCGGATCCAAACAGGAACCCGATAGCTTAACGGCGACCCGTTATGGTGGATGCCATGTGTCAGTTACCCTTGATGAAAACACTTCCATGACGCGCCATTTATCGTCATGGAAGTGAACACTTCCGTGATGATAATTTTGGTATTGTCATGGAACACTTCTACGACAGCACATGTATGACTATCTTGATTTTGTCATAAAATCATCATGGATGCACATGCATGAGAGAAAACGTGACCTACTGCGACAAACACGTATCATCACAGAAGTGTATTTTTTTGTAGTGATAGCTGGCGGGTCCTAGTGGTCAGGGGTGGCATCATCTATTTTTTGCACGTAATAAGGAGGCACTTCCTTGCGTACAAAGATGTTCTCGGCGTTCTGGGAACCAGGGTACCCTGCGGCCCACGGCGTGGCTCCATCGATGGCCTGGTATGGCCCATCTACAAGACCAACAAGACAAGACCCTCGCGAGGGGCCAAGCCTCGCGAGGCAGACAGCACCAAGACCTCCTGAGGTAGCGGCCTCCCCAGGCTGCCCCCTGAGGAGCGGAGATTCCTATGCAAATGCCCAACCTCATAAGGTTGCGGTGATGCAAGCCATGATGACCAAGGCCAGGCGGGCGCCAGCAAGCACAGAGGAGCAGGTTTCCTCTTTGGTGCTAAGGAGGCAAGCGCAGGCGTGGTGTCCCGAGGAATCAGCCAAAGGTTTCCATTCCCGTGCAACGAGACCAAGACCACCATGACGGCAGGACGGATGTCATCACCGAGCCCACCGCGGCGTCACGACCAGAAGCTTTGGAGGCGAAGGCCACCTTTCATCAGGATAATATGTACTACTTGTCCCCTTTCAAATTGGCCACTTTGGGATCCCTTCCCACCTATGTTTTGGGGGAAGAGGACCGAGGCCACGATATATAGGTTATCCACCACCGTAGACAGGAGAGACCAAACCGATGGGATCCTTTCCACCCTCACTAGAGCTGACCTCGTGAGGTTGTTCATCCCTTATACTTGTTCATCCTCAGCCCCTCGCGAGGCAAATCCACCACAAAGCAGGAGTAGGGTCTTACACCGCAAGGTGGCCCGAACCTGGGTAAACTGCCATGTTCATCTTCTTCCTTGTTCCTCGAGCTAGGCTGTAGGGCGATGGTGCGGTTGGTTGGATAGGTTGAGTTCTTCGCACATGCCCCAGAGTTCGAACCTTTCTTGGGTCTGTGGAGCCCTGAATCCGACATTTGGCGCGCCAGGTAGGGGCGTGTCGAAGCCTCTATCCCACCACTCGCTCCGCCGCCATTCCGCCGTTCCGATGGCCGACGCTCGCCGTGTTTGAGCCGAGCACCGGGCCGCTAGTGTCGCCCAGACGGCACCCGCAGGCAACAGCGCCCCTCGCCGCTCTGCCTCCCCGGTGGCTCCCGCCGCCACCGACCCTGCTGCCCGCGAACAGCAGGACTCGTCGCTGCCACCGTCCGTGCAGCGTGACGGCCGCACTGCGACTCCATCACCCACTCTGGCCATGACATCATCTTCTCATGGCCGCCGTGGGCCGGCGAACACGAAGTCGGCGCTGCTCATGGCGCGCGAGCTTCTGCGGTATCGTCAGGCCAACAACCTCTACGACGACTGGCTCGCCCACATCGCCGAACTCGTCAACGCCGCTGGAGAGGCCCTTGCACCGTTTGGTTCGCTTCGCCCTCCGCCGTCCCTGGCGGGCGACATGGCGCATGGCGTGCCTCCTCCTCCTCCTCTGCACGGCGTGGGTCCCGAGCCCAGGCATGAGGCACCACAGCGCGACCCGCCGCGCAGGGCGCCGACGCACGATGAAGAAAGCTGCCAGGTGGTGCAGCGGCCCCAAGGAGAAGCGCGTGCGCTTCCAGCACCGCCACGTCAAGACTGCGTACCACCAGAAGCAGCGGTGCGTGGGCATCAAGACCGAGCTCCTCCCGTGCGGCCCGCACCCGTGAGCGTGGCCGGCTGCCCTGCCTTCACGCCGGAGCTTCGCCGTGTCATTTGGCCGGTAAGTTCAAGACAGATCTGCCGTCGTGCTACGACGGCACCCCCGACCCCGCTGAGTTCTTCCAGCTCTACGAGCTAAGCATCGAGGCGGCAAACATCAACGACAAGGTCATGGCGAACTGGCTCCCCATGGCTCTCATGGGCGTGCCACGCTCCTAGATTCTTGGTCTGCCAGAGTTGTCTGTGGCCTCCTGGGGGGAGCTGCGCAGACAGTTCATCGCGCGCTTCGCGGCACCGATGCCCCATGCCGTTGCGGCCATCCTCGGTGGGTCCGAGGCACCGGCCTTAGGCCGCCACGTCAAGCAGTTCTTCCGGCAGATGGGGGCCACCCAGCCACGGCAGGGGGCTCCTTCGGGCTGGATGGCGCCTGAGACCGACATCACCTTCGACTCTAGGGATCACCCCAAGACTACGGTCGGCGCAGGCATGCTTCCCTTGCTGTGCACGCCCACCATCAGCAACGTCCTCATCACCAAGACACTCATCGATGGCGGCGCGGGGCTCAACATTCTCTCCGTCGAGACGTTCGAGATGCTCCAAGTGCCGTACAACCAGCTCCTCCCCACCAAGCCATTCTCAGGAGTGACCGACGGCTCCACCGTCCCCATAGGGCAGATCCGCCTCCCTGTCACCTTCAGCCAATGCGACAACTACCACACCGAGCTCATTGACTTCGACGTCGCCCATATTCGCCTCCCGTACAACGCCATCCTCGGGTACCCAGCCCTTGCCAAGTTCATGGAGGCAACGCACCACGGCTACAATGTCCTCAAGATGCCAGGGAG
This sequence comes from Thinopyrum elongatum, assembly GCA_011799875.1. Classification (NCBI taxonomy): domain Eukaryota; kingdom Viridiplantae; phylum Streptophyta; class Magnoliopsida; order Poales; family Poaceae; genus Thinopyrum; species Thinopyrum elongatum. The sequence goes on from CM022300.1 coordinate 66,316,555, forward strand.
TGGCGGCATCATCATGGTCGCCTGCGATGAAAAGGCTGCGGTGTGCTCCCTTGAGCGCACTTACCAGGCCGCGGCAGTCGAGAATTCAAATGATGAGGGTGCCGTTCGGCCTCCTGAAGCCGTCCCCAAGAAGAAGAAGCAACTCCTCCCCAAGGGACGTCAGGAGGCTGGGGCGCCCGACGACCGTGCCTCAAGCCCCGCGCCCACTGCTGGGGTGCCTTTCCCTCTTGCATAGGAAGGCGCGCCCGGCGCCCCTCTCAGGACGGGCTCAAGGGCTCTCCTCTGGAGGGCCTCTGAGCTGACCAACGTTACGAGGGAGGCGTTCGGGCACCACGTGGGGGCGTGCTTCAACGCGTGCCTCCGTGAGCAAGGTGCAAGGCATGAGGCACCAGGCGTTCAGGAGTTCGTCACCAAGGCGATCGAGGATATTCAGAAGGCGCGAGCCATGCATGGCGAGTGCTGCCCCGCATCATCCAGTGCAGCTGCCGCCCCTGAAATGGGTAGCGAGCTGCGCATCTGCGTCAACATCACAGGTCTCAACAGGGTTGCTTCTCAGGAGCTCTTCTGGCCATCCCGCGTCGGTCGGAGTGGGGGCTGCCCCCGCAGCTACGTCCGCATGCCAATCGGCCAGCTGAACATGGCTGCCTCGCACCAGCGCTACATGTAGGGTGTCCTGGCGGCTCACGAGGCTTGGCACCAGGCGGTTCTGACAGAGGAGGTGCCAGACCCTCGCGAGCTTCCCGGGCCTCCAGAGCCTCAGGAGCCAGCCAGCTTGTGAGGAGCGATCTCCGCAGCATGCGTCTTCAGCTACTCCAATGCTTCTACAACAACGGTGCCAGGTGACTTCTTGGTTTGTTCAGTTGAGGGTGCCCCTCGGGCTGCATTATCCTCAAGCTTTCAGGGCCCGTCCCTGTAGCCGCATCATTTTGATTCTTGTACTCTAGACCGGTTATGCATGCTCAGGCTATTATGTTCGTTAATGTTATGCCTGCTGTCTCGTTATTTGTGGAGTTGCCCTTTGCGGCCTCCGCGTGTTGCTAACCCGCCTCTTGCTCATCCCGCAACAGGGGCTGCTGGCACGGTGCCTGTGCTTGGGTCTGTCCTTGTAGCGCTGATAAACCTGAGAGACCGAGCTCTGGCTCGCTGCCGGCCCCGCGCACGTCACGTCACCGGGTCCTTAGTGCCTTCATCTTCTCGCAGAAAGATCATCGGCAGGATAGTGAGCGCAACTGTCTGTTATGTTTTTCGCTAACTCACAGGAGCCCTGGAGGCAAGGCCACCAGCAGCCTTGCCAGCACCTCGTACCTTGGAAGGATGGCATGCCTCGTGTCAAGGGGCGCAACCCCTCCTTGCAGCTAGCCACTCTTTTCTCGCGCAAGCCGCTTGCGCGTTAAAGGGGTGGCCCCTGAGCATCGCGACTCAGGGGTTCCTACCGGCTCTCGGGCCCTCACCCCTAGCCTTGACCACAGTATCGTGACCTAGCATACGAGTGGCGGTCGAGCCTTGCTCGAGAGCCTAGTCCCGAGGACGTAGAGCACCCAGGCAAGCGGGGGAGACGGAGTCGGTAGGAGCCCTGCGGAGGGGGCGTCATCAGGAGAATGGCATGGCTTAACGTCGCACGAGAAGATCGTCCACGCAGCAAAGGAACCACCGCAGGCTCATCAAGGTAAGTCACCTCACACACACAGGCATGAACCTCATGACCAGCGTTATGTCCCTCGCGATCTCGCTCGGGCAAGGAAACTTCCCTTTCGGTTCTTCGGGGACCGCTTGTGCGCCAAGGGGGACCTCCTGAGGATCGCGACTCAGGGGCTCTTACCGGACCTCGGGCCGCTCGCCTCCTAGCCTTGACCACGGCATCGCGACCTGGCATACCAGTGACTGGGTCCTGCCAGCGTAGAGCACAAGGCTACCGCGAGAGTGAAAGGGGGAACCATGCCGAGGCGAGAGACGCAAACATGACATCGAATCAGGAACGATAACGTTAAAATGCGAGCGTCACAGCTTCTTACATACCCCCACGGGGCTCGTCATGGTTTTTGCGTAGGAATGAAGCAAAAGGAAAAAACCCCTAAGAACCACGGCCTCGGCAACATCACCAGCGATGCCGAGATAGCGCCACTCCTCCCCTAGGCACGGGCGTGGCGGCTCGTAGCTGTCGTCGTCCCTCGAGCCTGGTCCAGACAAAGCGCTGCCGCTATCAGAGGAGTCACGGACAAGGCCAAGGGCAAGTTCACTGCCGGTGGCCTCGTCGCCTCGATCGCCTCCCCCGGGGCAACACTCCAGACGTCGGCCGTCCTCTCCGAAGACCTTGAAGAAGAGAGTCGAAGCCCCGTCATACTCGAATTGGATGGCGTGCCTCCCCTTCGAGTTACAAGCGCGGGCGATCGTGCCCCATCCCCGTGTCATGATGACATCGCCAGAGACAACGGCCTCGACCTCCGCCTCTGATGCCTGGCTGCAGCAGCCGTCGCACAGCTCGACGGGCCCCTGTGGCACTATCTCCCTCGCTAGGGACCACAGGAGCCGGATCCACGTGTGCGGCAGCATTGCCGCCCACACCACAAACTCGCGGGCCGTGCCTTCGACATGGTCCTGCTGGCGGGGTGGCCATGCGGCCACCGCTTGCTCTCCTCCACGACCCCGTTCCTCGCGGTGTCCGTGGCTGCTCTAACGGATAGGGCTGTGCGCGCGAGAATATGCGCGGACCGAGAAGCCCGGTGGAGCGCGTTCATGCCAGGGCCGTTCTGCTGTGGGTGCCGCGGTGGCATCACAGGAGCGATCGCGCCTCTTCTTTGGCGGGAGCACCTCAGGTTCGACCTGAGGGGCCTTTCCCTTCTCCGCGGTGGAAAACGTCGTCACTGGCGCCGTGGACGCTCTGGCAAGACGGCGGAACGAAGGAGAAGGTGAGGCAAGAAGCAAGAAGATGAAGACGAGCTGGGGGCTCCGCCCCCTCTTCCATTTATAGCCGGAGGAAGGCTAACTGCCGGACCCTCATGTTCCGAGCAATGATGGCTGGGATGCGTGCGTCAGGCAGTTGTCAAGGTCGTGCGGTTGCCGAGGTGGCGTGGGGAAGTGGAGACGCCCACGTCCCATCAAGCGCCACGCGTTGGCTCCGTCCGCAGGTGATTGGGGCCTGTGGCGCTTCACCCTTGCCCTTTGGCTTCGCCTAGAAGCCAAGTCCAAGTGCGCCTTGGGCCCGGGGGCTACTATCGGCGTTCTGGGAACCAGGGTACCCAGACTTCCCTGCCTGCGGCCCACGGCGTGGCTCCATCGACGGCCTGGTATGGCCCATCTACAAGACCAACAAGACAAGACCCTCGCGAGGGGCCAAGCCTCGCAAGGCAGACAGCGCCAAGACCTCCTGAGGGAGCGGCCTTCCCAGGCTGCCCCCTGAGGAGCAGAGATTCCTATGGAAATGCCCAACCTCATGAGGTTGCGGTGGCGCAAGCCATGACGACCAAGGCCAGGCGGGCGCCAGCAGGTGCAGAGGAGTAGGTTTCCTCTTTGGTGCTAAGGAGGCAAGCGCAGGCGCGGGTTCCTGAGGAATCAGCCAAATGTTTCCATTCCCGTGTAACGAGACCAAGACCGCCAGAATGGCATGACGGATGTCATCGCCGAGCCCACCGCAGCATCACAACCAAAAGCTTTGCAGGCGAAGACCCCCTTTCGTCAGGATAAGATATACAACTTGTCCCCTTTCAAATTGGCCACTGTGGGATCCCTTCCCGCCACGATATATAGGTTAGCCACCACCGTAGACAGGAGAGACCGAACCGATGGGATCCTTTCCACCCTCACTAGAGCTGACCTTGTGAGATTGTTCATCCCTTGTACTTGTTCATCTTCAGCCCCTCGCGAGGCAAATCCACCACAATGCAGGAGTAGGGTCTTACACCGCAAGGTGGCTTGAACCTGGGTAAACTGCCATGTTCATCTTCTTTGTTGTTCCTCGAGCTAGGCTGTAGGGCGACAATGCGGTTGGTTGGATAGGTTGAGTTCTTCGCACACGCCCCAGAGTTCGAACCTTTCTTGGGTTTGCGGAGCCCTGAATCCAACAGATGTTGCTGGTGGGTCCCAGATGTCAGGGGCAGGCATAAGGAGGCACTTCCTTCCTTGCAAAGATATACGTGGTGGGTCCCAGCTTTCAGGGGGAGGTATAATTTTATTTTCGTGTAATAAGGAGGCGGTTAGATGCGTATCCATGGACCTGGTGCGTCCCCACTGTCAGCCTCTCCACGTACAGTCCTCTTCCGATGACTCTCATTTGTTGACCACGTTGACCACGCCGCGCCGAGCGGACCAAGGCAGTGGACGACGGCGAGGCCCCGTACGGCAACGAGCCGGTGATGGGAAGACGCGGCAGTGGAGTCGCAGACGGAGAGGTGTGCGAGGGTTAACTGGTTCTGGTGCGGCGTGGTTCTGCAGTCGGCGGAGAATAATAGGAGGTGTGGAGCGGTGGAGGGATGGCTTGGCCGGCGGTGGGGTAGCACTTCGCTGCGAAGCGTGCTAAGCAGAGCTGCTAGCAGCTGCAGGCGAGAGCAGGTGGTCCCGGCGGCGCTGGAGAAAGAAGACGAGAAATTGAAGATGAATGCCGGCCGTTGGATGTAAATCCAACGGCTATCGATGTCAGAATCATTTGTTGACTAAGTTGCAACGCCTTGCGTTGGCTTCGACCTATTGGCCGACATTCCAGCCTCCAAAAATGTGACACATATTTAACCCATTTTTTTAGAATTTACAGTCCATTCGCTGCACTGGGTGAACAAATAATGTAGCGTCCATGCGGCCCATTTATTTTTTTTCTAAAAAAACTACAGCCCATTTGCACTTTCTAGAAATACATGAATTTGCTGGCCTGGGTGAACAAATAATGTAGCGTCCATGCGGCCCATTTATTTTTTTCTAAAAAAACTATAGCCCATTTGCACTTTCTAGAAATACACGAATTTGCTGGTCTGGGTGAACAAATAATGTAGCGTCCATGCGGCCCATTTATTTTTTTCTAAAAAAACTACGGCCCATTTGCACTTTCTAGAAATACACGAATTTGCTGGCCTGGGTGAACAAATAATGTAGCGTACATGTGGCCCATTTATTTTTTAGAAAAATTACAGCCCATTTGCAATTTCTCGAAATACACGATTTTACTGGGCTGGTTCTAATTATAATGTTGGGTTGGGCGCAGCAATGTTAGCAAAAAATAAACAGGGGCTGAGCGTTTTGTTATAAATATATTTAAATAATAAGTGCTTTATTTACATTGGTCCTTAAATCTTACCAAGCTTTTGTACACAATCACCTGTATTTTCGTTGACCTTAAGTAAAAAAACCCAGGATTTTATTGTTAAACATTTATTTTTATAAGTTCATAATACATGGGATATTTTTTTCTTATATATGTAAGTATCTGTTAAATATATGATGATAATAACAATAATATATAATAACATATAAAATAATATAAATATAAATAATATAGTTAGAAGGGAAACATAAGTTGGACCTGGCGTTCCTATACTTATATAGATAGAAAAATAGAACAGACCTCTGCGTTTTCTTCAAAAAATACATAAGTTGGGTTGCGGATGTTTAAGAAAAAATAAAAGCTAGGATGAGAGGGCCATAGGCCGGTTGATACATGACGGCCCTCAAAAAAATACAAACCGGCATGTCATGGGCTGCACATGTTAAAAAAGAAAGCCTAGACTGGGTAGCCCACAACCCAGCTGATACTTGTTGGTCCACTGATAATAAATGATACATGCCAGCTCCCCGATGACTAGCTTCGTTGTAAATTTATCTCCTTTAGTAACTACGTTGACAAACCCGTGGCCCCCAACGTCGGTATAGCGTTAGGAGGAAGTATTTTTTCAATGAGGCACTTGCTTGCGTACGGCCATGGACCTGGTGGGTCCCGGCTGTCCGCCTCTCCAGATTCCTCTCGGTTGTTGAGCATGTCCACAATGGCAGACAGCGGCGCCGAGGCGAGCGCACAAAGGCGGAGGATGACGTCCAGGCCCTGACGAGAATGCACCGGTGCCGGGGAAGACGTGCTACAGTAGTGGTAGATGTTGTGCCTAATTTCGAGTGAAAGTACTGGAGTAGCCCAGTGGCCAAGTTCAACTCCCCAACCGCTGCTCCGCCCAGGTTTGATTCCACCTGATGCAGTGAAAATATCCACAAATTTTTGCCTCTGCCTCTGACATGTGGGTGCCCATTGTCATCTATGCACACCACCTCCAACACACTCAACATTGTGTGGGCATTTTGAAAATAGCATATCTTTTTGACTGTGCATCATATGAAGATGTGCTATGCATGAATATAGATCAGCATGATGTTAACTGGCTGGTAGTTCCATTTTCAACCAGGAATAAAACTTCCAACATGATGTTATCCCTGTTTGAAAAGGACATGTTAATATAAATGCTCTGCCTCGGAAACTTGCAGTTTCTTATCTGAAACTGAAACTTGCAGTTTCTTCTCTGAGAATCACATTGTCTGCACTTTTATATGAAACTACATTTTTTAAAGTGCTAAAAATAGATCTCTAGAATTCATAAAATACTTCATATGCTCAATACTGCAAATCTAGAATTCAAAAGACATTCATATCTGAAAGTACTCTCAAATCTAAAACACAAAACACAATTCACAACCTGCAAATACTGACAACCCTAAGCTCCTCCTCAGACTATTTGGGGGGGGGGGAGTCCCCTCCTATTCCTCGGCGGTAGACAGCCGCCCCGTGGGATGAGGTGAACGGTGAGGGAGAGGATGGCGGGGCGAAGCGTCGTCGCGCCAACTGTTTTTCTCCTCTTGCAGTTGGGTTCGGTCGACGAAGACTCCACCGGCTCGCTCTGCCATGGCTCGCTCTGCCACGGCACCCTCACAAACGACACCGTGTAGATGCTTGATCCTTCGATCTCGGGTGGATGCTCCATCTTGGATCGATACTCCCACCACCGCAGCCTCACGATCGGATCTAGTGAATCTGTTTGCTCCATGGCCCAGAGGAGCAGCTCTATGTACTCCCGCGCGACTCCCTCCCGGTGTATCGCCTACTTTTCTCTCTTTTCCAGATATTTGGCCATCACTTTCACCGTCACAACTAATTGCTCTGCGTTTCTCCAACATCCAAGCTAGCTTCACAGGGTCGCCGCCTGCGAGCCACACGTATCGGTTGTACTCCTCCATCGATCTACTTCTCCACAGCACCTTCACTCACCGGCGGTGGTTTTTGAATGGAAAAGGAGAGGAGCAGCGCTGGTTTTGGATTAGAACGGGAGAGGAGCAGCGGTTTTGAAATGGAAGAGGAGAGGAGCGGCGGTGGTTTTGAAATGGAAGAGGAGCGGAGCGGTGCTGGTTTTGGATTGGAACATGAGAGGAGCGGCGGTGGTTTAAGAGGAGAGGAGCGGCGCTGGTCTTGGAAGTATTTTTTTGTTTTGCTTATTTTGGGTCAAAGTTTGACCACGTACTATATTTGACAAGCAAAATGTGAATGCATGTCATCAAAAATTGTATCGTTTGGTTCGTATCTGAATGTACTTCCAAATTATATTATTTTTGCAATGTATAACATATATTTTATTTGTGAAAATCATGGTCAAATATGACCCAGAATGCAAGGGAGACTAGTTAATGTGGGGTCGCTTTCTTAATTGAAGGTTAAATTGATTTTTATTTTGATCCAGTCACAGCGCGCCGGCCCTCTTGTCCAATCCTAAATCGCTGCCGCACGCTCCTCTCCCTCTTCTCCATTGCAAAACCACCCCCTCTCCTCTCCATCATCTCCATTCCAAAACCACCGCCTCGCCTCTCCCTCTTCTCCATTGCAAAACCACCCCCTCTCCTCTCCATCTTCTCCATTGCAAAACCACCGTCTCGCCTCTCCCTCTTCTCCATTGCAAGACCACTGTCTCTCCTCCCATCTTCCAAAGCTAGCACCGGACCTCTCAGAAGGACATCTATGGAGAGGATGCAGCAGCGAATCGGGCAGATCGCCGGCGGCGACCAGGCGAAGTTAGCCAGGTTGAAGGAGATACTTACTTGGTTTGACAACGAGAGGGAGATTTCGAGAATGGTGAGGGCCATGTGGCAATGTATGCGAAAGAGTGAGACGGCGGCGATGAGGGCGGCGATGTACTGCCCGACGATAGTCACGCCGCAGTCCTTTGAGTTCATCGAGTATCTCCTCTGGGCGATGGAGCAGACAAATTCACCTGAGGCGAAAGTCAGGCGGAGGTGCACTACTGCAGGATGCTGCTAACACGACACTACGATCAGAGACCCTTTGACGAAACTATGTGCGATGCATTAATTGCAAACAGGGATGTAAAAAACCGTCAAAAAAGATGCAAAACATTTGCGATGGCGGAGACATTAAACACGGTTCAGATTTTAGTTACGTGTGCGATGCGGGGCATACGGTTGATCCATACGAACTGTTTGCGATTAGACAGAACAACAGAAACGGGCAGCCATATCAATGTGTGTGTCATATACGGCATACAGTTCATTCCGATGAACTGTTTGCTATTAGGGAATGCAACAGAAACGGTCAGCCAGATCAAGGTGTGTGTGATATACGGCATACGGTTCACTCGGACGAACTGTTTTTGATTAGGGAAGAGAACAGAAATGGTTCAACTTAACAAGATGTGTGTGATATGCGGCATCCAGTTCACATAGATGAACTGTTTGCGATGAGCCAAAAGAACACAAACAATTCATGTAAACAAGATGTGTGTGATATGTAGCAAACAGCCCACTCGGATGAACTATTTGTCATGAGAAATTATAACATAGACGGTTACTATAGTTAGTTCGTGTGCGATTCTGTTTGTACGAAAAACTTTAAAAAATGCAAACTAGTTGCTTGCGGTGGCTAGGAGTATCGCACACGATGCGTCTGCGAGTACTCGTGTGTGATGATTACTAAGTTACACATACGTTTCCTTATGTTAACTTGTGTGTGATAAATAACACGTGGCACCGCATACGGTATTCAGGTTGTGTGTGTGCTCCACTTAGTCTTCCCGCGCTCCAGCGAATGCTTTCCGCGCTCCACATGGGTGAATTGTAAAATCCACGCCTCTTCCCTCATTGATTTCCCGCCACCAGCTAATGGCTTGCTGCATATAACCCAGGCGGCAACGCACCATCGCGACACTCTGCGCAGATCTAGTCCTCACCCATCTACCATTAGTTATTCCAAGCATGCTAGGCAACGACCAAAGCTTCGACGTCGACCCCTACCTGTGTTACATCTTTGGCAAGGAGAATGAGCCGGAGTAGGTCGGGGAGCAAGAGCTTCACCGGCCGGTGCAGGCACCATGGCCCATCGACAGCGATATCAGCGTGACATTCCTTGGGTGCACAATCGAGATATTGCAAAGGAGGTGTGCTGAGCAGTTTGCCATCCACCGTGCAAAAGATCCAGAGCTGCTCGGCGGCATGATCGATGACCCACCTGAAGAGCCGCCGTCACCAGTGCTCATCGAGAGCCTGATGCCCCGTAAGGAATGGGTAGAGGACCTCTGCGATTCAGTCAAGACACAGCCAGCCTGTGGCTTCATCATTGCCCACGGCGGCCGTGTCAACCTCGATCCCGACGATGTGGTGGCCAGGCTCGAGCGTATCCTTGGCGGAGTTGATGTCCCCAATGAAGTAGAACCTCGCTAACGTGATATCTTGAGGATGCAGGTGATGGACGGAATTTGCTACTAGGCCAGAGACATGGAAATGGAGTAGTTCCGCGGAGATATCATGTGCGTGATTGCACGCTGTCAAGCTCTTCTGGAAGAGGCCCAGCAGCACCAAGAGCCTCCCAGCTCCAGCAGCTCCGTAGGCGGAGGCGGGTCGGGACACTTGGAATGAACGGCCGTAAGGGTGCTATGCTGATCATGGAGTCCGAGAAGACCATCGTCGGAAGGCCGCCAACTCAGGCTTTTAGCCTATATTTTATTATAATTGTATGCATATGTAGGTCGTGAGTGTTTTGGGCATTGCCGCATGTGGCATTTTAAATTATCCTCAATATGTAAGGCAATTATTAACCATTGCCATTGTAAATTTGCCTCAACGACGAGCAGAGCGCGCGCAGGGATGCCAGAGCGGAGCGCGCCGCGGCCGCGGCTGCCTCAATGGCAAGCAAAACGCGCGGACGGACGCGAGTAGAGCGCGCCGCGGCCGCCTCAACGGCGAGCAACCACGTGGTCAACCTTCTGGCACCCCATGGGAGGCGCGACGGCGCATCCATCGAACACGATGGTGATATCTTGACCATTTGTGATAGTGGGCAGACATGTACACGTACATCCGAGAATGCGGGCCCATGTTTCGGGCTTCCGATGCGTGGCATACGGTTGATCCATAAGAACTGTTTGCGATGAGCCAGAACAACAGAAACGGGCTTTGTAGGCCCAGAACTGTCAATATATTTTGACCTTGTTTCTTGTCACATTGCAGATTACAACGCAATAAGTAATTGCAAATCTGTTCACACCGATCAAACTAATATGTGTTCACACTTAGCACCGGGCTATAAAAACAACCCACTCGAAAATTACTTCACAGTTCCTCTCCTCATCACCCACAAAACTTGTCTTTCCTATCAAGTCGTTCTTCCATAACCGGTAGGAGGAGATTCGGGTGGACATATAACCAGGCAACAAAGACCAAGGCCGTGGAAGCACTAGAGAGGTCCCGCCGCCAAGCGGCAGCCACACTAGAGATGTCCCAACGAGCTCTCATGGGCACGCGAGGGCTCTTACAACAGCACTCGCCGCATCGACGATCGCGATGAGCTGGCGTTGCTGAAGTCCTTGGCCGGCGATGACGACATTCTCGCTGGCCTCATTAAGCAGCAGGAGCTGGTCGACGACTTGATGAAGCTGCTTGAGATCAGCGATGCCTCGGTTGAGAAGGCGACTGGCCTCGTCGAGCAACTCATGGGTGACAATGCGAAGCTCCTCAAGGCACTCGCCGAGAAGGAGGAGGAGGCCGCCGGCTGGAAGATGCTGCATGAGCAGAGCAGTGCCTCAGGGATGACGCTGACAGCGGTCGTCGAGGAACTGATGGGTGACTTGAGGACGCTCCGGATCGAGCGCGAGCAGGAGGTGGAGGAATCCATGGCTGATTTCAAGCAAAGTCATGAGGAATTGAAGAAGGAGCTGGAGGATGTCGTCGCCCGATGATCCATCGACGAGTAGAGACAGTAGCGACCCAGACCGTTGTGTGTGATTTCCTTCTTCTCTTTCCCCCGTGTCTTCTGGGCTTTGCTGCATGTGGCATTTTAAATTATCCAAAATATGTAAGACAATTATTATCCGTGCCATTGTAAATTTGTCATCGTATTATCCGTTGCCATTTTATTTGTCGTCATATTATCCATTGCCCTATGTGGCATTTTAAATTAGGCCGGAATACGAGTTGAAAACACAAACAAAGCAAATGCTAATGTTGAGCGGGGCCATGGGATCACAAGCAAACTCCCTCCGCCCAGGTGCTTTAATTAACCGCGTGTTAAACAGCGGCTTAGTCGCCATTAATGGAGAAGTTGTGAGCGAGGCGGGCGGCTGGTGGATGGAGGTCAAAGAGCTCGCTTCCCGGTGAGCATGGGCGGCCTTGCAGCTCGCACGTGTACCGTTGAGCCTGCGAGGTGGACAGGATGCACGTGTCCCGTCGAGCCTGCACGGTGGACTGCTCGCACGCGTCCCGTCGAGCCTGCACGGCGGACTTCTTGCGCTCATCCCGTCTAATCAAATAGTTGCACGCACGCCACCGAGTATGGTTAAATTTTGGCACAAAATACAAAGATGACCAATGAACGAGGATGGAGGTAGTACTATCCCATAAGAAAAGAGGGATGCGTGGCCGCACTTAAATGGTCACGGGAACACATAGTTCATATAATACAACCGTTTGCGATATTAACGTGTCAGCTATTTGTTTCAAAAGGACTTCGTTGGCTATTAATGTGTGCGCCTTGTCTCAAACTGGACGATTTTTTTACCACGGCATATATGTGCCATGTCATGAAACCATGCCAAGTTTCATGTTTTTGGGTGACTTTTTGATTTACTGGGATTTAAAAACCGAGATTCTCAATGTTTCAGGACGACGAGAAGTTTGTAATTCATTCCCATTCCTTCAATGAGACCTAAACATGCACCGAATGACACATATACATTTTTCCACCCATTTTGCTTCACTTGAGCATGTGCTTGTAGTTCAAATTTGAATTATGGACTGCATTAAATGCCTAGAAAAATTAATTAATGTATAAAATGGCCAAACGAACCCTGAACAGTTTCAAATTTCAGCACGAAACTCCTGTTATTCTATGTTGCCTGTAGAAAACAAAGTTCAAGGCGAGAAGAGGCAGCGATTATCATTTCGCCCACAAGAGGGACATGTTTCCCTACCGAAACCACGAGGGTTGCGAGAGGCTTCGGTTTGTAAGAGGCTTGTAATATAGCTTGCCCAAATTGGACAATTATTTTATCACCACATATATGTGCCATGTAGTGACACCATGCCAAGTATCATGATTTCCTGGTGAGTTTTGGATTTACAGAGATTTAAAAACCGAGATTCGTAATGTTTGTGGCCAAGCCAGGATGCCGAGACGGTTGAATTCATTCCCATTCCTTCCATGGGACCTAAACATGCACCCCAAGGACACATGTACGTTTTTTCTAGCAATTTTGGTGCACTGGAGCATGTATTTGTAGTTCGGATTTGAATTATGGACATTAAATGCCTAGAAAACTCAATTAATGAATAAAAAAGGTCAAATGAACCCCGAATAATTTCAGAGTTCGGCGCAAATCTCATGTTTTTCCATGTTGCGTGTAGAAGAAAATAGAAGGCTAGAAGAGGGAGCGATTATCATTTTTCCCACAAGAGGACACGTTTCCCTATCGAAACCACGAGGGTTCTTGCGACAGGCTCTAGCTTGTAAGAGGTTTGTAATAAAGCTTGGCCCAAATTGGATAATGTTTTTACCATGACATATATGTGCCATGACGTGACACCATGCCAGCTTTGATGACTTTCTGGAGAGTTTTGTATTTATGGGGATTTAAAAACCGAGATTCCAAATGTTTGAGGACAAGCCAGGACACCGGTACGGTTGTAATTCATTCCCATTCCTGGCATGGGACCTAAACATGCACCCAAGGACACATGTATAATTTTTCTAGCCATTTTGGTGAACTGGAGCATGTATTTGTAGTTCAGATTTGAATTGTGGACATTAAATGCCTAGGAAACTCAATTAGTGTATAAAAAGGCCAAACGAACCCTGAATAAGTTTAAATTTCAGCATGGATATCCTGTCGCTCCATGTTGCCCGTAGAAGAAAATACAACACGAAAAGAGGTAGTGATTATCGTTTCGCCCACAAGGGGGACACGTTTCCCTATCGGAACTATGAGGCTTCTTTGAGAGAAGCTCCGATTTGTAAGAGGTTTGTAATAAAGCTTGGCCCAAATTGGATAATGTTTTTACCATGACATATATGTGCCATGGCGTGACACCATGCAAACTTTCATGACTTTCTGGAGAGTTTTGGATTTATGGGGATTTAAAAACTGAGATTCCAAATATTTGAGGATGAGCCAGGACGCCGGTACGGTTGTAATTCATTCCCATTCATGGCATGGGACCTAAACATGCACCCAAGGACACATGTATAATTTTTATAGCTATTTTGGTGAACTGGAGCCTGTATTTGTAGTTCAGATTTGAATTATGGACATTAAATGCCTAGGAAACTCAATTAGTGTATAAAAAGGCCAAACGAACCCTTCATAAGTTTAAATTTTAGCACGGATATCCTATCGTTCCATGTTGCCCGTGGAAGAAAATGCACCGTGAAAAGAGGTAGCGATTATCGTTTCGCCCACAAGGGGGACTGATACATCTCCAACGTATCTATAATTTTTGATTATTCCTTGCTATTATGTTATTTATTTTGGATGTTTTATATGCATTAATATGCTATTTTATATTATTTTTGGGACTAACCTATAAACCTAGAGCCCAGTGCTAGTTCCTGTTTTTTCCTTGTTTTTGAGTTTTGTAGAAAAGGAATACCAAACGGAGTCCAACCGGAATAAAAACTTCGCGATGATTTTTCCTGGACCAGAAGACAACCAGGAGACTTGGAGATGAAGTCGGAGGAGCCACGAGGCGGCCACAAGGACGGAGGGCGCGCCCCCCACCCTTGTGGGCCCCTCGTACACTTATATATTCCCAAATATCCCCAAACCACCAGAGGCATCCACGAAAATACTTTTCCACCGCCGCAACCTTCTGTACCCGTGAGATCCCATCTAGGGACCTTTTCCGGCACCCTGCCGGAGGGGGATTCGATCACGAAAGGCTTCTACATCAACCCTATTGCCCTTCCGATGAAGCGTGAGTAGTTTACCACAGACCTACGGGTCCATAGCTAGTAGCTAGATGGCTTCTTCTCTCTCTTTGATTCTCAATACCATGTTCTCCTCGATGTTCTTGGAGATCTATTCGATGTAATACCTTTTTGCAGTGTGTTTGCCGAGATCCGATGAATTGTGGATTTATGATCAGCTTACTATTAATATTATTTGAATCTTCTCTGAATTCTTTTATGCATGATTTGATATCTTTGTAATTCTCTTCGAACTATCGGTTTGGTTTGGCCAACTAGATTGGTTTTTCTTGCAATGGGAGAAGTGCTTAGCTTTGGGTTCAATCTTGCGGTGTCCTTTCCCAGTGACAGTAGGGGCAGCAAGGCACGTATTGTATTGTTGCCATCGAGGATAAAAAGATGGGTTTTTCATCATATTGCTTGACTTAATTCCTCTACATCATGTCATCTTACTTAATGCATTACTCCGTTCTTTATGAATTTAATACTCTAGATGCATGCTGGATAGCGGTCGATGTGTGGAGTAATAGTAGTAGATGCAGAATCATTTTGGTCTACTTGACACGGACGTGATGCCTATATTCATGATCATTGCCTTAGATATCGTCATAACTTTGCGCTTTTCTATCAATTGCTCAGCAGTAATTTGTTCACCCACCATATTATTTTCTATCTTGAGAGAAGCCTCAAGTGAAACCTATGGCCCCTGGGTCTATTTTCCATCATATAAGTTTCCGATCTTCTATTTTCCATCATATAAGTTTCCGATGTACTATTTTGCAATCTTTTCCTTTCCGATCTATAAACCAAAAATACCAAAAATATTTACTTTATCGTTTATCTATCTCTATCATATGTCACTTTTGCAAATAACCGTGAAGGGATTAACAACCCCTTTATCGCGTTGGGTGCAAGTTGTTTGATTGTTTGTGCAGGTATTCGGTGATTTGTGCATTGTCTCCTACTGGATTGATACCTTGGTTCTCAAACTGAGGGAAATACTTATCTCTACTTTGCTGCATCACCCTTTCCTCTTCAAGGGAAAAACCAACGCAAGCTCAAGAAGTAGCAGGGACATGTTTCCCTGTCGGAACCACGAGGCTTCTTTGAGAGAAGCTCCGGTTTGTAAGAGGTTTGTAATAAAGCTTGGCCCAAATTGGACAATGTTTTCACCAGGACATATATGTGCCATCAAGTGACACCATGCCAACTTTCATGACTTTCTGGTGAGTTTTTGATTTAAGGGGATTTAAAAACCGAGATTCCAAATGTTTGAGGATGAGCCAGGACGCCGGTATGGTTGTAATTCATTCCCATTCTGCCATGGGACCTAAACATGCACCCAAGGACACATGTATAATTTTTCAACCATTTTGGTGAACTGGAGCATGTATTTGTAGTTCAGATTTGAATTATGGACATTAAATGCCTAGGAAACTCAATTAGTGTATAAAAAGGACAAACGAACCCTGAATAAGTTTAAATTTCAGCACGGATATCCTGTCGTTCCATGTTGCCCGTAGAAGAAAATACAAGGCGAAAAGAGGCAGTGATTATCATTTCACCCACAAGGGGGACACGTTTCCCTATCGGAACCACGAGGCTTCTTTGAGAGAAGCTCCGGTTTGTAAGAGGTTTGTAATAAAGCTTGGCCCAAATTGGACAATGTTTTTACCACGACATATATGTGCCATGACGTGACACCATGCCAACTTTCATGACTTTCTGGTGAGTTTTGGATTTATGGGGATTTAAAAACCGAGATTCCAAATGTTTGAGGACGAGCCAGGATGCCGGTACGGTTGTAATTCATTCCCATTCCTGGCATGGGACCTAAACATGCACCCAAGGACACATGTATAATTTTTCTAGCCATTTTGGTGAACTGGAGCATGTATTTGTAGTTTAGATTTGAAATATGGAAATTAAATGCCTATGAAACTCAATTAGTGTATAAAATGGACAAACGAACCCTGAATAAGTTTAAATTTCAGCACTGATATCATGTCGCTCCATGTTGCCCGTAGAAGAAAATACAAGGTGAAAAGAGGCAGTGATTATCGTTTCGGCCACAAGGAGGACACGTTTTCCTACCGGAACCACGAGGCTTATTTGAGAGAAGATCCGGTTTGTAAGTGGTTTGTAATAAAGCTTGGCCCAAATTGGATATTGTTTTTACCACGACATATATGTGCCATGACGTGACACCATGCCAACTTTCATGACTTTCTGGTGAGTTTTGGATTTATGGCGATTTAAAAATAGAGATTCCAAATGTTTGAGGACGAGCCAGGACGCCGGTACGGTTGTAATTCATACCCATTCCTGGCATGGGACCTAAACATGCACCCAAGGACACATGTATAATTTTTCTAGCCATTTTGGTGAACTGGAGCATGTATTTGTAGTTCAGATTTCAATTATTAACATTAAATGCCTAGGAAACTCAATTAGTGTATAAAAAGGCCGAACGAACCATGAATAAGTTTAAAGTTTAGCACGGATATCCTGTCATTCCATGTTGCCCGTAGAAGAAAATACAAGGTGAAAAGAGGCAGTGATTACCGTTTCGCCCACAAGGGGGACACGTTTCCCTATCAGAACCACGAGGCTTCTTTGAGAGAAGCTATGGTTTGTATGAGGTTTGTAATAAAGCTTGGCCAAAATTGGATAATGTTTTTACCACGACATATATGTGCCATGACGTGACACCATGCCAACTTTCATGACTTTCTAGTGAGTTTTGGAATTATGGGGATATAAAAACTGAGATTCCAAATGTTTGAGGATGAGCCAGGACACCGGTACGGTTATAATTCATTCCCATTCCTGGCATGGGATCTAAACGTGCACCCAAGGACACATGTATAATTTTTCTAGCCATTTTGCTGAACTGGAGCATGTATTTGTAGTTCAGATTTGAATTATGGACATTAAATGCCTAGGAAACTCAATTAGTGTATAAAAAGGCCAAACGAACCCTGAATAAGTTAAAATTTCAGCACGGATATCCTGTTGTTCCATGTTGCCTGTAGAAGAAAATACAAGGCGAAAAGAGGCAGTGATTACCGTTTCGGCCACAAGGGGGACACGTTTACCTACCGGAACCACGAGGCTTCTTTGAGAGAAGCTCCGGTTTGTAAGAGGTTTGTAATAAAGCTTGGCCCAAATTGGACAATGTTTTACCACGACATATATGTGCCATGATGTCACACCATGCCAACTTTCATGACTTTCTGGTGAGTTTTGGATTTATGGGGATTTAAAAACCGAGATTCCAAATGTTTGAGGACGAGCCAGGACGCCGGTACGGTTGTAATTCATTCCCATTCCTGGCATGGGACCTAAACATGCACCCAAGGACACATGTATAATTTTTCTAGCCATTTTGGTGAACTGGTGCATGTATTTGTAGTTCATATTTGAATTATGGACATTAAATGCTTAGGAAACTCAATTAGTGTATAAAAAGGCCAAACGAACCCTGAATAAGTTTAAATTTCAGCATGGATATCCTGTCGTTCCATGTTGCCCGTAGAAGAAAATACAAGGCGAAAAGAGGCAGTGATTACCGTTTTGCCCACAATGGGGACACGTTTACCTATCGGAACCACGAGGCTTATTTGAGAGAAGCTCCAGTTTGTAAGAGGTTTGTAATAAAGCTTGGTCCAAATTGGACAATGTTTTTACCACGACATATATGTGCCATGACGTGACCCCATGCCAACTTTCATGACTTTTTGGTGAGTTTTGGATTTATGGGGATTTAAAAACTGAGATTCCAAATGTTTGAGGATGAGCCAGGACGCCGGTATGGTTGTAATTCATTCCCGTTCCTAGCATGGGACCTAAACGTGCACCCAAGGACACATGCATAATTTTTCTAGCCATTTTGGTGAACTGGAGCATGTATTTGTAGTTCAGATTTGAATTATGGACATTAATTGCCTAGCAAACTAAATTAGTGTACAAAAAGGCCAAACAAACCCTGAATAAGTTTAAATTTCAACACGGATATCCTGTCGTTCCATGTTGCCCGTAGAAGGAAATACAAGGGGAAAAGAGGCAGTGATTATCGTTTCGCCCACAAGGGGGACATGTTTCCCTATCGGAACTACAAGGCTTCTTTGAGAGAAGCTCCGGTTTGTAAGAGGTTTGTAATAAAGCTTGGCCCAAATTGGACAATGTTTTTACCACGACATATATGTGCCATGACGTGACACCATGCCAACTTTCATGACATTTTGGTGACTTTTGGATTTATGGGGATTTAAAAACTGAGATTCCAAATGTTTGCGGACAAGCCAGGACACCGGTACGGTTGTAATTCATTCACATTCCTGGCATGGGACCTAAACATGCACCCAAGGACACATGTATAATTTTTCTAGCCATTTTGGTGAACTGGAGCATGTATTTGTAGTTCAGATTTGAATTCTGGACATTAAATGCCTAGGAAACTCAATTAGTGTATAAAAAGGCCAAATGAACCCTGAAGAAGTTTAAATTTCAGCACGGATATCCTGGTGTTCCTAGTTGCCCATAGAAGAAAATACAAGGCGAAAAGAGGCAGTGATTATCATTTCGCCCACAAGGGGGACATGTTTCCCTATCGGAACCACGAGGCTTCTTTGAGAGAAGCTCCAGTTTGTAAGAGGCTTGTAATAAAACTAGCGCCAAAATGGACAAAAAAAATTCCTCGACATATATGTGCCATGTCGTGACACCATGCCAAGTTTCATGATTTTTGGGTGAGTTTTGGATTTACGGGGATTTAAAAACCGAGATTTTACTCACAAAATGTTTTCAAATAGCACACGGGTCACTCACGAAAGTTGTGTGCCTACCAAACCATGGCCGATGCCCCCTCCCCCTGCTGCACGCGCGATCTGAGTCATGCATTCTGATTGGCCTGAACCCAAACCCCACGGATCATACATCTGCACCGTTGGATGCTCCCAGATCGAACGACAATCCTCATCCCTTTAGATAGCACATGCTGTATATTGGTAAGCACTGTGCGCATGCGTCGTGCTAGCTCACGCTTCCTTCTCTACTAAGTTTTCTATATTAATGTTGTTATATTTCCAAACACGCTACCGTTTCCCGCCACTCCTCTCATCGGTTTCCCGCCTCTTCTCCCATTGTTTTCCCACTACCAGTGTCAGTGCTCATTGAAGGCTAGGTGGCAACACAGCTGCCATGTAAATATCGCACACAGTTTCTAAAAGCACAAATGTGTGTGATAGGAGGGAGTAGGTCCCATAGGGTGACCAGCGTGAAATGCCTTAAAGGCAAGGAGGCAATTCCTATCAGGAAGGGGCGGCTTCCCATCCGCTAGCCTAGTCAAATAGAACGCAAAAGTTAAGCGTGCTTGGGCTGGAGTAGTATAAGGATGGGTGACCTGGTGGGAAGTTGCATATCTCAAGCTTCATTTAAACGCTATGACTCTATAGTGACCTGTCATGGCGATTATATAAACCTTGGGATCCTTGTTTTGCTAATTTGTAGACTATGTTTTTATTCGTTATTTTTTGCTCTAAAAAAGTAAAGAATGGTTGACTCTATAGTGACCTGTCGTGGCGATTATATAAACCTTTTTCAGGTCACATGCAGGGTATAGGGGGCCGGGTGTTTTGATCGAGCATGTCTCCCTTGTGTGGTTTATAGATGCTGCACATATCTGTGGGCTCCCCGAGGTATATATATTATCCTTGACCGATAACAAGGGGGGCCCACACAGTCTATCCCTTTGACCCAACAACGAGAAAGTTTTGACCGTGATGGTTTCCTATTGCTATGTGTGCCATGTTAGACCAAATAAAGTTTGAGCGCATGCGTTGGACGACCCCCCCCCCCCCCCCCCGCCGCCTCGATGTTGGGAAACTAACATCGTACGTATTGAACCGGGCTTGGGGTCGGGTACGGTGTTCGGTTTGTAATATAGTTGGTGGCCCATTGAAGTTGTGCATTCGGGATTTAAACACATCACACACCACCGTACCCATACATATTTTCGGGCCGCATGAAGTGTATATGGGGTCTTCTGATCGACCATGTCTCCCTTGTGCAGTTTTTTGTGATGACACGCATATCTGTGGGCTCCCCGAGTGTATATATATATCATCCCTTTGACCGATAATGAGGGGTATGTGTTGACCATGAATGGATTCCTCCTAGTTCGTGTTAGGGCCGGTCACTGTCACATGTTGTTCAACCAAAGCTCGAGCTCATGCGTTGTCAGGATTCCCTCCCACGTGCTTGGATTGCTGGGTTCGACCTACACCGTACCCTGCATATCTCGTCCTTAACTACCTGGCCTTCATGGTTGTTGTCTGTATCGAGAGGTAGGCACCACATCTAAATTGTACATTATTCTATATTGAAAACACACATCACCCCTTCCAACGTACACCATTTTGGGCCGCATGCAAGAGGTGCTTGTTTTGTGGTCCCTCTCCTGCGATTTTTTATGATGGTTCAATCTATTGGCCCAAGCGGTTTATCGACAACAATAGTTGTCGTTTGACCAAATGATAGATTCACTGGTCCGTCTTATTGTAGGTCATGGCAACATGCATGTATGACCAAAGTATCATTATGTGCATCCGCCCCGCTGACATGAAGTGGGAGGTGGGTCAAGCACCCTAGCTAGCTACGACATTATGTCATTATAGATATATCCAAGCGTGCTTTCGGGTTTGTGAGGCAGGTGCCACCAAAGTTGTGCATTATGTATTTAAAGTTTTAAACATTACACCCTATATTCCTACATATATTTGGCCACTTCCAGGTGGTTCCTAACTTTTGGCCCCTCTTGTCGATCTTCGACGACGCGCCCAACCGTGGGCCCGCGCGGTCAAAGTTGTGCATTGGAATTTTGAACATCACAGACCACCCTTTTCACTCATATATATTTGGGCCACATGCTGGTGTGGCTGTCTTCTGACCCTCTCTAACGTTTTTTTTTGCTGCAAAGACTCTGATGATGCTCAACGGACACAGGTATAATGTCTTAACCGTGTGCGATGCAAGTGCGCTGTGAATCACCATGACTGCGCAAGCGCGAGCAAAGGTGGAGGTACTGGATCAACTGTGTGCAATGCAAGTGCGCTGTAAAATCACCACGACTGCGCAAGCGCGAGCAAAGGTGGAGGTACTGGCTTAACCGTGTGCGATGCAAGTGCGCTGTAAAATCACCACCTGCGCAAGCTAATGGCGGGTAGTTTATTTAGACTAAATTCCATGTCTGCATCTGAAAATTAGGACGAACCATGTGTGATAGACCAGCTAGCTAGAAATCTAAAAACAAACTACCCGCCTTGAGCGTTGCAAAAATCGGCGGTTCCGCCACTTTTCCTTATTATCATACACGCATTTTCTTATTGGACCGTGCGCGATCTTGGGTACTCCCGCCCCGCATCAATTCCTTTATCCAAATTTTAGTAGCCGCCGTACTTCAACCGTCGCCCACACTCCTCCAACACCGACCTTATAGTAAAATTGCAGTAACCGAGGCATTTGAACCGTCACCCTCCCTCGTCCACCACCATCTCCACCCACCATTACTAAAAATTTCAGTAGCCACGGCGTATTCTCAAACACCACCCCCCTCCACAGCCCCCCACCCAGCCCCCTCCCCCCATCGAACCCTAGCTCGCTGCAGCCGCCGCCAACCCTTGCTAGTCTGCCCATTCCTCCTAGCTTAGATAATAAAGTTCAGGTTACCCAGTGATTCCCATATCATCGCCCCACTCCCCCGAGTTTTTAGATGAGGCCTGCAGTGTCCCTCGCCGCCAGATCCACATCCCCTGCTCTAGAATGTCGCAGCCTAAGCTCGACCATGTATCCCGGGGAGCCCGACGTGCGTTCGGCCAAGAAGAGGTTTATCTTGGCCTCTTCAGCGGACGTTGGCGAGGTGGCCGCCATTCGCCCCGACCTGTCGATCCCGGAGCAACACGTCACCGCAGAAGCCGGTGAAGACGTTGACTACGTTGTCATGCCGAAGGCTTCATGTCCGCGGGCTAGCTTATTACTGTATCTCGGGAAAGCTGGCTACGACATCAAGCTCGTCGACAGCGATGGCTTCACGCGGGACATGTCACAGGTTAAGTGGTCCATCCCCAGCCCCTCTGGTTCAACCACCGTCAATCTCTTCGACGGCCCTGCCGCTGATCTCCTCTGCCAAGCGGTCAAGGATTTGCGATCCTTGTACGCCGTCGAGCCCATTTTGTCATTTCTGAAGGACACGTTCTACGGCGGCGGCTTGGGATCCTCAATTGCCAAGTCAGATCTCATTGACCACGACCACGACTATGAGGAGGTCACCCACAAAGGTTTTTCCAAGGTGAAACAGCCCATCTGTGACATCAGAGAGCGCACCATGGGTCTGTGCTCTTCCAACTGGAAGGATCCCATCCATGACATGTGAGGCAACATCCTATCAGCAAATCTTACCTTTTCTAGCTTGCCAACCTGTACCCTTTGTTGTAGTAGCATTTGCCGTGCGGTGCTTTAACTGTGCCATGTTTAATTATTTCAGTTATGCAAAAATGTATTGTTCAATAGGGCCATGTGATGTTTAAGTATGAATTGTCCACTTCAGTTTCTCGAATGGCTATATTTGGTTGTTATAGTGAGTAGATGCATTGTTTATCTGTATTTGGTTGTTAGGTTGGTTGCAGTGAGCATTTTTCCAGTTATCGAGCAGATGCCATGTTTATATGTATTTGGTTCTTAGGTTGGTTGCAGTGAGCATTTGTCCAGTTATCAAGCAGATGCCTTGTTTATCTGTATTTGGTTGTTAGGTTGGTTGCAGTGAGCATTTGTCCAGTTTTCAAGCAGATGCCTTGTTTATCTACATTTGCTTGTTAGGTTGGTTGCAGTGAGCATTTGTCCAGTTTTCAAGCATATGCCCTGTTTGTCTGTATTTGCTTGTTAGGTTGGTTGGAGTGAGACTCTGTCCAGTTTTCAATGGCTATATTTGGTTGTTATAATGATCATTTATGCCTTGTTTATTTCAGTCATTCACAATGTGATGTTCATTATGTGCAAGTCGGAACTGTGCCGCTCGACTGCATCAATAGCAGTTTGAACGGCTATATTTGGTTCCATTTATGCCTGGTGTAGTTAACACATGTCCTTTATTTTAGTTTTACACATTTATCCAGTGTGATGTTTAAGCATTAGCTACGTTCTATTCATTTTCAACAATACCAGTTTGAATTGCAATATTTGATGGCTGTTAAGCCTGTTGTCGGTAACATTGCCTTCCATTTTATATCTGCTTTAACAGCATGCTAAAACCAACACATTCAAGCTATCATTTGGAGATGATGTTGTTTACCTTTGCTATATTTGTTTGATGTTAAGGTTGTTGTACTTATCATGCCTTTCCACTACTTATGCAGGACAACAACAGGAGTGGCCACAATTTTCCGCCGAGGTTAGTTTCATCCCTCGGCTTTACTCCCCCCGTCGTTCCATAATGTAGTGCATATAGATCCAGGCCTGGACACTTGTTAGCTTCTAATATTGACTTGTTGCTTGTAGGTACATATGCCCTTGGCAAGGATCCATGCATCGACCCTTTTTGCGTATGGGGCAATGAGATATTCATGAACAAGCATCAAGTGAGGAAACTGATAAGGATTATTAGCAAAAAGATATGAATGGTGGCAAGCAAATTATTTGTTTATGCTCTATCCAACATAACAGTGAGCTATAGGATGGTAACTACAAACTCTGCAGCCTTCTCTTTTTACTACCCATAATGAGTTGTTAGACAACAATGTCTGAATCTTTTTCATTCGCAGTGGTTCCCGAAGCAGTTCACTCAAGATTACCTCGCAAAGTACATGATTGGTGGACACGCAATGAAGGTTAAAGTATTTCATCCAGACTACAATGAGCATCGAGAAGTCCTAATGAAGACAGTGAAGGATGGACGGGCAGCCATCACAAGGGGTTGGCCTAGAGTCGTGCGCACATTACGCATGGAGGAGGGCACAATATGGGCATTCCGCTTCACCTTCTCTAACAACCAGAATGTCTTTTGCCTCTCTCTTTACAGTCTTTAGTACAACTGTGGTTCATCATTCTTTACTTGGTGCTTCTCTAGTTCTTCAGTATATGTACCTATGCATCGAATTATGCATTCGTGGTTGAACCTATATTTGTAATAAACATGGTTGGATATGAAATAAGTGATTGCCTACTTTCAAATTCAAAACATGTGATTTTTAAATTAGGGATTAATTAGGGATTACACTGCACATAGTTTGCGAAAGCGAAACGTCTGCGATAGACGTGGAGATCAGACACGTTTCTAGGATCTACTACGTGTGCGATCAATCTCTACTGTGCGATTAACACCGGCATCGCTCACAGTTCTTTCTTATTAAATGTTTACGATAGTCACCTTATCACACAGGCTTCACAATTATGGACTGCTTGTGATGTTGTGCGCATCGCAAACATTTGGTCATAGAAGAACACGTGCGATAGGTCGATCATCCGATGCGGGTACGACGGATGAATCGTGTGGGATGTATTCAAGCTTCGCATACAGTTTTATAGCTACAACTGTGTACGCTCTTACATCGAATCACACACACTCGAGGAAAAGTAAATCTGTGTGATTGTCTACTTCTATAATCGTGAACTATTTGTGATGGGTCGTGCATCGTAAACGTAGCACCACAGAATACCGACTGCGATGGCAATGCAAGCACAAACAAGTAGGGAGTACTGTATATGCATCAAGGCTCCCTATCCCCGATGGTTTCTGGGTCGTGTGGGAAGGACCCCCCTATCACAGTCACTCACTTGGCGACAGTTCAGAACACCGTCGCAGAAAGGGGTTAAAAACGGTTTGTATAGCACCTCGTTGTACCAGTGGTGGTGGGCGTATAGGTCGAAGGTTGTCGGTGCAACAAACCCCAGGTATGTTGCCCGGACTGTACACAGGCTCAAGAGCAAAGTTGCAACATTCAAGACAAAGCTATGTAGAAGAAATAGCCCTTTGAGGAATCAAAGGGCGGATCAAGAAGACCAAGACCAACCCAACAAGCTAGATATCACCACGGAAAAACCTCCCTCGTCGGGCAGGCAAGCCTGGCGGGGTCGAGGTTGCCCCAAGGGCAAGTCTCAAGACTCCCCCGGCAGGCTTGCCGCAGACGCAGGAGGCAGATTACCCTGCCAAGGTTCCACCGCTCCACCTCACAGCAACGCAAGTCACTTATCAAGCGCGGTGTCGAGCCCCCAAGTGATTATGTGGCTATTACTGGATACGTGGCAGCCATTTCTAAAGGAGATCATCCCTAAATGACACCCGTCCAGGAGACGTGTCACACAGACAGACGATAAGCTGGCTGCATGGTGCGACAGGGCTGCCGCGCCACGCATCGATGTGACACTAAGCGGTGCATTTAATGCACTCTGTCCAGTCTGCAGAGTTAGGTATGATAGCACTATGGCTATCTAATCAATGCATAATGACTGATTTGCCATTGTGGTGACCCCTTAACCTATAAAAGTAGGGCCATGGCAACCTTAGAAAGGATTCGGACCCCCGTACTCTCGTACGCGCGTAGCTGCTCCCGCCCCGAAGCCACCTTGCCTGGCTAGAGCGCTGTGCCTCCACCACAATCCATTCATCAATCCACCAAAGCAGGAGTAGGGTTTTACGCCTCGCGGTGGCCCGAACCTGGGTAAAACTGCCCGTGTCATCGCTGCCGTGCTGCTCTATTGCTTTCCGCTCTTTGTGCAATGCGCTCGTCCCCCTTGCCGAACCACAAGGGGCCGATGGCCCCATAGGTAGCCGTGTGAAAACCATGACATCTTTGGTGCAACAAGTAGGGGGCAGCGCTTACGCAAACCCGAGAGTGTAAGCAGCGCGTCATCTTCATCATCATTTTTCGTCATCAATGGCTTCATCATCCGTGGCACCCAAGAAGAAATCTGGTGCTTCAGCTCACCCATCCACCTCGAAGGCCCCCTCGCATGCGGCCGCTGATGTCGTGGGGGCTGCGGAGGAACATGGGAATGCCGACGCCGTAGGGAACGTTACCGGCGCAGGTGGCGCCATCACTGTTCCCCCTGCACCCGAAGCAGGAGCAGGAGGCACCGGAGGAGAGCCACATCAACTACACTCCAGCGGCCGTGCTCCACAATGTGCGGGTCGGGAGAATATTCCGTCTCCGCCTCCCCACCTCACCGAAGGACACAGCCGGAGCAATGGCGCTCGCCCTGATGCGAATCATGACCTCCTAGCCGCCACCGCTGCGAGTGCGGCTACAGGGCCCGCGCCATCCCCAGGACAAGCTGGCTAAGACGATGCACTGAACGGGGTCGCTAATCCCCAAGCGCACCCGCCCCGTCGCCACGCCACCTTGGCGACCGGCTCACGGCGACGAGAGCGCAGCGCCGTCACTACTGGCACTGTCAGGAGTCAGGCGACGTCGTGATCTGCGTCATCGTCTGTGCCGAGCACTGCTTCGGAAGCCATGGCGCGGGCCCAACTCCTGTTGAGATTTCCGCCGGTGGCCAATCAGATGGATGAGTGGAGAGTCACCATTCAGAGCTTGATTGGCTTCACCGAGGCGGGAAGATCACAGCAGGCAGGCCCGCCACGGCCTCCACCAATGGCGGCAACGGCCCAAGCCACTGGCCGCACCGATAGAGTCGTTCCAACGATGCAATCCCCTCCGCGACAGCCATCGCAGGGGCCGCAGCCAGGGCCACGCCATCAAGAACCTAACGATGTATCAATGGCTTCGTCTGATCCTCAGGCACGTCGAGACCAGCGATGGGTCCTAGAAGACAGGCGGAGGGAAGACGCGCGCGTTACCATCGAGCGATGACGCGGAACCCGCCACCAGTCTGATAGGCGCAATGGCCCCGACGTCGACGAGCCCATGCTCGGTGAGGGGGGATGCCTGCCTTTCGAGGTTGGGTGCCCCGCCTTCACTCGTGAGCTGCGGCAAGTCCATTGGCCATCTACCCATACATTCAAGCTAGAGATACTAGAAAAGTACAATTGAAGATTGAACCCGGCAGAGTTCTTGAGCATCTACACCATCGTTGTTCAAGCTGTCGGGGGAAGGGACGAGAAGGTATCCGCCAACTACTTCCCTTTGGCACTCAAGCCAAATGTGAGGTCGTGGCTGATGCACTTGTCGGAGAACTCCATCTCGACCTGGGCTGATCTGTGCCATGAGTTTGTTGGCACTTTCACGGGCGGGCATCAAGAACCAGGACGGCCCAGCGACTTGCAGATCCTCCCATAGAATTAAGGAGAGATCTTGCGGAAGTACATGCAGAGGTTCAGCCGGGTGCACAGGAACATTCCAGACATCCATCCAGCAGTTGTGATAGCTGCATTCTAGTCCAATGTGCGTAACTGCAGGATACATTCCAAAATGAACGTTCGGTTGCCCAAGACTGTGAATGAGCTATACACTCTGGTGGATAAGTGTGCCCGAACGGAGGAGGGGAGGTGACTCCCCGGCGAAGAAGATGGCGTCGACATTGACTCAGAGGACGACGACGACGCCACCAATTAGAGGAAAAAGAATAAGAAGAACAAGAAATGCAAGGATAAAGCAGTGATGGCTGTTGAACGAGCAAACACTCCTAGTACCGGCAAGAAGGCTAAAGCTGAGGCTCCCTGCAAGGAAGTTGCCACATGCACTGACTGCCGGGAAGCCGCGGCTGCCGAGAAGGCTGGGAAGGCTGACGGGCCATACTGCTCGTCAAGAAGCAGAGGGCTGAGTACGAGAAGCGTGATAAAGAGAGAGATCAAGATGGTGTTGGCGGGAAGGGCCGAGGTGGCAGAGGAGGTCGCCCCGGCAAAGCCCCACAGAATCAAGGGCAACCTACCAGAGGCCGTGAGAAGAAGGTATGTGATGATGGGAGTGATGAAGGAGATGAGGAGGAAACCAGTGAGCAGGAGTCCAGAAGGCCACTAACGCCCTATGCATTGATGGAGGTGCATCCTTGCACTCCTCTCACCGCCAGCTCAAACAGTGGGCGCGTGAGGTCAATGCCATGGAGCCAGCGGCAGATTCTTGGAAGCCGCTCAAGTGGTCCTGCACGCCCATCATCTTTGATGAAGAGGATCACCCTGACCGCACCACCGCGGTAGGGTATTTGCCATTGTTGGTTTCTCCAATGATCCGCAACCTCAAGGTCACAAAGATGTTGGTGGACGACGGGGCCGAGTTGAATCTGATATCTCCTAGGGTCATCAGAAAGCTCCAGATAGCAGACGAAGAGCTCAAGGTTACTGGTACTTTCCAAGGGATAAACCCCGGCCGGAGTCGTCCTAAGGGGAAGATCACACTGCCGGTGACGTTTGGTGGGGAGTTGAACTACTGGACCGAGAAGATCATGTTTGATGTGGTTGACCTCCCCCTGCAGTACAATGGAATCCTTGGCCGCCCAGCCTTGGCAAAGTTCATGGCAGCAACCCACTATGCCTACAACACTTTGAAGATGCCAGGGCCAATGGGCGTCATTTCCATTCCATCAGACAAGAAGGACGCAATCATATTGATACGTCTCCATCGTATCTACTTTTCCTAACGCTTATCCTCTTGTTTTGGACTCTAATTTGCATGATTTGAATGAAACTAAGCCGGACAGACGCTGTTTTCAGCAGAACTACCATGGTGTTGTTTTGTTGCAGAAATAAAAGTTCTCGTAATGGAACAAAACTTTGCGAGGATTTTTTATACAATAAAAGAGAATTTCTAGAGCCAAGAACCACCGAAGGGGGGCACCTGGGTGGGCACAACCCACCAGGGTGTGCCACCCGCTCCAGGCGTGCCCACTTGTCCCCACCTGGTGGCCCCGCAGACCCTGAAACCGATGCTATAAAATCACATATTTCTAGAAAAAAATCAGGGAGAAAGAATTATCGCGTTCCGCGAGACGGAGCCGCCGCCACCTCCTGTTCTTCATCGGGAGGCCAGATCTGGAGTCCGTTTGGGACTCCGGAGAGGGGGATATTCGATCTTTGTGATCACCAATCCTTCTCCATCGCAAATTCCATGATGCTCCCCACCGGGAGTGAGTAATTCCTTCGTAGGCTCGCTAGTCGGTGAGGAGTTGGATGAGATTCATCATGTAATCGAGTTAGTTTTGTTAGGGCTTGATCCCTAGTATCCATTATGTTCTGAGATTGATGTTGCTATGACTTTGCCATGCTTAATGCTTGTCACATTGGGCCCGGGTGCCATGATTTCAGATCTGAACTGTTTATGTTATCACCATTATATCTATGTTCTAGATCCAATCTTGCAAGTTATAGTCACCTACTACGTGTTATGATCCGGCAACCCCGAAGTGACAATAGTCGGGACACTTCGCGGTGATGACCGTAGTTTGAGGAGTTCATGTATTGTCGGGGATATCATGCGACATATGCCAAGGGATGGCTTATCATGGATGGGGACAAAAGTACGTCGCCGGGCTCTAGAAGCGGGAGTGAGCGAGACCGCATACGCTTTTGAATCTTACCCAGGTTTGGGGCTCTCCTAGGAGATAACACCCCTAGTCCTACTCTGCGGGGTCTCCGCATGATCACTACTTCAACAAGTAGCTACAAGCTTGCTCCTGGAGCTGTTTGGCTAGAGGAGGAAGAAGGGCAAGGCTAGCTCTACTCCGCTCTCTCTACGTGACTGTGTGGCACCTCGGGTGCTCGGTTGTGGTGTTCTCCGAGGTTTCAACCCCTTGCATGGGGTAACCCGGGGGGTTTATATAGGTCTACCCCTAGGGGTACAACGGTAATCCGGCCTGCCACGGGACCCGGCGGTCAGCGTCGCTGGTCGCCGGCTTCTCCGCCGATAGGTGGGTCCCGCCGTCTGCGGGCCAGGGTTGACCACTTTACGCTGTAGTGTTGTTCCTGATGACAAAGGCCTCATCAGGGGGAGCGTGGGTACAGTCCTGCCGCCCGGTGGGCGTTCATTATAGCCATACCCCGTCACATTTGGTTAATGGCGCACAGACTTTAAGGGAGAGAGAAGGCCGCCTGCCGGAGGCCGACCTCTCTTCCGAGCCAGTTGGTCTGGCTCGCCGCCTTCTGGCTTCTCACGGACAGGTAGGACCCGCCGCCTGCGGGCCGTACTGGCCGTACGTCGCGGGAGCATGGCCTCCTCGGCCATGGGTGATGTCACGGGCGGCATGGCAACAGTCCCGCTCTGGGCGTGGGACGCCTGCTCCGTACGTCACACTGTGGCCACGTTCGGCCCAGGATTTGGGGTTGGCAGGCTTGCACTGTAGCCATGCCCCATCTCATCATGTTTAAGTTGGTGCTGACTTTGAGGGCATGAGGGGCCGCCTACTCGGACCCGGCATCCCAGGAGGCCGCCTGCCAGGAGTCGGCCTACTTCATGGCCATCTTGTGGACTCCGCCGCCTCCCGGCAACCGGCTGCTTGGACCAGCCGGCCTCAAGAAGGCGGCCCTTGTCCTTGATGCTTGAGGGGCGCAGCCTGCCCCGATGCCTTGAAATAGCAAAGGGAGCTGATGGGGCTACCCATGGTCATTTACTCCGACAGTAGTCCCCGAAGTTGATGAGGCGCTGCGGTTGAAGGGGCGAGAAGCCTCAGCAGCTTCATATTCCGGGTTGTCTGGTATTCTGCTTCGTCCGTCTTTCGAGGTGCCAACTGGTAGGTGTCGGCTATGACCAGGCAGGCCGCCTGGCGATTTCGAAACATCGTGGTGGGAACATGGTGGCATGCCAGCCAGGCATCAGACTTGCCGCCCGCGCAGGTCGGCCACGTGGCATCGTCAGGCCAAGCCAGCCTGTCAGCCCACGCGCGCGACGGGACTATGTCACAGGCCGGGGCCCGCCACTACATGTAACACCCTGGATTTTTGCCCATTTTCTTTTTCTTTTGATTTTGGTCTGGTTTTGCTTTTCAGTGGCTTAATGGTCTTGAAACCTGGAGAGATCACCTTTGATTTCTCTCCCCAGTGGCTTGTCAATCTCAAAATCATTTCAAGACCTTTCCATTTCCATTTTGGACCAATCCCAATATTCTTTTCTTTGGGAATATTCCTTTTTCTATTAAAGGAATAACCCTGTCTGTCTTGGGTTGTGAAGCAACCCACATTTCCATCACTCTGAAAATTCCCAAATAATCATTTTCCTACTCTGCCCTAAATGGCACTTTGAGAAGGAAGTGCTATTTATATTTGTTTGTTTGACTCCAAACTTTTTGGACACTCTTTCCTATCCATATAATAGCCCTCCACAAGATTTGAGCATAATCCCATCATCTATATGATCACAGCATCAAATCTTTGCTACTGGTTATATTTTCCTGTTGTGAAGCAACTATATTTTATATTGCTTCATAATTGCTGAAAATCTACCAGGACCTTCTCCCACCCATATTAACTCCCTCCACCAAGTTTTGGCTCAATTCATTAAACCAATTGCCCTGTGCAATTTTTCCTAGTTCCTGTCCAGAGAGATGCTTTATGAAGCAAGTGCTATTTTGGCAAGTCCAAGTGGCATGAAACTTTTTGGGCATCATCATATGTTCAAATAATTGGGCCATGCCAAATTTTGGCTCAAGTGGCTACTCTATGTGAGTGCTACTCCAAGATGGGCAATTCTGGTCAGTATTGGCTTTTGAACAGTAAGTACCCTCCAGAGACCCCCATTTGGGCTGATATTTTGCCAACACAGTCACCTTGTTGTGTGATCACACCAGGGCAAAGCTCAGAGCTAATCTCCAGTCGAGACTTCCTCTCCAAGCATCAAACACCTTGCTGTTCCAGATAAGATCTGCTCGCTGCAGTCACCTCAAGCTCCACAGCACTTGTTTCTTCCTTGATCGGACCTCTCCTTTGAATGACCTATCCATCAGATATGGTCGGCCTGTCCAGAACGCGCCTTGTGCACCAGTTCATGTGGTGACCACACGGCCGGCGTGCCGTACGCGCGCTCTGGCGGATGGAGCCCTCGGCCACGTCGGTTTCCGCCTCTCCCTCGCCACCTAGCCATGTCTAGAGGCTTCGCCCCATCGCCGTACTCCCTCTGGAACCCTCTCCCCCTCCGGATTCCCTCTCCTCACGCCACGGCGATCGCCGCCGTCATCCTGTTCCTCCCGTGACCGAGCCGTCACGTCCCTTCCGTTGGCTCCTTCTTCCCTGAGCTGTCGCGCCGCGTTTAATGATCGTCAGGTCGGCCGCTCCGCGACGCCGCGCGCCAGCCTGAGCCATCACCTCCATGCTGCAGGATCCGGCTAAGATCGCCACGGCGACGAGCTCACCCCCTCTCCCCCGTCCGGCTATAAATAGCCACCCCGATCCCTCCCGAGCTCATCACCAGCCTCACCCCTCTCCACAAGCCCCCCCGAACCTCTAGCTCGAGCTCGAGGAGCTCTCTGACACCTCCCCATCGCCATGGCCACCGCCTCGGGTTCCTCTTTATTCCCAGCACCCTAGCACCCCCGAGCCCCATGCGCACCCTGGATGGATGCGCCGCACTCCGGCGAGCCTCCCCGTAGCCTCAGACCCTTCGATCCCCCACCGGAGCACCATGTTCACCGGCGGCCGAAGCCCACCTCCGCTGCGTGCCCTGCTGCTCCTTCTCCCGTGCTCCTCGCCGGCAACGGAGACCACCCCGAGATGCGCCGTATCCTCCTGAACTCGTGGGTAGGTCGGCCGTCGCGAGAGGTGGCCGGACGCGCCGGCTATCGCCGTCGAGGCGAGCCCCTCCTCTGCCCGGCGCGCGTGCGAGCGGGAGGTTGAAGACACAGGCCAGGCGGTCCCCACCTCCGCGAGGCCCACCCGTCAGTCGCGCTAGGGGTTGACCCCAAGCGCTGACGTGGATAAGTGACCACGTATTCCCGAAAATGCGCTTTCTCTAAGCCGAAAGCGTATTCCTCCTCTTCTTCGGGCCAGAATGCGCTTTCCTCTCTAGAAAGCGTATTTCTCAGAAAGGCGCGTTCAGTTTTCCTACAGGGGCCCATTTGCTGAAAAAAATTCACCGATAGTTCCCTGAACTTCAAACCTTCGTATCTCGACAACCGTAACTCCGATTGAGGTAAAACCAACGCTCACGTCTTCGTCTTGTTGATCCCGTTCTATTCCCACCATTTTCACTATGTTTCAACATTCTGAAAATGACCATTATACCCTTTCCCGGAAATAGCCTTCCGAGGAAGAACTGTTTCCGGCAATCGTCTCCGCGGACCCTCCGCACTTCTTCCCGTGGATCCTTCATTCCCAGGCAAGCCACGACAGCCACTTGCATGACGGACTTGCAGTAGCTATGTTTTCCTACTTATAATTAATTATTATGTGCCTGTTAATATATATATGCTTATGTGACCTGCTAGTTATCAAGTATCTGTTGCTATCATTATGCTCATGATTATTACTTGCAGTAGTTCAACTAGGATGATGATATGTTTGCATGCCTTGTCGTCATCTGTTATGAATATACTGATGTTGTTCATACTCACCATACTCGTCTGCATTTAATTGGTTAAATGCTTGCATGCTATGATCCAGATATTATGCTGTCCATTCCTGCTAGGGTTGTACCATGCTCATGTGCATTACGGTTTCATCATGTTATCATGACTCAGCACATTATCATGCAAATTTTAACCGGATGTTAATCGAACTCGAACACCTGTTGGCTGAGTCATAGTGGGTGCCGAATCAAGCTCACCAGTGCAACCACACTTGCTGGGATGGGGCAGCCCTAATCCGGTCTTTTGTCATGCCTCTCGCCGGTGCCTCCAACCAGGGAAGGTTATGCGACAGCGCTACCCTGATCAGGTAGGCGGCAGAAGCCTTGTGAACCCAGGTCTGGTTTTGTGCGCGGTTCCCGTTTGGGATAGTTTTGTTTGGCCATGACGATGGCAGGTGTCGGAAGGACACAGGGTCACCCATGACATAGCCCAATGGGGAGTTTGTCGGAGTGGCCGGGAGAGTGCCATGCAATAGATTGGGTTTTG
Organism: Thinopyrum elongatum; assembly: GCA_011799875.1. Classification (NCBI taxonomy): domain Eukaryota; kingdom Viridiplantae; phylum Streptophyta; class Magnoliopsida; order Poales; family Poaceae; genus Thinopyrum; species Thinopyrum elongatum. The sequence continues at coordinate 66,350,960 of CM022300.1, forward strand.
TCGGAACGTCGTTGGTCCACCCGAATGGGAGCACGAGGCCATGAGTTCCGTGGTGTGGGTACAGTGTACTAACCTCTGCAGAGTGTATATAATCTATCGATAGCCGCGTCCTCGGATATGGGCATAGTTCGTAGTAGGACACACTATGGGTCAACAGTATAATAATCTTGCTTATAACAACCCTGTTCGATGAGAAAGGAGTTGATTGATCTTTATGTGATCGCGAGAGGATCACCGTGGTATCGAGGATACCGACGTTGGTTGATCGTGATCATGTGAGGATCACTGTGGTATCATAGATACCGGATTTGTTTGATAGTGTTATGTGGTGATCTCGGGTAAAGACCAAGCTCCCTGTGATCATGTTATCACTATGGTATTGTAATACCAAGTTTGGTTGGTCCCGAGGTTATCGTGTGGCACACACGATGGTAAGTTCCTACAGGTGATGGTTACGGGGTAACCTCACGATAGAGTAAGTTGCAACCTGTTGCATGTAGTATATGCCATGCCATGCTTACATTGTTCTAGCACCATCATGTTTACACCTGCTTAACCTGTAAATGCCATGCTGTTGCTTGTCTTGACTGCTCTGGTTGTTATGAGCTTGCGAGTACATTCAAAGTACTCACCTAGCGTATCATGCCAGTTTGCAGGTCATGCCATGATTGCTTGCTTGTCGAGGATTCTGAGTTTGCGAACTAGGATACGCGTTCCAGCCAGAGTCCCTGCGGAGTGGAGTCCATCGTCGTCGTCATAGTTCCGCTGCATCGGGTTGTTCCGCTGTTAGCATAGAGCTACCCTGGGCAGGCGTAGTATCGCTGTGCCGATGTAATCCTTGTACCCTTGTAACCTTATTCATAGTAATAAAGAGCTGATTTTTTCTATGCCAACAGTGCCGTATTCTAGAAGACTTGTCTCTGGGCTGGAATACGGGGCGTTCCGGTGTCCTCTGAGCCGGGGTGCCACAAGCGTTGCTATCAGAGCGGGTCTGGCTGTAGGACGCGCGGTCTAGGCATGAACGTTGGAAATCGGTAGTATAGGATCCAGTTGAGTTGCTACACTTGTTTGTTGCATTTGTTTGTGCATAGCATGCATATAGAATATTTATTTTGTCACTAACGGTTGATTTGGTGAGTGTAGGTGGCATCGGCTTCGATTCACCACCTGCACCCTCTAATTTACATATTTGCTCCTTGGTGTGGTGTCATCTTCGTCCTAGCAGAGTGATGCCAAGGTGCTTGGTGTGTCGATCCCTTGCAGGATTGATGCACAGGTACCACACCAATTATCCTTTTCAGCCACCCCTATTGTTCAGTGATAGACATGTTTCTATCCCGAATCATGCCATCTCTCTAGCCGCTTTGGCAACCCTTACTGATCTTGATTATCAAAAAAGGGCAATGTCTGCGAGCCCTTCTTTCCACCGCTATCCCACCTTGCCATCCATTCTTTGGACAAGTACGGTTTCTTCCGTACGCTTGATGATGATGTGGTCATGACCCCCGTGTTCCAATCCATGATCACCAAGTCTGTCCTCGCCTCTGTATTTCGTCCAGCGGGAACCGGTGTTAATCCCGTGTTTGGTGTAGCTTTGTTTACACCAACTTTTTCCACACATGAATTCACTTTCGTGCACATCGCCACAGCATGTTAGACCGCAATACCGGAGTTCTTGCGGGATGTGTGTGCTTAGGTAGGCATGCATATTATTGCTATGGATAGTTGTATATTATGATATTGCTTGTGTGTGATCTTGTTGCTTTGTGTGCTTTTGTTTTAGTCGTTTCTTTTGCTTCTTTCTTTGGGCCCTTGGTGTTACCTTATTTCCCCTTATGGAAGTTGCTCACCGACGCCGGACTCAAAGAATCAGTGAAGAAGCAAGCATGTGGAAGCTCAGCTCAACAATATGGAATTTTTCGCTGACTGCCTGATATTGGGAATATCTGGTCTGATTACAAATGGTGTTCTGGATTGATTATCGGCATCAAGTATACATCAGTGTGCAATTTTCACAACAGTAATGATCAATTCAGCAAGAAGGATAGTCGAACAACTTTCTTCATACAACAAGTGACCGACAACAGTAATATCAAGGTATATATATAACTGCATCCAGTTCGCATACGGCAAAAAGAAAGCTTCAGATATAAGCAACCCAGTCTTTCTTCACAAGCCATCTGAGAAGCGTACAATGCAAAGGTTCCTGTGTCTTCCTCGATATGACACCTGGACATCTTGCGATGCAAGCATGCTATTCCGGCAGAAGCTTCAGGTGCAAGCCATTCCGTCTTCCTCAGCAAGATACTCTCGATGGCTTTCAACACAAGCTAAGCAACCTTCGTCAGTAAGGCATCACATCCTCACCAGTACAAGATAATTCCCAGTCAGTTGGCCGCATATGACCATGCATCCCAGGGATCAGCTCCATAACAGTTTGATCAGAAGGCAAGAATCGGTCAGGATGCAAGTCTGCCTCAGAAATCAAATGCCCAGCTACACATGTTTCCATAGATATGGTGAACATGCTGCCAAGGTTATACGAGTTACTCATATAATGATGACAGCCCGTGAGCTGTATGGGACGCTACTGAACCCTTGCCTGCTTTCCTTTAGTAACGGCACCACGCCTGTGTTCTGAGCTGTTTACGGCCGTCCGGGGTGGATGCCGATTTTTATTTCTGTTGTCAGCAACTGTCCGTGTTCTGAGCTGCTTTTCGGCCGTCTCGGGCAGCTGTTGAATTTCTTTCCGTAGCGGTGGCCCTATGTTCTGAGCTATTTTTCGACCGTCTTAGGGAACTGCTACTTTCTTCTTATCAACACCGTCTCATGCTCTGAGCTGCTTTTCAGCCGTCTTGAGTCGGGGTTGAGTTATTCCAGTAATGTCCTAGATCTGAGTTGTAAAGACCGTTCTGGTGGCTACTGGTTTATTTGCCGGTTTCATACAAGGGTTCAGACGGTCGTTACTCTACAGCTACAACTTGTAAAGTAATATGCTTGCCAAAATATTGCACCTGACAGCACCCATGGTCACCCGAAGAATCAAGAACACAATAGGCCAAGCTCTTTCAGCTAAGGATCCAGGCAAAGAAAACCATAATGAAGGAGCAAGATTGGCTATACAGGTATGATAATGGTTGCATGATCAACATGATACAGATACTCCGGACAGTATGGATCAGTACCGATCACCATGGGAACACACCCACGGGGTCTATCTCATTTGCAAGGACCCCATATCGAGTCAACCTGCTCAGCCAGCTATATATTCTCAGAAATGTCAGAAGGGGATATTCAAACCTGTCAGGTAAGACCGAAGTGTCAGCTCAGCAGATCGATTGCAGCAACCGTGTTAAAGCATTATACGGCTACCATCCACATAGTAATCAGAAGAATGAACAACATTCTCGAAACACATGTCCTCACATGCAGGAATCAGTTAAAGAAGAACCTGCCGTGCATAAAATTCTGCTGCCAGGACCACTGTCAGTCAAGACTGTGGATAATATTGTAATAAGACCGTGCACTTTTAAGCTGGTCACGACAGGTGACAGTCAAATCTTTGGCACAAATGTGATACCCGAGACAGTAAAGATACCCAAGATGATTCAGCAACCCGTGCGAAAAGTCAGATTCCGCCAAGGGAGCGGTACGATTCACGGCACTGTTTTACACCTGGAGGACACACAGCCATTTGAGGCCACCCAATGCAATGAGCAAAAGATTTCATGTCCACCGAGAGAATCTGTTCACAACTCATTGGACGGTCGTCCGTATTGGACTTCATCATACCTGACACATCCATAAGGAACAACTCTCGGACTTGTGAGAAGGGCATGTAAATTAGTCAGGATAGCTCATCGCACTCAGATAAGTCAGCGGACGTAAAAGGAAGGAAGTCAGAGTAATATATGAGGCAAGATTTGCCAGAAAAATGATCCAGTGAAACAAACCACCCTGAAGTCAGGTAGTCAGTCAGATGAAATTTAATGGGAGTATTACACAAAGGCAAAAAGGAAGCCCGAGTTGGAAACGGTTTCCTTAAGTCAGAATATTCATGCTTGACCCCTGAGCAACCAAATCTCGAGGACGAGATTTCTTTAAGGGGGGTTGGTTTGTAACACCCTGGATTTTTGCCCATTTTCTTTTTCTTTTGATTTTGGTCTGGTTTTGCTTTTCAGTGGCTTAATGGTCTTGAAACCTGGAGAGATCACCTTTGATTTCTCTCCCCAGTGGCTTGTCAATCTCAAAATCAGTTCAAGACCTTTCCATTTCCATTTTGGACCAATCCCAATATTCTTTTCTTTGGGAATATTCCTTTTTCTATTAAAGGAATAACCCTGTCTGTCTTGGGTTGTGAAGCAACCCACATTTCCATCACTCTGAAAATTCCCAAATAATCATTTTCCTATTCTGCCCTAAATGGCACTTTGAGAAGGAAGTGCTATTTATATTTGTTTGTTTGACTCCAAACTTTTTGGACACTCTTTCCTATCCATATAATAGCCCTCCACAAGATTTGAGCATAATCCCATCATCTATATGATCACAGCATCAAATCTTTGCTACTGGTTATATTTTCCTGTTGTGAGGCAACTATATTTTATATTGCTTCATAATTGTTGAAAATCTACCAGGACCTTCTCCCACCCATATTAACTCCCTCCACCAAGTTTTGGCTCAATTCATTAAACCAATTGCCCTGTGCAATTTTTCCTAGTTCCTGTCCAGAGAGATGCTTTATGAAGCAAGTGCTATTATGGCAAGTCCAAGTGGCATGAAACTTTTTGGGCATCATCATATGTTCAAATAATTGGGCCATGCCAATTTTTGGCTCAAGTGGCTACTCTATGTGAGTGCTACTCCAAGATGGGCAATTCTGGTCAGTATTGGCTTTTGAACAGCAAGTACCCTCCAGAGACCCCCATTTGGGCTGATATTTTGCCAACACAGTCACCTTGTTGTGTGATCACACCAGGGCAAAGCTCAGAGCCAATCTCCAGTCGAGACTTCCTCTCCAAGCATCAAACACCTTGCTGTTCCAGATAAGATCTGCTCACTGCAGTCACCTCAAGCTCCACAGCACTTGTTTCTTCCTTGATCGGACCTCTCCTTTGAATGACCTATCCATCAGACATGGTCGGCCTGTCCAGAACGCGCCTTGTGCACCAGTTCATGTGGTGACCACACGGCCGGCGTGCCGTACGCGCGCTCTGGCGGATGGAGCCCTCGGCCACGTCGGTTTCCGCCTCTCCCTCGCCACCTAGCCATGTCTAGAGGCTTCGCCCCGTCGCCGTACTCCCTCTGGAACCCTCTCCCCCTCCGGATTCCCTCTCCTCACGCCACGGCGATCGCCGCCGTCGTCCTGTTCCTCCCGTGACCGAGCCGTCACGTCCCCTTTGTTGGCTCCTTCTTCCCTGAGCTGTCGCGCCGCATTTAATGATCGTCAGGTCGGCCGCTCCGCGACGCCGCGCGCCAGCCTGAGCCATCACCTCCATGCTCCAGGATTCGGCTAAGATCGCCACGGCGATGAGCTCACCCCCTCTCCCCCGTCCGGCTATAAATAGCCACCCTGATCCCTCCCGAGCTCATCACCAGCCTCACCCCTCTCCACAAGCCCCCCCGAACCTCTAGCTCGAGCTCGAGGAGCTCTCTGACCCCTCCCCATCGCCATGGCCGCCGCCTCTGGTTCCTCTTGATTCCCAGCATCCTAGCACCCCCGAGCCCCATGCGCACCCTGGATGGATGCGCCGCACTCCGGCGAGCCTCCCCGTAGCCTCAGACCCTCCGTTCCCCCACCGGAGCACCATGTTCACCGGCGGCCGAAGCCCACCTCCGCCGCGTGCCCTGCTGCTCCTTCTCCTGTGCTCCTCGCCGGCAACGGAGACCACCCCGAGATGCGCCGTTTCCTCCTGAACTCGTGGGTAGGTCGGCCGTCGTGAGAGGTGGCCGGACGCGCCGGCTATCGTCGTCGAGGCGAGCCCCTCCTCTGCCCGGCGCGCGTGCGAGCAGGAGGTTGAAGACACAGGCCAGGCGGGCCCCACCTCCGCGAGGCCCACCCGTCAGTCGCGCTAGGGGTTGACCCCAGGCGCTGACGTGGATAAGTGACCACGTATTCCCGAAAATGCGCTTGCTCTAAGCCGAAAGCGTATTCCTCCTCTTCTTCGGGCCAGAATGCGCTTTCCTCTCTAGAAAGCGTATTTCTCAGAAAGGCGCGTTCAGTTTTCCTACAGGGGCCCATTTGCTGAAAAAAAATCACCGATAGGTCCCTGAACTTCAAACCTTCGTATCTCGACAACCGTAACTCCGATTGAGGTAAAACCAACGCTCACGTTTTCGTCTTGTTGAGCCCGTTCTGTTCCCACAATTTTCACTATGTTTCAACATTCTGAAAATGACCATTATGCCCTTGCCCGAAAACAGCCTTCCGAGGAAGAACTGTTTCCGGCAATCGTCTCCGCGGACCCTCCGCACTTCTTCCCGTGGATCCTTCATTCCCAGGCAAGCCACGACAGCCACTTGCATGACGGACTTGCAGTAGCTATGTTTTCCTACTTATAATTAATTATTATGTGCCTGTTAATATATATATGCTTATGTGACCTGCTAGTTATCAAGTATCCGTTGCTATCATTATGCTCATGATTATTACTTGCAGTAGTTCAACTAGGATGATGATATGTTTGCATGCCTTGTCGTCATCTGTTATGAATATACTAATGTTGTTCATACTCACCATACTCGTCTGCATTTAAATGGTTAAATGCTTGCATGCTATGATCCAGATATTATGCTGTCCATTCCTGCTAGGGTTGTACCATGCTCATGTGCATTACGGTTTCATCATGTTATCATGACTCAGCACATTATCATGCAAATTTTAACCGGATGTTAATCGAACTCGAACACCTGTTGGCTGAGTCATAGTGGGTGCCGAATCAAGCTCACCAGTGCAACCACACTTGCTAGGATGGGGCAGCCCTAATCCGGTCTTTTGTCATGCCTCTCGCCGGTGCCTCCAACCAGGGAAGGTTATGCGACAGCGCTACCCTGATCAGGTAGGCGGCAGAAGCCTTGTGAACCCAGGTTTGGTTTTGCGCGCGGTCCCTGTTTGGGACAGTTTTGTTTGGCCATGACGATGGCAGGTGTCGGAAGGACACAGGGTCACCCATGACATAGCCCAAAGGGGAGTTTGTCGGAGTGGCCGGGAGAGTGCCATGCAATAGATTGGGTTTTGTCGGAACGTCGTTGGTCCACCCGAATGGGAGCACGAGGCCATGAGTTCCGTGGTGTGGGTACAGTGTACTAACCTCTGCAGAGTGTATATAATCTATCGATAGCCGCGTCCTCGGATATGGGCATAGTTCGTAGTAGGACACACTATGGGTCAACAGTATAATAATCTTGCTTATAACAACCCTGTTCGATGAGAAAGGAGTTGATTGATCTTTATGTGATCGCGAGAGGATCACCGTGGTATCGAGGATACCGACGTTGGTTGATCGTGATCATGTGAGGATCACTGTGGTATCATAGATACCGGATTTGTTTGATAGTGTTATGTGGTGATCTCGGGTAAAGACCAAGCTCCCTGTGATCTTGTTATCACTACGGTATTGTAATACCTAGTTTGGTTGGTCCCGAGGTTATCGTGTGGCACACACGATGGTAAGTTCTTACAGGTGATGGTTACGGGGTAACCTCACGATAGAGTAAGTTGCAACCTGTTGCATGTAGTATATGCCATGCCATGCTTATATTGTTCTAGCACCATCATGTTTACACCTGCTTAACCTGTAAATGCCATGCTGTTGCTTCTCTTGACTGCTCTGGTTGTTATGAGTTTGCGAGTACATTCAAAGTACTCACCTGGCGTATCATGCCAGTTTGCAGGTCATGCCATGATTGCTTGCTTGTCGAGGATTCTGAGTTTGTGAGCTAGGATACGCGTTCTAGCCAGAGTCCCTGCGGAGTGGAGTCCATCGTCGTCGTCATAGTTCCGCGGCATCGGGTTGTTCCGCTGTTAGCATAGAGCTACCCTGGGCAGGCGTAGTATCGCTGTGCCGATGTAATCCTTGTACCCTTGTAACCTTATTCATAGTAATAAAGAGCTTATTTATTCTATGCCAACAGTGCCGTATTCCAGAAGACTTGTCTCTGGGCTGGAATACGGGGTGTTCCGGTGTCCTATGAGCCGGGGTGCCACACTACAGTGCCTTGGCGCGCGTGCGGATCCGCTGCGGCTGAGGCGGTCGGTTGGTATTCTGTGGCAGTTAATGCATGCCTTTACTGGCGCCGTAATCGCGGTAATCGTGGGGGAGTGGGCGTAGTTAATCCCCACGGCCCCCCACGCCCCCGCCCCCTCGGCTTCACTGCCTGGGCTATAAGTAGGGGGAGGAGGGGGATGGCAGACGTACGAGCGCCCTCCTCCCCCCTTGCCCTCCTTCTTCTTCCTACCACCGCAGCGCTCCTTCCTCCCGCCAAAGCGCTGCCGCAGCTTGCCGTCGCTGTGCGTCCTCTCGCAGCGGCACCTTTGCTCCGATGCAGCCTTGTCCGCTCGCCACCGCGCCGCGCCTGCGACGAGCTCCGTCACCCATGGCGCGTTCACGAGCTGGCGACTGGGACGGCTCCAATGTCCATGAAGACCACCTCTCCTTCCTGCGCCAAACACGGCGGCTGCCCCGAGAGGTGAATGTGCAGGTGCGCGTCCCTCCCGAGGCAGAAATCTCGCCGGCGCCGGAGGACGACGAACGCGTCATCTTCCTTTCTCATTTCCTTCGCGGCTTCGGCCTTCCAGCAAGCAACTTCCTTCGCTCTTTCTTTGATTTCTACCAAGTCCAGCCGCACCACCTCACGCCAAACACGGTGGTGCTGCTGGCCGCCTTCATCGCCATGTGCGAAGGATATGTCGGCACTCTCCCCACCCTCGAACTCTGGGGGGAGTGCTTCTACCTCAAACTTGGCACCGCTGCCAAGGGCCAGGCGGCTCAGTGCGGAGCCTGCGTGGCGGTGCGGCGCCCGAGCGCCGGGAACCGCTTCCCTTCCATCTCTCTGCTGCAGTACGCCAAGCTGTGGCAGAAATCTTATTTCTATGTCAGAAACATCCATCCGACTAGCGATTACGTCAACTTGCCGGCTTACACAGCCGGCCCGCCGGCCGAGCCGCGCGCCAACTGGCGGCTCAAGCCGAGCTCTCTATCGGCCGCCTCATCCGCCGCCCTTGCCCAGTTCATGTGATGACGGAGTCGGAGGGCTTGAAGGGCTCGGACTTGCTGGCCGCCTTCGTGACGCGCCGAGTTCTCCCCCTCCAAGCCCGGCCTCACATCATCAGTTGCATGAGCGGGCACCGGGACCCATGCCGGATGTGCACGCAGGAGCTGCCGGATGTGGAGGTGGTCTGGCTGGTCAACTATATCTCCGACTATAAGCTATCAGAGACGGACTGGCGGTTCGGCAAGCGGCCGTACGCCCGCGCACATCCGCCGCCTGCGGTAAGTCTTTGTAATTCTTTTTCTCTTTGGCTGGTCCGAGTTCTTGTTTCGCTGTCTCATCAGTCGGCTATGTTGTAGGTCCTCCCGGCCCAGTCGGCCACCGGTGCTCTGGATCCAGGTCAGCAGTACATGCCGGACCGGACGAGGAGCGATGTGGAAGACCCCGACTTGGGGGCAGCCGCCTTGGAGGAGGACGACGCCACAGGTGGCGGCGGCGGAGCAGGCGGCTCCGTGGGAGGAGGCGGCCTTGAGGACTGGCCGAATGACGACGAGTTGGAGAACGAGCCACGCCGCCCGCACGGCATCGAGAGGGCGGGCGCGAGCTCCCTGGCCGCGCCGACCGCACCAGGCGGCCCACACAAGCGCCGAGCCGGCTCGCTATTGTTCGGCAGCCGGCCGAAGAAATCCAAGAACACGGACGCCACGACCAAGCGGCAAGAGGCCGCCGTGAGAGCGGCCCAGTTCCAGAGGGCCCCGAAGCAGCCCCCGATGGTGTCCGCATTAGTGCCTGGTCGTACTTTTCTTTTCTTCTTTGCAACCTTTTTCTGAGCTTCCTTTTGTCTTCCCCGAATCAGTGCTCCACTAACCCTTGAGCGGTCTGCCGCTGCTTCCGTGGTCGGGGTGACGGAGGGCTCCGCCAATACCGACCGGGTGGACCCGCTCGCCGACCTCCGGGCGGCGACGAAGAGGAACGCGCGGGAGGCGCGTGAGGAGCGGGAGGAGGCGGCCAAGGCTCAAGCAGATGCCGCAGACAAGATCCGGGCGGACGCCACCGCCAAGGGTCAGGCGGAAGCGGCCGCTAAGGCGCAAGCGGAAGAATCCGCCTGCGGCCGGACTCCGCAGCTTATTATCCCGCTGCGCGCGGCGCCGCCAGCACCAGAGATCCCCGCGCCGACTGGAGGGGCCGGCGATGACCAGCCGGTCATGGAGAGGGGGGAAGGCGATGCCATCGTCTCGGGGGCGGAGGTCCCCCTGCGAGCGCCGACTGCCGGGGCCCGAGGCAATCAGCTTGTCGCGCCACCGGCGCCGCAAGTCAGTAGCGAGTTGGCGGTGGGGGCGACTCCCACGGTCCGTCCTTCGGCGCGCCGGCGTGCGGTGAAAGCGGCCTCGGCGCCACAGGCGCAGGAGATCGGGGCCGCGAGCTCTTCGGCCCCAAATGCAGAGGCCACCAGTGCTGCCCCGCCAGAGTGGACGCCTGGGGGCGGGACGGGCGTGCTGAACAAGGCCGCGCAGGACGTTCAGGCCCAGCTCCAGGCCCAAGGCGCCGCCCTACAGCAGTGTACGAAGGCGTTCTTGGCGACGCGGATGGCCGTTCGGGTATGCTTCTTTGCTTTGTTTGTGATTCTTGCAGTTTCCGTGGGGGCGCGTCAGCGCACCCACTGGGTGTAGCCCCCGAGTTTCGGGCCGGCTGCTGAGCAGGCGGCTCGGAACTTTAAGGTAAGTTCCGAGTGCTAACTTGTTTCCTCTTCTTTTGTCTTCGTCGCAGGACTATCACAACATCCGCGCAGCCGCCTTCAACTCCCAGGTCCAGGAGTTGGCTAAGCGGACCGCCGACCTCCCCGAAAGCCGGTGTAAGCATTCTGTCTTCTTCCTCGCGGGGGCGCGTCAGCGCACCCGCTGGGTGTAGCCCCCGAGATTCGGGCCGACTGCTGAGCATACGGGCCGGATCTTCCGGCGACCGCTTTCTTTTTTGGTCATCTTTGTTGATTATCCTCTCTTTCTCATTTTTGCAGGAGCCAACGCCACACTGCAGCAGCATCTGGGCGAAGTCCAGACCGAGCTGCGCGTCAAGGAGGAGGAGCGCCGTAAGGCGGCCCTGGAGTGCGACCGTCTGGCCAAGAAGTTGGCGGACCAGGCGGACCAGCACAAGGCGGAGCTCCAGAAGCTCAAGGAGGCGGAAGGCGCCCTTCAGGCCGAGTTTGAGGTCGAACGCTCAAAGTGGGCCGAGAAGGAGGCGATCCTCGCCGCTGGCTACAGCGAGATTGAGGATATGATCGACGGTAAGCTTCTTTCTTTGGAATAGCTGCCGACTGCACCGGGAGTCGGCTTCTGATCTCTGTTTTTCTTTTGCGTAGACTTCTTTCCTGGCCATGCTGTCGCCGTCAGCCAGGCCATTGAGGCGCTGCGCGACCGGCGTAGGAGGGAAGTAGTGGAGATCCCGCCCGACGCGCCTTGGAACATGAACGAGCAGCTCCTGGCCGTCAGGACGCGTTTACAGCCGGTTCACCGTCTGCTCCGCCGCCTTCAGCGTGCCGGGTCTCAGCTGGTTTCCGCCCTCTGGCCAGGCGGCCAGGCTCCACGCACCCCCAGTCGGACTGCCGACTGGTTGGAGGCGGCAATGGGCCGCTTCGAGGCTTGGAGGGGCTCCTCCGCTCGGGCAGGCGCCCGAAGAGCCTTGGAGTTTGTCAAGGCGTGGTATCCTGGGCTGGACCTAGCCCAGTTGGCCACATTCCGACAGGAGGACATGGAAGAGTTGGTGGCAGCGATGCCCGTGCTCACCCATCGCGCGGTGGCGATCGCCGAGTACACCGACACCGGCGTCTTCTTCCCCGAGCTGGACGAGGAAGGTGCCGAGGTGCCGGTGGACTGGTTCGGGCTGAACCCGGATGACGGCGTGGACTCGGCGGAAGAAATCGCCTCAAGCGACGAAGGCAAGGATGAGGAAGATAAGGATGGTGAAGGCGACGCACCAGAAGGCAGAGTGGACGCCCAGCTTCAGCTCGATCGGGCCTCGAGCAACGAGCCGCGTGCGAGTGCACCGACTGCTGCTGAAGGCGACCAAGCCGAGACTCGCCGGACGGCCACTCCACCAATTGGCGCCACCGACTCCACCAGCCTGCCGGACCCGCCTGTTGCTCGTTTGGCCTAGGCTGCCAACTTATCTTATCTTTTCCTGCCTTGGTAATCTTTAGAACAAACTTTGTTAAATTCGCGCAGTTCCACCCGCTGGGTGTATTCAGACTTTGTTAAATGCTGGCCGAGGGCCTCTTGCTATGTGATTTAATTCTCGCACAAGATGTGCTTTGCCGAGCTCTGACTTGTCTTGATCTATGTTCTTTTGGCTTTTTCCTTTGCCGCTTTCCCTTGGCTGCCGCCTTGCCGGCCAGTCAGCCATTCTCGGTCTGCTGGCCGGGTTAAGTACTTGGCCATTTTGGGAAGACAAGTACTTTGGCCGCTTAGAACGTAGCAATTTAAGTGAGAAGCCGGCCGGCCGGCTGCTCAGCAACCGGACGGCCAGGCGAGGAGCCGACTTGGCCTATGTTGGTGTTTTCGTCCTTAGCCATTTTTCATGTGAGCACCATTTCTTGCCTTTGACCCTTGCCGGCCAGACAGTCGCTCTGCGAGCTGCGGCTTATGGCAAGGGTGGTCTTAGATGCCGGCACACTACTTGTCCGACTGTAGGTAGAGCCAACATAGTACAAGGCGGCAAGCCCCCGGGCCGACTGGTCGGACCCGGTGCCGGGCGGAGGAATGAAATAACGTACTCACAGGCATGAAACTTATCATACAGATAAGAAAGGTAGCCCCCGAGTGCTCCTCGAGGGACCCGGTGCCTTTGCCCTTAGTACAAAAGGTAGCGTGGTACATACTGTATTTAACTGTAAAATCTTCAGAGAAGATTTGCGTTCCATGGGCGCTCTGCTTCCTTGCCGGAATCGTCCCTTTTGCGCGCTCTGGGCTTCTGCGTGTCGATGAGGTAATAGGAGTCGTTGCTCAAGGCACTGCTGATGATAAAGGGGTCTTCCCAAGGGGCCGAGAGCTTGTGCTGGCCGGCTGTTCGCTGGATCAGCCGGAGCACAAGGTCTTCCTCTTGGAAGGATCGTGGCTTGACCTTCCGACTGTAGTAGCGGCGCAGGCTCTGCTGGTAGATGGCGGACCGGCTGAGGGCTAACAGCCAGCCTTCTTCCAGCAGATCGATGCCATCTTCTCGTGCTTCCTTCGCCTCCGCCTCCGTGTACATGGTGACGCGAGGCGAGTCGAACTCGACGTCAGTTGGGATGATGGCCTCGGCCCCGTATACGAGGAAGAAGGGAGTGTAACCAGTTGATCTGTTCGGAGTGGTGCGGAGACTCCAGAGGACGGCTGGCAGCTCGTCGATCCAACAGCCGGCCGAGCGCTCCAGCGGCTCGACCAATTAGGGTTTGATGCCGGATAAGATGAGGCCGTTTGCTCGTTCTACCTGGCCGTTTGACTGCGGATGGGCAATGGACGCTAAGTCTAGTCGAATGCCCTGCGTCAAGCAGAAACGGGCCAAGGCGCCTTTGGCAAAGTTAGTGCCATTGTCGGTGATGATGCTGTGTGGTACACCGTACCGGACGGTGATATCCGCGATGAAGGTCACAGCAGTCGGACCGTTTAGTTTCTTGATTGGTTTTGCTTCAATCCACTTGGTGAATTTGTCCACGGTGACCAGCAGATGGGTCATGCCACCGTGTGCTGTCTTGAATGGGCCCACCATGTCCAGCCCCCAGACGGCAAAGGGCCAGGTAAGGGGGATGGTCTTGAGTGCGGAAGCCGGCAGATGTTGCTTGGAGCTGAATTTTTGGCACCCCTTGCATTTCTTGACCAAATCCTTGGCATCCTCCAAAGCCGTCGACCAGAAGAAACCATGGCGGAAAGCTTTGGCGACAAGGGATTTGGAGGCCGCGTGGTGGCCGCACTCGCCTTGATGTATGTCTCTGAGGATTGCCTTGCCTTTCTATGGTTCGACGCAGCGTTGGAAAACGTCGGTCACGCTGCGCCTGACAAGCTCTCTATTTACTATCGTGTAAGCTCCTGCCCGGCGTTGCACCTGCTGGGCCGAGATCTCATCAACTGGCAGCTCTCCACTTACCAGAAAGTTGAGGGTGGGCTGCGCCCATGATGGTGCTTCGACTTCATCCACCGTCATTACGGCCACTGAAACTAGGGTGGTTGGACTGGGAGGTGGCGGGGTGGAGTCGGGTGCATCTTGTTGCGCTGTTGAAGTCCCCGGGCCAAGTGCTGCAGCCCCCGGGCCGGGTTGTGGAGTCCCCGGGCTGGGTGCGACTGCTGCAGTCCCCGAGCCGCTTGGTGAAGTCCCCAGGACGGTTGCTGCAGCCCCCGGGTCGGGTTGCAAAGTCCCTGGGCCGGGTGCGGCTGTTGCAGTCCCTGTGCCGCCTGCCGAAGTCCCCGGGCCGGCTGCTGCAGCCCCCGGGACGGGATGCAAATTCCCCGGGCCGGGTGCGGCTGCTGCAGTCCCCGTGTCGCCTGTCGAAGTCCCCGGGACGGCTGCTGCAGCCCTCGAGTCGGATCCGACTGATTCGGGGGCAACCGGCATGAAGATGGATTCTGATTCCGGGGAAGGCTTGATAGACGGCTTGCGGAGGCACTGAAGGGACACGCCTGCTGGTATGGCTTGCCGGGTGGAGCCGATCCGCGCCAGGGCATCTGCTTGCTCGTTGTCGGCCCGTGGCACGTGAAGGAACTCGCACCCATCAAAGTATCCGCTGATCTGCTGGACGAGGAAGCGGTAGGTCGCCATATTTGCATCCGTGGCGTCCCAGTCGCTGGACGACTATTGGACCACCAAGTCCGAATCACCGTAGCACAGAATCCGGCGGATGCCAATCTCCTTGGCCAGCCGGAGTCCGTGTACTAGCGCCTCGTACTCGGCCACATTGTTGGAGGCGGCAAAGTGGATTTGCAGTGCGTATCTGAGCTTGTCGCCTTTGGGAGAGGTGAGGACGACGCCGGCTCCCAAACCGGTGCGCATCTTCGAGCCATCAAAGTGCATCCGCCAATGAGTGGAGGCTGGAGCTGGCGGCAGGTACTGGGTCTCGGTCCAGTCGACGAGGAAGTCGGCCAGTGCTTGGGACTTGATGGCGGCGCGAGGCTGGTAGAAGATGGTGTAGGGGGCCAGCTCGATGGCCCACTTGGCCACTCGACCCGATGCGTCTCTGCTGCCTATGATCTCTGCAAGCGGGGCGGTGCAGACGACCGTGATGGGATGCTCTTGAAAGTACGGCTTGAGCTTCTTGGCGGCAAAATGCATGCCATAGCACAACTTTTGGTAATGGGGGTAGTTCTGTTTGGAAGCTGACAGCACCTCACTCAAGTAGTAGACGGGCCTCTAGACTGGCAGCGCCTTGCCATCCTCTTGGCGCTCTACCACCATAATTGTACTGACCACCCGGCTGGTGGCGGCGATGTAGAGAAGCATAGGCTCCTTGGCAGCCGGGGTGGCCAGGACGGGCGGCGTGGTCAACATCTTCTTGAGCTGGAGGAACGCCTCGTCCGCCTTGTCGTTCCACTCGAAATGAGTGGTCTTCTTCATCAGCTGGTACAGGGGAAGGGCCTTCTTGCCCAGCCGACTGATGAAGCGGCTGATGGATGCCAAGCAGCCGGTGAACTTCTGGACGTCTCACAGTCGGGTGGGCCTCTCCATCCTCTCGATGGCCTTGATCTTGACAGGGTTGCACTCTATGCCGCGTTCTGAGACAAGAAAACCGAGGAGCTGGTCGGCTGGCACTCCAAAGACACACTTCTCTGGGTTGAGCTTGATTTGAAAACGGCGCAGATTATCAAAAGTTTCCTTGAGATCTTCCAGGAGGGTACCGCGCTTCTCCGTCTTCACCACAATATCGTCTACATAGACGTGGGCATTTTTGCCGAGTTGCTTGAGGAGGCACTTCTGCATGCAACGCTGGAACGTGGCACCGGCATTTCTCAAGCCGAATGTCATGGTCAGGTAGCAGAAGGCTCCGAATGGTGTGATGAAGGCGGTCTTCAGGCGGTCGGCCGGGCTTAACTTAATCTGGTGGTACCCCAAATAGGCATCCAAGAAACTCAACAGCTCGCATCCGGCTGTGGAATCTATCACTTGGTCGATCCGGGGCAAGGCGAACGGATCCTTTGGGCAAGCTTTGTTGAGGCTGGTGTAGTCAATACACATGTGCCATTTGTTATTCTTCTTTAGTACAAGGACTAGGTTGGCTAGCCACTTTGGGAAGAATACTTCCATAATGAAGCCGGCTGCTAGAAGCCGGGCTATCTCTTCACCAACAATTCCTCTCTTCTCCTCCGACAGGCGGCGGAGGGGTTGTCTGACTGGTTTTGCATCTGCTCTGACATGTAGCTTGTGCTCGGCGAAATCCGTTGGAACACCCGGCATGTCCTTTGGAGACCACGCAAAGATGTCCCGATTCTCACGGAGGAAATCAACGAGCTCGCCTTCCTATTTGCTGTCAAGGTGAGCTCCTATGACAGCGAACTTCTCCGGGTGCTCTGGGTCCAAGGGTATCTTCTTGGTTTCTTTGGCCGGCTGGAAAGAGCCCTGAGCTTCTGACTCCTTGGGATCTGGCGATAGGTCCGGCTGCTTGCCGGCCATGGCCACAACCCGGTCCAGGAGCCGCTTCTCGGCAGCAATCACAAGGGACTCGGCCAGCCGACTGCTGACTGCAGCACACTCCATAGACTTCTGGTAGTCGCCGGCTATGGTATAACGCCCTTGGTGCACGGCATCTTCATCTTGAGGTAGGCGTAGTTTGGGACCGCCATGAACTTGGCCAGAGCAGGCAGGCCAAGCAACGCGTGGTAGGGGCTCTCAAGGTCAACCACCTCGAACCAGATTGGCTCTCGGCGGAAGTGACTCTTGTCTCCAAAGAGGTCATCTATCTTGATCTTGCCGATTGGTGAGCAGGATAGGCCAGGCACAATGCCATGGAAGACAGTCCGGCTGGGCTGGAGCTGTTTCTCTTTGATGCACAACTTCTCCATGGTGTCGCGGTAGAGGATGTTGATGCTGCTACTGCCGTCTATCAGAATTCGGGAGAAACAAGAAGCTCGCCTCTCTGTTGCGAAGGTGGCATCCAACACCAGGGCATAGGAACCCGGAGAAGGCATCACCTCCGGGTGGTCAGCTCGGCTCCAACTGATCGGCTTCTCCGACCAGTGCATGAACTCTAGGGCTTCAGAGGTGACAGTGTTCACTTCTCGGCACTGTTGACGCCGGCTGTGCCTGTCGTCAGTCACGCTGGTGAAGACGACGTAAGCTCCATGCTCTTCCGGAAACTCGTCTTGGATCGCGCCGACTGGTCGGACCGCCGGCTGCTGGGGAGGCGGAGGCGGCGGGCCAGCAGGCGGCGGAGGCAGCCCTTCGCCTCTGGCGATGCGGGTGAGCCAGTGGCACTTCCGGGTGGTGTGGTTGGATGGCTTCGCGCCGTTGTGGAACTTGCAAGGAGCGTCGAGGGTTTGCTCAAACGAGAAGGCGGGCAACCAGGCAGGCTTGCCGCCCCTCTGGCGTTTGGGGCCGGGCTGGTCTTCTGGCTGCTGGTCTTCGACTGTCGCCACCTGCCGGCTGGTGGTAGCCGGCTGTGGGGCCTTGCGCTTAATGTCGTTTGACTGTTGGCACCGACTGGAATCACCAGCCGGTGTCTGAGGAGCTGGAGGGAGCATCTTTCCTGACGCATCCACCCGGAGTTCCGACTTCATGGATGAGTCGGGCAGTGGCGTACTTGTCCGCTGTGATCAACAGCTCGTCGAGCGTGGTCGGCTCGTCGCAGAGGAGCCGGTGCTTGAGTAGGGTGCCCTCCCGGCACCCGGCAGTGAAGTATTCAATGGTTTGCACCTCATGAACCCCTTCGTAGGAGTTGCGTAGCTCGGCCCACCGCGTTAAGTATTCGCGGGTGGACTCGATTGGGCCCTGGATGCACAGGGAGAGCTGGCGAGGCTTGGGCGGCCGCTTGTAGGTGCTGGTGAAGTTGCGGATGAAAACTTCGGTGAAGTCTAGCCAGTTGTTGACGCTGTAGGGCTTGAGGCTGTTCAGCCATGTCCGGGCCGTGCCCTGGAGCATGAGCGGAACATACTTCACGGTGACACGCTTGTTGCCATTCGCTATGTTGACGTTAGTGGAGTAGTCGACCAGCCAATCTTCCGGCTTCACAGAGCCGTTGTACTTAGGAGTGTCCCGAGGGAGCGAGAACCCTTTGGGGAAGGGCTCATCGCGAATGCGGGGGCCAAAACAAGGCGGGCCGATTGCATCTTCTTCTTCCAACGCCAGGGACCGAGCCAAGCGGTCGATCTGGTTGCGGGCGTCGTTCTCTCCGACTCCTTCGCGGGGGCCCAGCCGGCCTCCGAGAGTCGGATGCTCAACAAGCGGCGGGGAGGCGCGCCTCTCCCTGCGCGGGAGAGGCGGACGACCGTCCTGCCGTTCCACTGCTCGTGGGCGGCCGTCTTGGTCGCGCTCGATGGAAATGCGGGTGCGGCTGCGGCTAGGAGCCGACTCTTGGTCACGGGCGCCGGCTGTCGGCGAGGGGGAAGGTTCCCAGCCTGTAGGCCGGGTTCCACCATGCGGCGGCCGGCTTCTTGCTGCGCGGCGGCCGGGTCGATGAGCTGCTGGACGCGCTCCGTCATGTAGCGATGTTCGTCGCCTCCAGGCGGTCCAGCTCGTCTGCCGCTGCCTGGGCGGCGCGCAAGTTCTCCATGGGCGTGGCGTATACCGGGCGGTCGGCCCCCAACATGCTGGCGATGGCGGCGCCGCGCTGCCGAACCGTGCCCATGCGGCTAGGTTCGCCAGCAGCCAGTGTGCCGCAGACGGCGCGGTCGATCTCGTGGTGGTAAGCCTCAGTGAGGCGTCTCATGGCCGCCAACTTGTTGGCACTGTCGAGAAGTGCGATACGGCATGCCTCCAGCGTTTCACCGCTCGCACCGGGCGCTACGGGAGTAGACAGGTCCCGCATTGCCGCCTGCAATGGGTCCTGGCCGGCCTGGTCGGAGGTTCCGTCGTGGCTGATGACCAGCACCTCAGTGACGGTGCTAGTGTCGGCGCTGCTGTCTACAGCGGGAAGTGGATCGTCGAAGATCACCACATCACCGGGGAAGGCATCAGGAAGCGCGACGTCGGCATTGACGACCATGTCGACGAGCAGGTCGGTGGAGCCAATGGACTCCGAGTTGGAGACCGACTCGTCGGCGATGTGAAGCTTGCCGAGGAGATCAATGAGGCAGCTCTCGGAGCCAGCTGCGCCCGTGTTGAGTGCGGGCTCGTCGAAGAGGCGGATCCCGCCGATGAGATCAGCGAGGTTGCTTGCGGCACAAACAACTTCCACGCCGCGCAGCGTGTCGGCGCAAATGCCGTCGGGCGTGCCGGGCTGGCTGCAATCGCCAGGGAGGAAGAGGGTTCCCGTCCAGAACGTGTTTCCGGACGACGGTGCACCTAGCCCCACGGTGGGGGCCAAATGTCGGGGATATCGTGCGACATATGCCAAGGGATGGCTTATCATGGATGGGGACAAAAGTACGTCGCCGGGCTCTAGAAGCGGGAGTGAGCGAGACCGCATGCGCTTGCGAATCTTACCCAGGTTCGGGGCTCTCCTAGGAGATAACACCCCTAGTCCTGCTCTGCGGGGTCTCCGCATGATCACTACTTCAACAAGTAGCTACAAGCTTGCTCCTGGAGCTGTTTGGCTAGAGGAGGAAGAAGGGCAAGGCTAGCTCTACTCCGCTCTCTCTACGTGACTATGTGGCACCTCGGGTGCTCGGTTGTGGTGTTCTCCGAGGTTTCAACCCCTTGCATGGGGTAACCCGGGGGGTTTATATAGGTCTACCCCCAGGGGTACAACGGTAATCCGGCCTGCCGCGGGACCCGGCAGGCAGCGTCGCTGGTCACCGGCTTCTCCGCCGACAGGTGGGTCCTGCCGTCTGCGGGCCAGGGTTGACCACTTTACGCTGTAGTGTTGTTCCTAATGACGAAGGCCTCGTCAGGGGGAGTGTGGGTACAGTCCTGCCGCCCGGCGGGCGTTCACTGTAGCCATACCCCGTCACATCTAGTTAATGGCGCACAGACTTTAAGGGAGAGAAAAGGCCTCCTGCCGGAGGCCGACCTCTCTTCCGAGCCGGCTGGTCTGGGCTCGCCCCTTCTGGCTTCTCACGGACAGGTAGGACCCGCCGCCTGCGGGCCGTACTGGCCGTACGTCGCGGGAGCATGGCCTCCTCGGCCATGGGTGATGTCACGGGCGGCATGGCAACAGTCCCGCTCTGGGCGTGGGACGCCTGCTCCGTATGTCGCACTGTGGCCACGTTCGGCCCAGGATTCGGGGTTGGCAGGCTTGCACTGTAGCCATGCCCTGTCTCGTCATGTTTAAGTTGTTGCTGACTTTGAGGGCGTGAGGGGCCGCTTGCTAGGACCCGGCATCCCAGGAGGCCGCCTGCCAGGAGTCGGCCTACTTCATGGCCGTCTTGTGGACTCCGCCGCCTCCCGGCAACCGGCTGCTTGGACCAGCCGGCCTCAAGAAGGCGGCCCTTGTCCTTGATGCTTGAGGGGCGCAGCTTGCCCCGATGCCTTGAAATAGCAAAGGGAGCTGATGGGGCTACCCATGGTCATTTACTCCGACATGTATTCACCGTGTGTTAATGCTTTGTTCCGGTTCTCTATTAAAAGGAGGCCTTAATATCCCTTAGTTTCCAATATGGACCCCGCTGACACGAGAGGGTAGGACAAAAGATGTCATGCAAGTTCTTTCCATAAGCAGGTATGACTATTTACGGAATACATGCCTACATTATATTTATGAACTGGAGCTAGTGCCGTATCGCCCTAGGTTATAACTGTCTCATGATGAATATCATCCAGCAAATTACCGATCCAATGCCTACGATTTTCCTACATATTGTTCTTGCTATGTTACTACTCCTACTGTTACTGTTGCACTTGCTACAAAATCACTGCTAGCACAGTTACCGTTACTATTGTTGTTGCTACTACTATCAAAACTGTGATACTACTTTGCTACTGATCACTTTGCTGCAGATAATTAATCTCCAGGTGTGGTTGAATTGCAACTCAGCTGCTAATACTTACAAATATTCTTTGGCTCCCCTTGTGTCGAATCTATAAATTTGGGTTGAATAATCTACCCTCGAAAACTGTTGCGATCCCCTATACTTGTGGGTTATCAAGACCTTTTTCTGGCGTCGTTGCCGGGGAGCATAGCTATATTTGTTGAGTCAATTGGGATTACTATCAAATTATCACTATGATGAATCTGAAGGATGCTAAGACTAAGATTTTTCCCTCTAAGACGAGGGGAGGTAAGGAACTGCCATCCAGCTCCGCTTTAGATTCACCTTCTGTTATAAGTAGACTTGCAACACCAGCACATGCTATTAATTCTGATATGTCGCAAGTTATTGATGATGCTACTTCTGCTATGAATGCTTATGATGATGCCAGTACCTTGCTTGATGATGATGTGCCACTAGGTGAATTTCTTGATGAACAAATTGCTAGAGTAAGACAACATGATATTGTTGAAACTGATGATGATCTTGAAACTGAAAATCTTGAAACACCTGCTAGAACTAGCCCTCCTAGATATGAATTGCCAAAGGTACCGGAAGGCTATGTTATGGGTGAGGAGGCAACTAGAGATATTCTTGCTTGTAAGGATAGAGATGATCTAGAGAAATTATTATGCAAGTACAAAGAAAAATCTCTGAATGCTAGAATGAAATATGATCCTAAGTTTGCTACTTCACCTATCTTTATTGATGATAAGGATTATGAATTCTCTGTCGATCCAGAGTTAATTACTTTGGTTGAATCTGATCCTTTCCATGGTTGTGAAACTTAAACTGTTGTGGCACATCTTACTAAGCTAAACGACATAGCCACCCTTTTTGCTCATGATGAGAAAATTCGCTATTACTATATTCTCAAATTATTTCCGTTCTCATTAAAGGGTGATGCTAAAGCTTGGTACAATATTCTTGCTCCTGGTTGTGTGCGTAGTCCCAAGGATATGATTTATTACTTCTCTGAAAAATATTTTCCTGCTCATAAGAAACAAGCTGCCTTACAGGAAATATTTAACTTTGCGCAAATTGAATAAGAGAGTCTCCCAAAAGCTTGGGGGAGGTTTCTCCAATTGCTTAATGCTTTGCCTGATCATCCTCTTTAGAAAAATGAAATACTTGATATCTTCTATAATGGACTAACCGATGCTTCTAGGGACTTCCTAGATAGTTGTGCTGGTTGTGTTTTTAGGGAACGAACTATTGGACAAGCCGAAGAACTATTGAATAACATATTGAAAAATTATGATGATTGGACTCCTCCTGAAACACCACCTAAACCCACTCCGAAGAAGAGGGGTATCCTATATCTCAGTCCTGAAGATATGCAAGAGGCAAAGAAATCTATGAAGGAAAAGGGTATTAAAGCTGAGGATATTAAAAATTTACCTCCTATTGAAGAAATACATGGGCTTGATACACCACCACCACCTGCGGTGGTAGAGGTAAATTCTCTAATGAAATTCAATGATAATGATAATCCTCAAAATATGCACCCTATCCAATGCCTTTATGAGTTTGAAAACTATATTAGAAAACAAGATCACTTCAATGCAAATGTTATGAAACAATTGAAATACAATTCTGATATGATTGCTCGTTTAAGTGACTTGTTATTTAGAATCTCAAATGATGTTAGAGGTGTAGGGAAGCATGCTTCTATGGTTCAAACTCAGCTAGAACAAGTTGCTAAATCTCAAAGAGAATTGTTAGATGAAATGAACAATAATATCAATGATCATGCTGATAGAGTAATGACTAGAGGAGGTAGAATGACTCAGGAACCACTTTATCCTGAGGGACACCCAAAAAGAATTGAACAAGACTATCAAAGAGTTGACACTGATGCACGTAGTCCTCCTAAAAAGAAAAAGAAAAACAATAGGACTTTGCATGCCTCTAGTGAACCTGAAGTAGAAAAACCTCCTGATAATGATAATGAAGTCTCTATCTCTGATGTTGAAACTCAATCTGGTAGTGAACACTCACCTTCTGATAATGAAAAAGATAATGATGAGGTTCATGAAGAAACTCAAACAAATAATAAAGAACCAGACAATGATGTTGAGATAGAACCTGCAGTTGATCTTGATAACCCACAACCTAAGAATAATAGATATGATAAAAGAGACTTTGTTGCTAGAAAACACGGTAAGGAAAGAGAGCCATGGGTTCAAAAACCTATGCCCTTTCCACCTAAGTCAACTAAAAAGAAAGATGATGAAGAATTTGAATGATTTGCTGAAATGCTGAGGCCAGTCTTTTTGCGTACTCGCTTGACTGATATCCTTAAAATGCCTCCTTATGCAAAGTACAAGAAAGACATCATCACCAATAAGAGAAAAATACCTGAAGCTGAAATCTCCACCATGCTTGCTAATTATACTCTTAAAGATGGAGTACCTAAAAAACTTGGAGACCGGGAATACCAAATATACCTTGCTCCATCAAAAGAAATTATGTGAAAACTGCTTTATGTGATTTGGGAGCTGGTGTTAGTGTTATGCCCTTCTCTTTATATAAAAGACTTGATTTGAATAAACTCACACCTAGTGAAATATCTTTGCAAATGGCTGACAAATCAACTGCCATACCTATCGGTATTTGTGAGGATGTGCCTGTTGTTGTTGCTAATGTTACTATTTTGACTGACTTTGTTATACTTGAGATGCCCTAGGACGACAACATGTCGATTATCCTTGGTAGACCCTTCTTGAATACTGCAGGGGCTATTATTGATTGCAATAAAAGCAAGGTCACTTTTCATATTAATGGTAATGAGCATATGGTGCACTTTCCGAAGAAACAATTCCAAGTGAATGGTATTAATGTTATTGAAAAATCTCCGACAATCACTATTGGAAGTTTTCAACTACCTCTATCTACTATTAAAAAGAAATATGAAATTCTTATTGTTGGGGAAATTCATATCCCCGTTGAGGTAACTTAGTGATTTACAAAACTTCTTCGGTTTCATGCTAATCGAAAGTGGTTGTTAATAAGACTTGATCAACCTTATTAATGGATCATTTTTTAGAGGTATGAAGTTGATGAATTTAGTAAGCACTACCTTCTATTCCAACCTTTAGTTTTCTGTTTTTATTAGTTAAATAAAATAAAATGCCATGTTTTGTCTATTTTCTGATTTTCCTGTGCAATAAAAAATGACCCAAAAATAAAAGTTATTAGAATGCTCTGAAAATTTGATACAATTTTTTTCTGAATATTTAAGAATTTTTGGTGCAAATAATATCAGAGGGAGGTGCACCAGGTGGGCAGAACCCACCTGGGCACACCAGGACCCCCAGGCGCGCCCTGGTGGTTTGTGGTCCCCACGTGGGCCCCCTCACTTATCTCTTCATCCCACATCATCACCTACCTCCAGAAAAAATCACCATTGCTCTCTCTCTCTCTCTCTCTCGTGTTCTTGTTCTCAAACCCGTGGATTTTGATTTCTTTGCTTGAAGCTCCATTTCCGAAACTGTTTCGGGGATTGTTGCTTGGTATGTGACTCCTCCGTGTGTCCAATTAGTTCTTGCTTAAGTTATTTATATTTTGAATAATTAGCTACTCTTGGTGCTGCTGTAGATGAGCTTGCATGTTGAATTCTTAGAGTTTTAAGTAGTTTGAATGCTTGCTATGGCCTCTATGCTTCCCTATGAGTAGTTGCTATCAATCTTGTTAAGTTTTGTTGAGAAAAAATTTGTCGACTAAAAATTTCAGAATTTTGCTCATAGGAAAAACATGAGTATCTTTAGGAAGTTTGCTTCCAAGAAGAACTCCAAGGGAGTAATTGGGGAGTCATCTGACAGTGATCTCCGCACCCGGAGGTTGGCGGAGTTACGGCCGTGCGAATGGCCGCATACCCCGTTCATGGAAGGGGTCGGAACCCTCCAAGAGTTTGCACAATATGCTGCTAATGCCAGCCTCACCGACTTCATCACAGCTGAATGCGAACAGTATCATCTCCTCACAAATTCATTTGTGCAAAGTTTTACTTTCCTTCCTAAGAATAATCCCCCTGAAGTGCAGTTTAATTTATACGCTGAACCCCATCAGATACCAATTACTGAATTTTGTGAAATATGCTTGCTTCCTTCTGATGGTGGGTTGGTAGAGCCTAGGCCTGAAGAGTTTGAAGGTTTTTACCGTACTCTGTCTGTGGGGGACGAGAGAGGAGTGTCGAGTGTCACCGCCACTAGCTTGCAATTTCCTGCTGTTCATTATTTTGCTCTTTCCATTGCAAAGTGCTTGCTTGCTAGAGAGAAGGTGGGTGCACTCAGTGCCCCAGACCTTGCTGTTTTACATCGTGCACTCAAAGGCGACAACACTTATAGCTTGGGAGCTATTGTGGCACGCCGCCTACACATTAATAAATCCAAGGGTAAAATACATGGTGGTATTTATGCTACTCGCCTGGCAGCTCGCTTTAATGTTCAGATACGCCAGCATGATTACCCATTGCCCAAGGTTCACCTAGATCGCGGTGCTATGGAATACCATCAGTTTATTGGTGGCTATTATCATGACATTCCTCTTCCATATAATCTGGATTTTAGTGTGAAAACTCATGATATTATTCCACTGCCTGCACCTGCTTTGTTTGATCCCATTGCCAGGGGTGGATACAGGATTATGCCTGTGGACATCATCGCTTACCGGAACAACAAGGCTACGGCACAGGAGGAGCCTTAGCAGTGGGACCCTCAGGTGCCCGCACCTCAGCACTTCAACATAGGACCTCATGGTTTCTATGACTGGTGATTACCAAGTTAGGCCAAAAGCCTAAGCTTGGGGGAGTACGTATTTCCACCGACATTACATTCATGTTCACACATTTCATTTCAGTTGTCGGTGTCCACACCTTTTCATTGTATTATCCATGTTAGAATTATTTTCTTGCTTTCTTCTTGTGTGTTTGAAAAACTTTGAGAAAATCCAAAAATATATTTCTTGCTTCTTTTTTATTTTTCTTCCTAGTTTAAACTGTTGTAGTACTAAAAATAAAACTCAAAAAGATTTCCTTGTTCTTCTTTTGCTTGTTGGGAGCTTTCCCTTGTAAATAGTTTTCTCATTTTTGTTTTTTTTTCCTTTTAGTTGCTTTCTTTCAGAAAACCAAAAACTCAAGAAATATTTAGTGTGTTTCTCTGAACTTCTTTTATTTTATTGAGTCATACCGAGGAGAAGACCATGATGAAAATGTTGAGTGGCTCTCATATGCATTATTGTTAATCTAACAAAGAGCCCAATTTACCTTGTCTTCTCCTTTTGAATAAAATGTTTGCAGATTCCAACTTAGTCCACGGCACTCTTGCACTATTATCATTTTCATATCGTTCGGTCGTGCAAGTGAAAGGCAATATTGATGATATTCGATGAACTAGCCGTGGCAGAGAGAAACGGCTATGAACTCGACTTGTTCTGTTTTTGTAAATATGTTTAACCTAGTATCCATGATTCAACCCATTATGATTAAACATGTTTGCAATGACAATTAGAGATTATAGTTTCTCATGCCATGCATAAGTAGCTAGGAATGGATAATGATTTATCTTGGATGTCAACATTGCGTTAAAATGATTGTGATGTAGTATGATGATATGGTATCCTCCTCTGAATGTTCGAGTGGCTTGACTTGGCACATGTTCATGCATGTAGTTGAATCAAAACCAACATAGCCTCTATGATATTTATGTTCATGGTGTTCATATCCTACTCATGCTAGTATCCAATGTTACTTATGCATAATGCATGTTCATGACCGTTGTTGCTCTCTAGCTGGCCGCTTCTCAACCTATTTGCTAGCCTTCGCGTGTACTAAGTGGGAATTCTGCTTGTACATCAAAAACCTTGAACCCAAGTTATTCCAGATGAGTCCACCATACCTACCTATATGCGGTATTACCCTGCCGTCCTAAGTAAATTTGCATGTGCCACCTCTAAAAACTTCAAATAAATATCCTTTTTGTGTGCCTGGATTGTTCATAGAGCGACAGGAGGTAGTCGGTATCTTCCATGCTAAGCGGGTTATTCTCAGGATGAGTGTTTATTCACTCACCATTGCACGAGAAAGGGGCGGTAATAGGGATTCCCAGTCCCGGATTCAAAAATTGCAAATAATTAAACAAAACTCCCCCAGGACTTATGTTGGTATGGACGGTACCCGTGGATTCGGCTAGCCGTGGAGTGTGTTTGTTGGTGGAGGGGGAGTAAATCTTTACTTTTATCGCTTGGGAACCGCCACTAATGTGTTTAGCATGGAAGATACTGATAACTGATGGTTGCGAAGTAAACAAGAAGGGTGCATGCCTCAAAATTTTATTTAACCTCTATTTTAAAAACTTGAGCTCTGGCACCTCTGCAAATCACTGCTTCCCTCTGCGAAGGGACTACTATTTACTTTTATGTTGTGTCATCACCTTCTCAAATAAGCGTCAGAACCTGAGAGCACTACTGTCATGCTTATGCATTGTGTGTAGCTAATGTTCGGTGCATCATGACTGGATCTTTCCTACCATGAATTACAATGTTTAGTCATTGCTTGAACTTTGGAGGTGCTCTGCATTTATGTTTTGCGGTCTCAGAAAGGGCTAGCGAGATACCACTATTGTCATATTGTATCATGGTTGTTTTGACAACATGTTGCTGTTTGTGATATCTTATTATTGCTCGCTAGTTGATTATGTCATTGATATGAGTTAATATAATTTTTAAGAGTTATTGTCGACATGGTTAGTTATAATATTGGCTGAAAACCTGGGTGTTGTTTAAGCTTATTTATGCAAACAAGAGCAAAAGAGTTCGTAAAAGTTTTTCTTTTTCACTTTCAGTTTCTCAACTGAATTGCTTGAGGACAAGCAAATGTTTAAGCTTGGGGGAGTTGATACGTCTCCATCGTATCTACTTTTCCTAACGTTTTTCCTCTTGTTTTGGACTCTAATTTGCATGATTTGAATGAAACTAACCTAGACTGTTGCTGTTTTCAGCAGAACTACCATGCTGTTGTTTTTGTGCAGAAATAAAAGTTCTCGAAATGGAACGAAACTTTGCGAGGATTTTTATGCAATAAAAAAGAATTTCTGGAGCCAAGAACCACCGGAGGGGGGCACCTGGGTGGGCACAACCCACCAGGGCGCGCCACCCCCTCCAGGCGCGCCCAGGTGGGTTGTCCCCACTTGGTGGCCCCGCAGACCCTGAAACCGACGCTATAAAATCACATATTTCCAGAAAAAAAATCAGGGAGAAAGAATTATCACGTTCCGCGAGACGGAGCCGCCGCCACCTCCTGTTCTTCATCGGGAGTCCAGATTTGGAGTCCGTTTGGGGCTCCGGAGATGGGGATCTTCGATCTTCGTCATCACCAACCCTTCTCCATCCCCAATTCCATGATGCTCCCCACCGGGAGTGCGTAATTCCTTCGTAGGCTCGCTGGTCGGTGAGGAGTTGGATGAGATTCATCATGTAATCGAGTTAGTTTTGTTAGGGCTTGATCCCTAGTATCCATTATGTTCTGAGATTGATGTTGCTATGACTTTGCCATGCTTAATGCTTGTCACTTTGGGCCCGGGTGCCATGATTTCAGATCTGAACTGTTTATGTTATCACCATTATATCTATGTTCTAGATCCGATCTTGCAAGTTATAGTCACCTACTACGTGTTATGATCCGGCAACCCCGGAGTGACAATAGTCGGGACACTTACTGGTGATGACCGTAGTTTGAGGAGTTCATGTATTCACCGTGTGTTAATGCTTTGTTCCGGTTATCTATTAAAAGGAGGCCTTAATATCCCTTAGTTTCCAATATGGACCCTGGTGCCACGGGAGGGTAGGACAAAAGATGTCATGCAAGTTCTTTCCATAAGCACGTATGACTATTTACGGAATACATGCCTACATTATATTTATGAACTGGAGCTAGTGCCGTATCGCCCTAGGTTATAACTGTCTCATGATGAATATCATCCAGCAAATTACCGATCCAATGCCTACGATTTTCCTACATATTGTTCTTGCTAAGTTACTACTGCTACTGTTACTGTTACTGTTGCACTTGCTACAAAATCACTGCTATCACTGTTACCGTTACTATTGCTATTGCTACTACTATCAAAACTATCATACTACTTTGCTACTGATCCCTTTGCTGCAGATAATTAATCTCCAGGTGTGGTTGAATTGACAACTCAGCTGCTAATACTTACAAATATTCTTTTGCTCCCCTTGTGTCGAATCTATAAATTTGGGTTGAATACTCTACCCTCGAAAACTGTTGCGATCCCCTATACTTGTGGGTTATCACATATGCGTCGATCAGATGTACTGGGAAGCTGTCGCGGCAGAGGCTGCGGAGACTGCCACTCCCGCCAAGGAAAGCAAGAAAGGGAAGAAAGCTAGCAAGGACGCTAGCAAAGAATCTGGGAAGCACACTTCTTCACAGTGAGCTGCGCCTGTTGATGATTTGCCGGAGAGTTCTAATAGAAAGAGATCAAAGGTTGATGCGCCAGCTGTAAAGAAGGTCCCGGCAGGGTTTGTTGGCGCTGATGGTACATTCACTATCAGCTCCACCCTTGATGACAAATAAGAAAGCGCGCTCGTTGCCTTCCTGCGGGCGAATGTCGATGTGTTTGCTTGGCAACCATCTGACATCCCCGGTGTTCCCAGGGAGGTAATCGAGCACCACCTTGCTTTCTGCCCACATGCCCGGCCCGTCAAGCAAAAGGTCCGTAAGCAAGCTTTGGAGTGGCAACAGTTTATTACCGAGGAGATCCGGAAACTTGAAGCCGCTGGTTTGGTCAGAGGAGTGTTGCATCCAAATTTGTTGGCGAATCCAGTGGTGGTGCGCAAGGTGAATGGGAAATGGAGGCTCTCCATAGATTTCACATATCTAAATAAAGCATGCCCGAAGGACCCATTCCCCTTGCCGCGCATCGATCAGATTGTGGATTCCACCTTTGGATGTGATCTGCTTTCCTTCTTGGATGCCTACTCTGGGTACCACCAGATCTGCATGTCCAAGGAAGATGAAGAGAAGACCGCATTTATAACCCCATATGGAATGTACTAGTTTGTACGTATGCCCTTTGGGTTAAAAAGCGCTGGATACACTTTTCCAAGGGCAGTACAGATTGGCTTTGAGTGCCAGCTGCACAGGAATGTTGAAGCCTACATGGACGATATAGTGGTCAAAACGAAGGACTGATTAACTCTTATTCAGGACTTGGAAGAGACTTTGCTAATCTGCGCAAGATCAACTTGAAGCTGAATCCAGAGAAGTGCGTGTTTGGCGTTCCTTCCGGCAAGCTACTTGGCTACTTTGTGTTCCACCGGGGAATAGAGGCCAACCCCGACAAGATCAAGGCGATTGAGCAGATTCAAGCACCCAAGACAGTTAAGGACGTGATGCGTTTGACTGGATGCGTTGCCGTGCTAAGCAGGTTCATTTCCATGTCTGCCGAGCACACTCTGCCGGTCTTCAAAGTCTTGAAGAAGGCAGGGGCCGTGGAGTGGACCCCGGAGGCAGACGCTGCACTGCAAGATTTGAAGACCATCTCTCCTCTGTTCCCACCTTGGTCGCTCCGGAAACACAAGAGCCGTTGCTGCTGTACTTAGCGGCAACCAATCAAGTGGTTATCGCGGCACTGGTGGCACAACGGGAGGTAGATGAAGAAGTAGTTGCAACTGCCGTCCCCTTCGGAGATGGAAGTGAATTCACCCTGGCAGTGTCAGAGAGGCAGATCAGGGCAAGGAGGAACGTGGTAATGAGGACTGTTCCAAGGTCACGGCAAGGAGGAAAGTGTGCAGCGGCCAGTGTACTTCGTCAGCTCCCTACTACAGGGGGCTAGGTCGAGGTACTCTGGTGTGCAAAAGTTGATTTTTGGCCTCATCATGGCCTCAAGGAAACTGCGCCACTACTTCCAAGCCCACGAGATCACGGTTGTCACACGCTTCCCCCTGCAGCGCATATTGAGGAACCCTGAGGCCACCGGCCGGTTAGTGGAATGGGCTCTGGAGTTGTCTAGCTTTGGATTGAAGTTTGAGAGCACGTCAACCATTCAGAGCTGAGCACTGGCGGAGTTTATTGCAGAATGGACGCCTACCCCTGATGAAGCAGTGTTGGAAACAATTATCCCCAGCAAGGAAGCACCCCAAGAATGGATCATGTACTTTGATGGTGCCTTCTCCCTACAAGGTGTAGGAGCTGGCGTGCTTCTTTTTGCTCCCTCGGGGGAGCACCTCAAGTACGTGGTTCAAATGCATTTTCCCTAGGAGAAGGCTACCAACAATACTGCGGAGTATGAAGGACTCCTTACCGGGCTCAGGACCGCGACAGAACTAGGAATCAAGAAGCTGATTATTCGTGGAGATTCACAACTGGTGGTGAGACAAGTGAACAAGGATTATCAAAGCCCATTGATGGAGGCATACGTCGAGGAAGTGAGAAAGTTGGAGGAGCGCTTTGACGGATTGCAAACAGAGCACATACCGCGTGCGGAAAACATCATTGCTGATCATCTGTCAAAGTGCGCTGTGCAAAAACTCCCTGTGGAACCAGGGACTTTTGTTCTCCATCTGACTCAACCCTCCGTATCCCCGACAACAATGGCCAGAAAAAAGAGGAAACTGGACACCGGCAGGCCTCTCCCGACAGAGCTTCCCGTAGCCCCCGGTAGAGAGCTCGGCGGGAACAACTTCCCTTCGATCGGTGAGCTTCACCCTCCCGCCAAACTACAAACCTCTGCGGTCGGGGAGTGCGCTCCCACGGATGAGGAGGTGCCGCTGGTCCTTGTTGCCGGGTCCTAGGCTCCAACCTGGGCGCGGCACATAGTCCATTTCCTCCAAACAGGAGAACTTTCCGAAGAGCAAGAAGAAACTGAAAGAGTAGCCCGGAGGGCCAGTATCTATCAGTTCGGTAACGACATGCTATATAGAAGAAGGCCCAACGGTGTGAAATTGAAGTGCATTTGCCGGGAAGAAGGAAAGGAACTATTGGCAAAGATACACAAGGGTATGTGTGGCTCCCACATTGGATCGAGGGCCCTGGTTGGAAAAACCTTCTGGCAAGGTTTTTACTGGCCCACGGCCCTCCAAGATGCAATTGAGCTAGTCACCAAATGTGAAGCCTGCCAGTTCCACTACAAGAATATCCATCAGCCTGCTCAAGCTCTACAGACGATCCCTTTGTCATGGCCCTTCTCGGTCTGGGGGCTCGACATCCTGGGCCCCTTCCCCCGTGCTACCGGGGGCTTTGAGTTCTTGTTTGTCGCTATCAATAAGTTCACAAAGTGGCCAGAGGTGAAGCCCATGAGGAAGGTGACCGCACAGTCAGCTATCAAATTCTTGAAAGGATTGGTGTGCCATTTCGGAGTGCCCGCCAGGATCATCATTGGCAATGGCACCAAGTTCACAAGCCGCGCCTTCATGCAATGCGTTCATGCCCACGGAAGCAAAGTCTCATTTGCCTCTGTTGCCCATCCCAGAAGCAATGGACAAGATGAGAGGGCCAATGTTGAAGTACTGTGAGGACTCAAGACAAGAACATTTGATAGGTTGCAGAAGTGCGGCAGGCGATGGATCGACGAGCTGCCGGTGGTTCTTTGGTCCCTCCGTACGACACCAAATCAAGCTACCGGGTTGACTCCCTTCTCCCTAGTCTATGGGGCAGAACCAGTGATCCCCACGGAACTCATACACAGATCACCTCGAGTGCTTGCCTATGATGAAGTAGCGCAGGAACCGCACTGGCATGATGATGCTGTGCTACTTGAGGAGAACCGTCTCCGGGCTGCTATGCGTGCTGCACGCTACCAGCAAGGCCTGCGTCGCTATCACAGCCGTAGGGTTCATGCCCGGAGCTTTGAGGAAGGCGACCTTGTCCTTAGGTGTGTTTAGTCCGCCAAGGGTGCAAACAAGTTGACGCCGAAGTGGGAAGGCCCTTACCGGGTAGTACGAGTCACCAGACCTGGCGCAGTCCGTCTGGAGACCGGGGATGGCATTCAGTTGCAAAACTCATGGAACATTGAGCATCTCCATAAGTTCTACCCATAAGGCGCGGCTGTCGGGCCCTGCCCAGCAGCCACCCTTTTGTACAAGCCTTACCGAAGTTGCATTTAACCCTTTGTACAAAGCCAGGCGCAGACCCTAAGCACCAGATAAATAAACAAAGCACTGGGGGCCCCCCAAAACTTGCATGCATGCATTCATAAGCATATCATGAGCATAGCATGATCATGTAGATGAGGTCGCATGTAGCACTCTTTTCATCTGCATTAAGTTGCAGGGTTCTTGCCGTGGACTTGTTCCCGAAGAGAAGAAATGAAGACAAGCCTACACAGTGATCTCCGGCAAGCCAAACAGATAAGTTCCTTCTTATCCATACCTATTGTGTAAGGTGGAAACTTGTGCATATGAAAACCTCGTCATCTTCGAAACATGGTTGCGCCCATCCTTTATCCCGAACATTGCTTCGAGCAAGGTGGTCGCAGTGGCCTTTGGTGGAGAGGGTTCGACGAGGGGCTGGTCCCTTGTTATAGTTTTACACCCGGCAGGCCCTGCCCCGCGGCAGCAAACTAAGGGTTCCGGCAGGATAGCTTACCGGGGGACACTTGTTTACTTGAATGTATAGAGGCACCTCATCTCTGCATGGACATGATACATGCACAAGTACCCGGCAAGGATTGTCTTTTTCATTAATATGCTGATAAGCAAGTACAGATCTTACACAACACAACCATGGATAAACAAGTTTACATAATTTAGACTAAAGTTTGGCAAGTGCCTACATATTTTAGACTAAAAAAAGATAAGTGCCCCGTAATGCCCTTCCTCTGTCCTCCTCTTTTTCGGAACTGCAGGGGGAGACAAAGAAGATGGAGGGAAGACCCGACTAGGATTCGGCGCCTCCCCAGGATCAGGAGGACGCACTCCTGGGCTGGGAGGAAGGAACCGGAGGGCAGGTGCATGTGGTGATGCTGCCAAGGCCCAGCAGGTGATGATGATGCTGCCGGCGATCACGCCGCATCGGAGCGGTCATCCCCGCTCTTGATGCGTCGTGGGTTGCCGCCACCCACCTCATCGCCATCGCTCGAAGAGCCATGCCCGCCGGTGCTCAAACCACCGGTACGGCGACTAGGGCGGGCGCCAAGCACTCCGGAGGATCCTACAGAGAGCATGGTCGTCTCCGCCGATCCGAGGCTAGAAGAACACTGTTCCTTTGAGGAGCATGCACACACACAAGCATCCTGCCCATGCGCGAAGCAAGCGGTCCCCCGTGGGGGGAGATATGCCGAAACCAATGACAAACCACCCCCGCGATCTCCTGCGTGCTGCGAGCAGTCATTTCCGCGGTTCTCCTTCATCATCATAGGCGAAGAGGGGATATGCCCCAGACGACTACCACGCTTCATGCCCACTATGGGCTCCGGCGCGGTGTCGCCTGCAAGACCCCTCACCAAGGTTGGGAACGCGGGTGGCCCAGCAGCGAGCACGACGGAACCATTACATCCGACGCTGTCACCACACCTCCCACGAACACATCCCGATGATGATGACATGTACCTGGGGTAAGGTCCTAGGCCTGACCTACATGCCCTACTCAAGGACACTACACAAGAGGCCAAGGCCTACAAAGTTAGGAAGGAAGTACCAACTGAAATAACCATAGTGCTCAAGTCACTCGACAGAAGATTCACTCGGTTGACTCAACTTCCACTCGACTGTCATAACTCACTCAGAAGTACATGGAAACACTCGGAGAACAGAAGACCTAGAGCCCCCCTG
Source organism: Thinopyrum elongatum (assembly GCA_011799875.1). Taxonomy (NCBI): domain Eukaryota; kingdom Viridiplantae; phylum Streptophyta; class Magnoliopsida; order Poales; family Poaceae; genus Thinopyrum; species Thinopyrum elongatum. Next base: position 66,386,041 of record CM022300.1, read on the forward strand.
GGATGGCAATGGTCAGGCGTTCAATTTGTCGTTGTAAAGGTCATTAACTACAGGCGTTACCAGTAACGTACTCGTCTTTATCATCTCATTGAACCCTTGCGTAACTGAGGACTGTGAGGGGTCAGCGGACTCTATATAAGCCACCCCTCCCCTCTTGCACAAGGGTTCGCACCACCTATAACTCAGCACTCCCTAAAGAAACAAAGCTCCTGCAGCACCGATACGTAGGGCTTTCACCTCCTCCGAGAGGGGCCTGAACTCGTAAATCCGAGTGTACAACTTCGCCGTAGCTAGACTCTGCCCTCTCCTACGTACCCCCTACCTCTACTGTCAGATCCGTTCCCATGATAGTTGGCGCCCACCGTGGGGCTGGCATCTAAGCGACTTCCGGCGAGGTTGCGTTCTTCGAACTCCATCGACATGGCTTCTGGCGGCGGACTGTCTCTGGGTCGCGAGATCCATCCCGGCGCACTCAGCTTCATCACCGATGATTCGGCTTGGCTCCAGGAGGCCCCCCTCGATGTCGAGGCACTCCCTATTCGCGGGGCGACGCACTTCCGTGCAAGTGCTTGTGGTGTCCTTTTGCGGCAGCCTTCGACTCAGTATCGGTCGGCTCCGGTGGCGTGTTCCCTCCCTGTTGTTCGCCGTCGCAAGCGATCCAGTCGCTCGCAGCTCCATCGGTGGGTGAAGCACGCGGTGGCTCGTCAGTCATCCACCCCACAGATCACGGCAATCGAGCCCGACGAGTCCCTTTATGGCTTGTTCGATCTTTCATCTGGCCACTCGGATACGCTTTCCGAATGAGAAAGCAATGATCCGGAGGTAGAAGTCTTTGTGGTTAGCCCCCAGTGCAGCCCACCTGGATTTCCACGTGGCGGGGGCGAAAGCGGTGGCCCGTTGCACGTCAACGACGAGTACTACCCGCAGGCCCTCACTGTGGAGCAAAGAGAAGAGCTGCAACGTCGGAATGAGCAGTTCCTCCATACCCCCATCGCTGGGGGGACTGTCGAGGCCCAGGCTTTGGAGGTCACGCGTAGCCAATCTGGTTGAACGCGCGTGTCTAGGAGATCTCCGGAGGTCACTCGACGAGCGTGCTCACCAGCCTCCAAATCCCAGTCGACGGCAATGACAATTGTTCCCGACTGGATCTCGAGATGAGTGTCAGGTATACCGCACTTCCATCCAGAATGTTGCAGTAGCCGCGTGTATAGCAGATTCGATCCAACCATCCCATTCCGAGGCTGGAAGAGGCCTAGAGCAAATTAGGACGCTGCTCAGACCGGCTGGGGAGTGGAATTCTGCCGTTTCTCAGTCGCGCAATAGGATTCACAGCAGATCTGTCAGGGCGGACACAGTTCAGTCTGGTCATAGCCCAAGATCGCCTCCGCGGTGTGAAGATCATGGTTATCGCCAGGACCAGTACCTGGATCGAGGCCACGGGCAGTTTGATCCTCGACATCACTGCGACGACCACCGTCGAGTGCCTACGCCCCCTCCGAGGGGTGGTTCGTACGTGCCCCGGTAATATGATGACAGGCGCCCGTATGGTGATGAGCGGAGGTATCCAGTCGACCCTCGAGAGCCTGGATTTGATGCAAGGTCAGTCCTTGTGCAGGGCCTGGTTGACAGAGGCAGAGCTAACCGAGAGGGTTTGGACAGGGATTGCCCGAGTGGAAGTGGAGCTTTTGTCTCTGGGCCCCAGTGTTTCAGCAGGGCCATCCGAGCCATTGAGATTCCTCCCAACTTCAGGTTGGCTGCAGGAGTGAGTAAGTTTACTGGTGAGTCAAATCTAGATACATGGTTAGAAGATTACCGAGTGGATGCAGATCGGCGGAGGTAATGATGATGTTGCCATGAAGCACTTGCCCTTGATGCTAGAAGGATCAGCTCGGGCGTGGTTGAACCAGTTGGCCCCTGCCAGCATTTACTGCTAGGAGGACTTAGCCTGAGTGTTTATCAAAACATTCGAGGGCTCTTGCAAGCAACCAGCTGGACTGACTGAATTGCAGCATTGCGTCCAAAACTGAATGAAACCTTGAGGGATTGTATCCAACGTTGGACCACACTTCACCATGTGGTGGAAAATGTTTCTGAACATCAAGCAGTTTGCGCCTTTAAAGAAGGTGTCAGATACAAAGAGCTCATACTGAAATTTGGACGGTCTAGGACTCTCTCCCTTAACCGAATGATGGAGATAGCCACTCGATACGCAAAAGGTGAAGAAGAGGACCAACTCCGTAGTGCCAAGGCAAAGGCTGTAGACCCTAACATTGGGGGCGGGAATCCCAGTCGGAAGCAGAACCGGAAAGCTGAAGCAGCTGGTCAAACAGAAGCAGCAGTTGTGACGACTCAAGGCAAGTTCAAAGGGAAGCCCAAGGGGCAGTAGATAACAAAAAAGATGAAGGATCAGTCGGGCCAGGACGTCCTGGATCGTCCGTGTGCCATCCACACAAAGAAAGACGAGGAGGGTAACCTGATTTTACCCAAGCATACCACTAGATAGTGCAGATTCCTTATTCAACAGTTCCGTGAAGGTCAGCCGAGTGAAAAGGGCTCGGACAAAGACGATGATGAAGAAAAAGCAAAAGATTACCCGAAGGTCAATGCTACTCTGGTGATTTTTTCTGACATTGAGAGCAAGAGTCGACTGAAAGTCATCAATCGAGAGGTGAACATGGTTGCTCCGGCAACTACGACGTACCTCAAGTGGTCAAGGACTCCCATTACCTTCCACCAGTCGGACCACCCACCTCATGTTGCTACCCCTGGGCGGCAAGCACTGGTGGTGGATCTGGTCGTGGGAGGCACTCAGTTGCGCAAAGTTCTTATGGATGGCGGCAGTGGTTTGAACTTTCTTTACGCTAAAACCCTCCAGGGGATGGGCATTCCGATGTCCAGACTCAGTGAAAGCAACATCCAGTTCCACGGAGTCATCCCAGGGAAGAAGGCAAAGTCACTCGGTCAGATTGCTTTGGATGTGGTTTTTGGTGACTCAAAGAATTTCGGAAGGAAAAATTGACGTTTGAAGTGGTGGACTTTCACAGCGCCTATCATGCTATTCTGGGTCGACCAGCTTATGCTCGCTTCATGGCCCATCCGTGTTATGTGTACCTTAAGCTGAAGATGCCCGGACCCAAGGGCGTGATAACCATCACTAGGAATAGGCAGAGAGCTGAGGAATGCCTCCAGAACGGATCCAAGATTGCTGATGAGCAGATGGCAGTGGTGGAATTGGAAGAGTACAAGAAGAATGCTAATCCGAGTGATTTGCTCCACACTAAGAAGCCAGCTTCTGAGTCTGCTTTTCAGTCGGCAAGAGAGACGAAGCAAGTTCACATTCACCCAGAAGATCCCACAGCCGCTCCGACAAACATCTCAACGACACTCGACAGCAAATAGGAAGCCGCGCTCATCCAGTTCCTCTGTGAGAACTGGGACATCTTTGCATGGAAACCATCACACATGCCAGGTGTACCCAGGGGACTGGTTGAGCACTGTTTGCGTGTCGACTTGAAGGCCAAACCTGTCAAAGAGCATCTCCGCCGTTCTGCTGCGGAGAAGCGGAAGGCGATTGGCGAGGAAGTGGCTCGGCTCCTGGCAGCTGAGTTCATACGCGAGATATACCACTCCGAGTGGCTCGCCAACGTCATCATGGTCCCCAAGAAGGATAATTCATTCCGCATGTGCATTGGCTTCAAACATATCAATCGGGCCTACCCGAAAGATCATTTTCCGCTCCCCCGTATCAATCAGATAGTTGATTCGACTACGGGATGCGAGCGCTTGTCTTTTCTTGACGCATATTCTGGATATCATCAGATCCTACTGTATGGGCCCGATGAAATAAAAACAGCCTTCATCACCCCTTTCGGGTGTTTCTGCTATGTCACCATGCCATTCGGTCTCAAATATGCCAGTACTACATTCATGTGCATGATCCAGAAGCGCCCAATCAATCAGATCAGTCGGAACATCGAGGCCTACATGGATGGCATTGTGGTCAAGTCACGCAAAGGTTCCGACCTGCTGACTGATCTTGCTGAAACCTTCGCCAATCTGAGAAGATACGATATCAAGCTGAACCCATCCAAGTGCACCTTTGGAGTGCCTGGAGGCAAGTTACTCGGTTTCCTTGTTTTCGAACGAGGGATAGATGCCAATCCCGAGAAGATCGATGCAATTGTCTGAATGAAACGCCCTGTGCGTGTGCATGACGTCCAGAAGCTCACAGGCTGTCTCGCAGCACTGAGTCGGTTCATTTCTCGTCTCGGTGAAAAGGCACTGCCTCTTTACCAACTGATGAAGAAGTCCGATATGTTCGACTGGACTCCCGAAGCTGAAGCAACATTTGTTGAGCTCAAAGCCCTGCTCTTCACCCAGCCGGTGCTTGCTGCTCCGAACAGCAAAGAGCCTCTGCTTTTGTACATTGCAGCCACTGGTCAAGTTGTTAGCACAGTGCTCACAGTGGAATGGGAAGAAGAAGGAAAGGCATACAAAGTTCAAATACCAGTGTACTATATCTATGAGGTTTTGACTCCATCCAAGCAGAGGTATCCCCATTATCAGAAGCTCGTCTATGGAATTTACTTAACAGCCAAGAAAGTCACACATTATTTTCAAGATCACTCGGTTTCAGTCGTCAGTGACACCTCGTTATCTGAAATCATGAACAATCGGGATGCAACTGGCCGAGTGGCTAAATGGGCAATTGAACTTCTCCCTTTGGATATTAAGTTTGAAGCAAAGAAGGCGATCAAATCCCAAGCACTCGCAGACTTCTTGGTCGAGTGGATAGAACAGCAACAGCTGACTCAGGTTTACTCAGAACACTGGACCATGTTCTTCGATGGATCTAAAATGCTGAATGGTTCCGGTGCCGGCGTGGTCCTGGTGTCTCCAAGAGGTGATCAGCTCAGTTATGTCCTCCAGATTCACTTTGATTCTTCCAATAATGAAGCTGAGTATGAAGCACTACTTTACGGGTTGCATATAACCATCTCACTCGGCGTCCGTCGCCTGATGGTCTACGGCGACTCAGATTTGGTGGTTAATCAGGTGATGAAGGAGTGGGATGTTACAAACCCAACCATGACAGGATATTGCAATGCTGTGAGGAAGCTAGAGAAAAAGTTCGAGGGTTTGGAGCTTCACCACATTCCACGAATAAAAAATCAAGCAGCCGATGATCTGGCAAAAATATGTTCCACTCGGAAGCCTATCCCCAGCAACGTGTTTCTTGAGCATCTCCATTCCCCGTCAGTACAAGAGGATCCTTTCACGAAAGAACCTCCCCAAGCGATAAGTCCTACTAATCCGACTGAAATCGAGATCCCTGCTGTTATCGACTTGGTTATGGAGATTCTGGTGATTACCCCTAACTCGACAGTGCCTTACATTGCATATTTACTCAGGCAAGAACTACTAGAGGATGAAGTTGAGGCACGATAGATTGTCCACAGATCCAAGGCTTTCACAGTGATAGATGGACAGCTTTACAGGGAGAGTGTCACTGGTGTAGCTCAACAATGTATTTCTCCAGAAGAAGGTCGACTGATTTTGGAAGAGGTCCACTCGGGGACCTGTGGTCATCATGCGTCCTCTCAGACAATTGTGGCCAAAGCATACCGAGCTGGGTTTTATTGGCCATGGGCCAATGAAGCTGCAAAGGAAATCATACAACGGTGTGAAGGATGTCAGTTCTACGCAAACATGTCCTATAAGCCCGCATCTGCTCTGAAGACCATTCCACTCTTCTGGCCGTTCACTGTATGGAGATTGGACATGGTTGGACCACTCAGGACTGGCAGAAGTGGCTTCACTCATCTGCTTGTAACAGTCGACAAATTCACCAAGTGGATTGAAGCCAAGCCTATTAAGAAGGTACATTCAAGGACAGCCATTAGGTTCATGAAAGAATTAATATTCAGATACAGAGTTCCACATAGTATTATCACAGATAATGGCTGAAACTTCGATTCAGAAGAGTTCAGAAACTTCTGCGCCACCCAAGGCACTCGGGTAGACTACGCATCCGTTGCGCACCCGCAGTCGAAAGGTCAAGCTGAGAGGGCAAACGGCCTTATCCTTCAAGGATTGAAGCCCCAACTCATGTGTGACCTTGAGCATGCAGTTGGAGCCTGGGTGACTGAACTACCATCTGTCTTATGGGGTTTAAGGATGACACCAAACCGGTCTACTGACCGCACTCCTTTCTTCATGGTGTATGGAGCTGAAGCTGTGCTGCCTAGTGACCTCTTCCACAATTCAACCCGAGTGGAACTTTACTCGGAAGTTGAACCAGAGCAGGCACGGCAGGATGCCGTTGATCTCTTAGAAGAGGAACGCGAGATGGCCCTGATACGGTTGACTGTTTATCAGCAAGATCTTTGTCGATTCCACGCAAGGAATGTCAAAGGTCAAGCATTACAACAAGGAGATCTCGTGCTCCAAGTGGATCAGCAGCGACCACAAAACTTGCCCCCGCGTGGGAAGGCCCCTTCATCATCACCAAGGTGCTACACAACGGGGCCTACCACCTCTACAACCTCGCGAAGAAGATCGACGAGCCGCGCGCCTGGAATGCAGTTCTTCTTCGTCGATTTTATACCTAGCACTTGGATTGTCGAGATGTAATAAGAGTACTATTAGATTGTTTATCAAGACATGACTCATGCAGTCCCATGATGATTTTTCTCGCATAAAGCATATGTTTAAAACCCGCAGTGGGTGACTTAGCCACGAACCTGTTTTCGCCTAAGTTAAAAATCTACTCAGAGTGAGAGCATCCCTCCCACTCGGGGGCTTAGCCGCGAACCTGTTTTCACCTAAGTTAAAAATCTACTCCGAGTGAGATCATCCCTCCCACTCGGGGGCTTAGCCGTGAACCTTTTCGCCTAAGTTAAAAAATCTACTTCGAGTGAGAGCTCCCCCCACTCGGAGACTAGCCGCGAGCCAGTCGTCGCCTCAGTTAAACTACTCTCCGAGTGAGACATCCCTCCCACTCAGGACTTACCCGCGACCAGTCCTCACCTAAGTTAAAGAACTACTCCGAGTGAGAGCATCCCCCCCACTCGGGGGCTTAGCCACGAACCTGTTTTGGCCTAAGTTAAAAATCTACTCCGAGTGAGAGCATCCCTCCCACTCGGGGGCTTAGCCGCGAGCCAGTCCTCGCCTAAGTTAAGAAACTACTCCGAGTGAGAGCATCCCTCCCACTCGGAGACTTCGCTGCGAGTAAGTCCTCGCCTAAGTTAAAAAACTACTCCGAGTGAGAGCATCCCTCCCACTCGGAGATTTAGCCGTGAGCCAGTCCTCGCCTAAGTTAAAAAACTACTCCGAGTGAGAGCATCCCTCCCACTCGGGGACTTAGCCGCGAGCCAGTCCTCGCCTAAGTTAAAAAACTACTCTGAGTGAGGGCATCCCTCCCACTCGGGGGCTTAGCCGCGAACCTGTTTTTGCCTAAGTTAAAAATCTACTCACCCTCCCACTCGGGGGCTTAGCCGCGAACCTGTTTTCACCTAAGTTAAAAATCTACTCCGAGTGAGAGCATCCCTCCCACTAAGGGGCTTACCCGCGAACCTGTTTTCGCCTAAGTTAAAAATCTACTTCGAGTGAGAGCATCCCTCCCACTCGGAGACTTAGCCGCGAGCCAGTCGTCGCCTCAGTTAAAAACTACTCCGAGTGAGAGCATCCCTCCCACTCGAGGACTTATCCGCGAGCCAGTCCTCGCCTAAGTTAAAAAACTACTCCGAGTGAGAGCATCCCCCCCACTCGGGGGCTTAGCCACGAACCTGTTTTGGCCTAAGTTAAAAATCTACTCCAAGTGAGAGGATCCCTCCCACTCGGGGGCTTTGCCGCGAGCAAGTCCTCACCTAAGTTAAGAAACTACTCCGAGTGAGAGCATCCCTCCCACTCGGATACTTAGCCGCGAGTAAGTCCTCGCCTAAGTTAAAAAAACTACTCCGAGTGAGAGCATCCCTCCCACTCGGAGATTTAGCCGTGAGCCAGTCCTCGCCTAAGTTAAAAAACTACTCCGAGTGAGAGCATCCCTCCCACTCGGGGACTTAGCCGCGAGCCAATCCTCGCCTAAGTTAAAAAAACTACTCTGAGTGAGGGCATCCCTCCCACTCGGGGGCTTAGCCACGAACCTGTTGTCACCTAAGTTAAAAATCTACTCCAAGTGAGAGCATCCCTCCCACTCGGGGGCTTAGCCGCGAGCCAGTCCTCGCCTAAGTTAAGAAACTACTCCGAGTAAGAGCATCCCTTCCACTCGGAGCCTTAGCCATGAGCCAGTCCTCGCCTAAGTTAAAAAACTACTCCGAGTGAGAGCATCCCTCCCACTCGGGGACTTAGCTGCGAGCCAGTCCTCGCCTATGTTAAAAAACTACTCCGAGTGAGAGCATCCATCCCACTCGAGGACTTAGCCGCGAGCCAGTGCTCGCCTAAGTTAAAAAACTACTCCTAGTGAGAGCATCCCTCCCACTCGGAGCCTTAGCCGTGAGCTAGTCTTCGCCTAAGTTAAAAAACTACTCCAAGTGAGAGCATCCCTCCCACTCGGGGGCATAGCTGCGAGCCAGTCCTCTCCTAAGTTAAGAAACTACTCCGAGTGAGGGCACCCCTCCCACTCGGAGACTTAGCCACGAGCCAGTCCTCACCTAAGTTAAAAAACTACTCCGAGTGAGAGCATCCCTCCCACTCGGGGACTTAGCCGCAAGCCAGTCCTCGCCTAAGTTAAAAAACTACTCCGAGTGAGAGCGTCCCTCCCACTCGGGGGCTTAGCCGTGGGCCAGTCCTCGCCTAAGTTGAAAAACTACTCCTAGTGAGAGCATCCCTCCCACTCGGAGACTTAGCCGTGTGCCAGTCCTCGCCTAAGTTAAAAAAAATTGCTCCGAGTGAGAGCATTCCTCCCACTCAGGGGCTTAGTTGCGAGCCTATCCTGGCCTAAGTTAAAAAATCCGTTCACTCGGAATATGCAATGAACTGGAAAGAAATATTTGGATAAATCCATCAAGTTCAGAAACGCAAGCAAAAGTACTCGGGCGATAGGCCCGAACGAGTTTAACAGTTATAGGATCACTCGGCATTCCGAGGCAAATAAGTTCGAATCATAAAGTTTTTTCATGGGCCGGGAGGACTCACAGGTTCGACAAAGGTGTCCAAATCAGTGCCATCGGCGATCCGAGTGGCTGCTTAAATGAAGGTCTGCATAAAATCTTCAAAATGGAGCTTCTTTGTGTTTGCCACCTAAAAAGCCTTCAGCTTGTCTTCCCTGGCTTCCTTACAATGGACGCGAACAAGCGAGAGCGCCACATCAACCCCGCTGCGAGCGGCCGATTTCTTCCATGCCTGCACTCGACCAGGAATCTCATTGAGCCGAACCATCAGCGACTCGAGATCATTCTGGAGCACATCTTCTAGCCACAACTCTTTGTCTATTCTTGCCAATGCAACCTTCAGCCGAGCGACATACCCCAGGACGCTGTCAAGGCGAGCTTCAAGTCGCAGCACGTTCATGGCAGCAACATCTTTGACGAGCGACTTGGTGGGATCCAGACCTGTTTCCATTTGCTCTGTCTCTTGCTCGAAATTCTGGCAGAATTCTGCACAAAGAGGAAATGATGAGTTAGCAGCGGCATTGTTTACAAAGCTCTCAAGAATTCACTCGGACAAAGGAGGATACCTTCAAGCATGATATACATTTTCTTCACAAGGTTCCCCAAGTACTCTTCCAGCCCGTCCCTCCTTTGAGTGAGCCGGTTCATCTTGTCAGTCAAGACGATCTTCTCCTCCTTAAGTTGGGCAGCTTCCTTCTTCACCTCCTCAATGGCAGTCTTCAGAGTCGCATTCTCCTCTTCGAGCTTGCCGACTGAAGCCAGTTTCGCATCAGCCGCTTCTGCCTTCTCCTTAGCCACCTTCTAGGCACCCACGAGTTCTTTTTCCTTCTTCTCCAAGGCCTGCTTGATGGTGTCTAAAGAAACAACATTCCTGAGTCGCGCTTGAAGTTGATGGTTCTCACTACGCACATCTGTTCGAGTAAAGCTACTCGGCTCAAAGGACAGAAGAAAAGAACAACAGTACATTCAGTTGACAGTATTTACCTCCCATGGTCTTCACCTCCGTCTGAGCCTGCTCCAAGTTATCTGGCTGAACGCGCGTGTCTAGGAGATCTCCGGAGGTCACTCGACGAGCGCGCTCACCGATAGCCTCTAAATCCTAGTCGACGGCAACGACAATTGTTCCCGACTGGATCTCAAGATGAGTGTCAGGTATACCGCACTTCCATCCAGAATGTTGCAGTAGCCGCGTGTATAGCAGATTCGATCCAACCATCCCATTCCTAGGCTGGAAGAGGCCTAGAGCAGATTAGGACGCTGCTCAGAGCGGCTGGGGAGCAGAATTCTGCTGTTTCTCAGTCGCACAATAGGATTCACAGCAGATCCGTCAGGGCGGACACAGTTCAGTCTGGTCACAGCCCAAGATCGTCTCCGCGGTGTGAAGATCATGGTTATCGCCAGGACCAGTACCTGGATCGAGGCCACGGGCAGTTTGATCCTTGACATCACCGCGACGACCACCGTCAAGTGCCTACGCCCCCTCCGAGGGGTGGTTCGTACGTGCCCCGGAAGTATGATGCAGGCGCCCGTATGGTGATGAGCGGAGGTATCTAGTCGACCCCCGAGAGCCTGGATTTGATGCAAGGTCAGTCCTTGTGCAGGGCCTGGTTGACAGAGGTAGAGCTAACCGAGAGGGTTTGGACAGGGATTGCCCGAGTGGAAGTGGAGCTTTTGTCTCTGGGCCCGAGTGTTTCAGCAGGGCCATCCGAGCCATTGAGATTCCTCCCAACTTCAGGTTGGCTGCAGGAGTGAGCAAGTTTACTGGTGAGTCAAAGCCAGATACATGGTTAAAAGATTATCGAGTGGCTGTGCAGATCGGCGGAGGTAATGATGATGTTGCCATGAAGCACTTGCCCTTGATGCTAGAAGGATCAGCTCGGGCGTGGTTGAACCAGTTGGCCCCTGCCAGCATTTACTGCTAGGAGGACTTAGCCTGAGTGTTTATCAAAACATTCGAGGGCTCTTGCAAGCGACCAGCTGGACTGACTGAATTGCAGCATCGCGTCCAAAACTGAATGAAACCTTGAGGGATTATATCCAACGTTGGACCACACTTCACCATGTGGTGGAAAATGTTACTGAACATCAAACAGTTTGCGCCTTTAAAGAAGGTGTCAGATACAAAGAGCTCATACTGAAATTTGGACGGTCTAGGACTCTCTCCCTTAACCGAATGATGGAGATAGCCACTCGATACGCAAAAGGTGAAGAAGAGGACCAACTCCGTAGTGCCAAGGCAAAGGCTGTAGACCCTAACATTGGGGGTGGGAATCCCTGTCGGAAGCAGAACCGGAAAGCTGAAGCCGCTGGTCAAACAGAAGTAGCAGTTGTGACGACTCAAGGCAAGTTCAAAGGGAAGCCCAAGGGGCAGTAGATACCAAAAAAGATGAAGGATCAGTCGGGCCAGGACGTCCTGGATCGTCCGTGTGCCATCCACACAAAGAAAGACGAGGAGGGTAACCTGATTTTACCCAAGCATACCACTAGATAGTGCAGATTCCTTATTCAACAGTTCCGTGAAGGTCAGCCGAGTGAAAAGGGCTCGGACAAAGACGATGATGAAGAAAAAGCTGAAGATTACCCGAAGGTCAATGCTACTCTGGTGATTTTTGCTGACATTGAGAGCAAGAGTCGACTGAAAGTCATCAATCGAGAGGTGAACATGGTTGCTCCGGCAACTACGACGTACCTCAAGTGGTCAAGGACTCCCATTACCTTCGACCAGTCAGACCACCCACCTCATGTTGCTATCCCTGGGCGGCAAGCACTGGTGGTGGATCTAGTCGTGGGAGGCACTCAGTTGCGCAAAGTTCTTATGGATGGCGGCAGTGGTTTGAACTTTCTTTACGCTAAAACCCTCCAGGGGATGGGCATTCCGATGTCCAGACTCAGTGAAAGCAACATCCAGTTCCACTGAGTCATCCCAAGGAAGAAGGTAAAGTCACTCGGTCAGATTGCTTTGGATGTGGTTTTTGGTGACTCAAAGAATTTCAGAAGGAAAAATTGACGTTTGAAGTGGTGGACTTTCACAGCGCCTATCATGCTATTCTGGGTCAACCAGCTTATGCTCGCTTCATGGCCCGTCCGTGTTATGTGTACCTTAAGCTGAAGATGCCCGGACCCAAGGGCGTGATCACCATCACTAGGAATAGGCAGAGAGCTGAGGAATGCCTCTAGAAGGGATCCAAGATTGCTGATGAGCAGATGTCAGTGGTGGAATTGGAAGAGTACAAGAAGAATGCTAATCCGAGTGATTTGCTCCACACTAAGAAGCCAGCTTCTGAGTCTGCTTTTCAGTCGGCAAGAGAGACGAAGCAAGTTCACATTCACCCGGAAGATCCCACAGCCGCTCCGACAAACATCTCAACGACACTCGACAGCAAATAGGAAGCCGTGCTCATCCAGTTCCTCTATGAGAACTGGGACATCTTTGCATGGAAACCATCACACATGCCAGGTGTACCCAGGGGACTGGTTGAGCACCATTTGCGTGTTCAGTCGAAGGCCAAACCTATCAAAGAGCATCTCCGCCGTTCTGCTGCGGAGAAGCGGAAGGCGATTGGCGAGGAATTGGCTCGGCTCCAGGCAGCTGAGTTCATACGCGAGATATACCACTCCGAGTGGCTCGCCAACGTCATCATGGTCCCCAAGAAGGATAATTCACTCCGCATGTGCATTGACTTCAAACATATCAATCGGGCCAGCCCGAAAGATCATTTGCCGCTCCCCCGTATCAATCAGATAGTTGATTTGACTGCGGGATGCGAGCGCTTGTCTTTTCTTGACGCATATTCTGGATATCATCAGATCCTACTGTATGGGCCCGATGAAATAAAAACAGCCTTCATCACCCCTTTCGGGTGTTTCTGCTATGTCACCATGCCATTCGGTCTCAAATATGCCAGTGCTACATTCATGCGCATGATCCAGAAGTGCCCACTCAATCAGATCAGTCGGAACATCGAGGCCTACATGGATGGCATCATGGTCAAGTCACGCAAAGGTTTCAACCTGCTGACTGATCTTGCTGAAACCTTCGCCAATCTGAGAAGATACGATATCAAGCTGAACCCATCCAAGTGCACCTTTGGAGTGCCTGGAGGCAAGTTACTCGGTTTCCTTGTTTTCGAACGAGGGATAGATGCCAATCCCGAGAAGATCGATGCAATTGTCCGAATGAAACGCCCTGTGCGTGTGCATGACGTCCAGAAGCTCACAGGCTATCTCGCAGCACTGTGTCGGTTCATTTCTCGTCTCGGTGAAAAGGCACTGCCTCTTTACCAACTGATGAAGAAGTCCGATAAGTTCGACTGGACTCCCGAAGCTGAAGCAACATTTGTTGAGCTCAAAGCCCTGCTCTTCACCCAGCCGGTGCTTGCTGCTCCGAACAGCAAAGAGCCTCTGCTTTTGTACATTGCGGCCACTGGTCAAGTTGTTAGCACAGTGCTCACAGTGGAATGGGAAGAAGAAGGAAAGGCATACAAAGTTCAAATACCAGTGTACTATATCTATGAGGTTTTGACTCCATCCAAGCAGAGGTATCCCCATTATCAGAAGCTCGTCTATGGAATTTACTTAATAGCCAAGAAAGTCACACATTATTTTCAAGATCACTCGGTTTCAGTCGTCAGTGACACCCCGTTATCTGAAATCATGAACAATCGGGATGCAACTGGCCGAGTGGCTAAATGGGCAATTGAACTTCTCCCTTTGGATATTAAGTTTGAAGCAAAGAAGGCGATCAAATCCCAAGCACTCGCAGACTTCTTGGTCGAGTGGATAGAACAGCAACAGCTGACTCAGGTTTACTCAGAACACTGGACCATGTTCTTCGATGGATCTAAAATGCTGAATGGTTCCGGTGCCGGCGTGGTCCTGGTGTCTCCAAGAGGTGATCAGCTCAGTTATGTCCTCCAGATTCACTTTGATTCTTCCAATAATGAAGCTGAGTACGAAGCACTGCTTTACGGTTGCATATAGCCATCTCACTCGGCGTCCGTCGCCTGATGGTCTACGGCGACTCGGATTTGGTGGTCAATCAGGTGATGAAGGAGTGGGATGTTACAAACCCAACCATGACAGGATATTGCAATGCTGTGAGGAAGCTAGAGAAAAAGTTCGAGGGTTTGGAGCTTCACCACATTCCCCGAATAAAAAATCAAGCAGCCGATGATCTGGCAAAAATATGTTCCACTTGGAAGCCTATCCCCAGCAACGTGTTTCTTGAGCATCTCCATTCCCCGTCAGTACAAGAGGATCCTTTCACGAAAGAACCTCCCCAAGCGATAAGTCCTACTAATCCGACTGAAATCGAGATCCCTGCTGTTATCGACTTGGTTATGGAGATTCTGGTGATTACCCCTAACTCGACAGTGCCTTACATTGCATATTTACTCAGGCAAGAACTACTAGAGGATGAAATTGAGGCACGATAGATTGTCCACAGATCCAAGGCTTTCACAGTGATAGATGGACAGCTTTACAGGGAGAGTGTCACTGGTGTAGCTCAACAATGTATTTCTCCAGAAGAAGGTCGACTGATTTTGGAAGAGGTCCACTCGGGGACCTGTGGTCATCATGCGTCCTCTCAGACAATTGTGGCCAAAGCATACCGAGCTGGGTTTTATTGGCCACGGGCAAATGAAGCTGCAAAGGAAATTATACAACGGTGTGAAGGATGTCAGTTCTACGCAAACATGTCCTATAAGCCCGCATCTGCTCTGAAGACCATTCCACTCTTCTGGCCGTTCACTGTATGGAGATTGGACATGGTTGGACCACTCAGGACTGGCAGAAGTGGCTTCACTCATCTACTTGTAACAGTCGACAAATTCACCAAGTGGATTGAAGCCAAGCCTATTAAGAAGTTACATTCAAGGACAGCCATTAGGTTCATGAAAGAATTAATATTCAGATACAGAGTTCCACATAGTATTATCACAGATAATGGCTGAAACTTCGATTCAGAAGAGTTCAGAAACTTCTGCGCCACCCAAGGCACTTGGGTAGACTACGCATCCGTTGCGCACCCGCAGTCGAAAGGTCAAGCTGAGAGGGCGAACGGCCTTATCCTTCAAGGATTGAAGCCCCAACTCATGTGTGACCTTGAGCATGCAGTTGGAGCCTGGGTGACTGAACTACCATCTGTCTTATGGGGTTTAAGGATGACACCAAACCGGTCTACTGACCGCACTCCTTTCTTCATGGTGTATGGAGCTGAAGCTGTGCTGCCTAGTGACCTCTTCCACAATTCACCCCGAGTGGAACTTTACTCGGAAGTTGAAGCAGAGCAGGCATGGCAGGATTCCGTTGATCTCTTAGAAGAGGAACGCTAGATGGCCCTGATACGGTTGACTGTTTATCAGCAAGATCTTTGTCGATTCCACGCAAGGAATGTCAAAGGTCAAGCATTACAACAAGGAGATCTCGTGCTCCAAGTGGATCAGCAGCGACCACAAAACTTGCCCCCGCGTGGGAAGGCCCCTTCATCATCACCAAGGTGCTACACAACGGGGCCTACCACCTCTACAACCTCACGAAGAAGATCGACGAGCCGCGCGCCTGGAATGCAGTTCTTCTTCGTCGATTTTATACCTAGCACTCGGATTGTCGAGATGTAATAAGAGTACTATTAGATTGTTTATCAAGACATGACTCCTGCAGTCCCATGATGATTTTTCTCGTATAAAGCATATGTTTAAAACCCGCAGTGGGTGACTTAGCCACGAACCTGTTTTCGCCTAAGTTAAAAATCTACTCAGAGTGAGAGCATCCCTCCCACTCGGGGGCTTAGCCGCGAACCTGTTTTCACCTAAGTTAAAAATCTACTCCGAGTGAGATCATCCCTCCCACTCGGGGGCTTAGCCGTGAACCTGTTTTCGCCTAAGTTAAAAATCTACTTCGAGTGAGAGCATCCCTCCCACTCGGAGACTTAGCCGCGAGCCAGTCGTCGCCTCAGTTAAAAACTACTCCGAGTGAGAGCATCCCTCCCACTCGAGGACTTACCCGCGAGCCAGTCCTCGCCTAAGTTAAAGAACTACTCCGAGTGAGAGCATCCCCCCCACTCGGGGGCTTAGCCACGAACCTGTTTTGGCCTAAGTTAAAAATCTACTCCGAGTGAGAGCATCCCTCCCACTCGGGGGCTTAGCCGCGAGCCAGTCCTTGCCTAAGTTAAGAAACTACTCCGAGTGAGAGCATCCCTCCCACTCGGAGACTTCGCTGCGAGTAAGTCCTCGCCTAAGTTAAAAAACTACTCCGAGTGAGAGCATCCCTCCCACTCGAGATTTAGCCGTAGCCTCCTCGCCTAAGTTAAAAACTACTCCGAGTGAGACATCCCTCCCACTCGGGGACTTAGCCGCGAGCCAGTCCTCGCCTAAGTTAAAAAACTACTCTGAGTGAGGGCATCCCTCCCACTCGGGGGCTTAGCCGCGAACCTATTTTCGCCTAAGTTAAAAATCTACTTAGAGTGAGAGCATCCCTCCCACTCGGGGGCTTAGCCGCGAACCTGTTTTCACCTAAGTTAAAAATCTACTCTGAGTGAGAGCATCCCTCCCACTCGGGGGCTTACCCGCGAACCTGTTTTCGCCTAAGTTAAAAATCTACTTCGAGTGAGAGCATCCCTCCCACTCGGAGACTTAGCCGCGAGCCAGTCATTGCCTCAGTTAAAAACTACTCCGAGTGAGAGCATCCCTCCCACTCGAGGACTTATCGCCGAGGCCAGTCCTCGCCTAAGTAAAAAACTACTCCGAGTGAGAGCATCCCCCCACTCGGGGCTTAGCCACGACCTGTTTTGGCCTAGTTAAAAATCTCCTCGAGTGAGAGCATCCCTCCCACTCGGGTTTGCCGCGAGCCAGTCCTCACCTAAGTTAAGAAACTACTCCGAGTGAGAGCATCCCTCCCAATCGATACTTAGCCGCGATTAGTCCTGCCTATTTAAAAAACTACTCCGAGTGAGAGCATCCCTCCCACTCGGATTTAGCGCGTAGCCCGTCCTCGCCTACTTAAAAAACTACTCCGAGTGAGGCATCCCTCCCACTCGGGGACTTAGCCGCGAGCCATCCTCGCCTAAGTTAAAAACTACTCTGAGTGAGGGCATCCCCCCCACTCGGGCTTAGCCGAACCTTTGTCACCTAAGTTAAAAATCTACTCCAAGTGAGAGCATCCCTCCCACTCGGGGGTTAGCCGCGAGCCAGTCCTCGCCTAAGTTAAGAAACTAACTCGAGTAAGCGATCCCTTCCACCGAGCCTATCATGAGCCAGTCCTCGCCTAAGTTCAAAAAAACTACTCCAGTAGTGAGAGTCATCCCTCCCACTCGGGACTTAGCTGCGAGCCAGTCCTCGCCTATTAAAAACTACTCCTAGTGAGAGCATCCTCCCACTCGAGACTTAGCCGGACCATGTCTCACCTAAGTTAAAAACTACTCCTAGTGAGAGCATCCCTCCCACTCGGAGACTTAGCCTAGCATTCTTCGCTAAGTTAAAAACTACTCCAGTGAGAGCATCCCTCCCACTCGGGGGCATAGCTGCGAGCCAGTCTTCTCCTAAGTTAAGAAACTACTCCGAGTGAGAGCACCCCTCCCACTCGGAGACTTAGCCGCGAGCCAGTCCTCACCTAAGTTAAAAAACTACTCCGAGTGAGAGCATCCCTCCCACTCGGGGACTTAGCCGCAAGCCAGTCCTCGCCTAAGTTAAAAAACTACTCCGAGTGAGAGCGTCCCTCCCACTTGGGGGCTTAGCCGTGGGCCAGTCCTCGCCTAAGTTGAAAAACTACTCCTAGTGAGAGCATCCCTCCCATTCGGAGACTTAGCCGTGTGCCAGTCCTCGCCTAAGTTAAAAAAAATTGCTCCGAGTGAGAGCACTCCTCCCGCTCAGGGGCTTAGTTGCGAGCCTATCCTGGCCTAAGTTAAAAAATCCGTTCACTCGGAATATGTAATGAACTAGAAAGCAATATTCGGATAAATCCATCAAGTTCAGAAACGCAAGCAAAAGTACTCGGGCGACAGGCCCGAACGAGTTTAACGGTTATAGGATCACTCGGCATTCCGAGGCAAAATATGTTCGAATCATAAAGTTTTTTCATGGGCCGGGAGGACTCGCAGGTTCGACAAAGGTGTCCAAATCAATGCCATCGGCGATCCGAGTGGCTGCTTCAATGAAGCTCTGCATAAAATCTTCGAACTGGAGCTTTTCTTCATGTTTGCCACCTAAAAAGCCTTCAGCTTGTCTTCCCTGGCTTCCTTACAATAGACGCGAACAAGCGAGAGCGCCACATCAACCCCGCTGCGAGCGGCCGATTTCTTCCATGCCTGCACTCGACCAGGAATCTCATTGAGCCGAACCATCAGCGACTCGAGATCGTTCTGGAGCACATCTTCTGGCCACAACTCTTTGTCTATTCTTGCCAATGCAACCTTTAGCCGAGCGACATACCCCAGGACGCTGTCAAGGCGAGCTTCAAGTCGCAGCACGTTCATGGCAGCAACATCTTTGACGAGCGACTTGGTGGGATCCAGACCTGTTTCCATTTGCTCTGTCTCTTGCTCGAAATTCTGACAGAATTCTGGACAAAGAGGAAATGATGAGTTAGCAGCGGCATTGTTTACGAAGCTCTCAAGAATTCACTCGGACAAAGGAGGATACCTTCAAGCATGATATATATTTTCTTCACAAGGTTCCCGAAGTACTCTTCCAGCTCGTCCCTCCTTTGAGTGAGCCGGTTCACCTTGTCAGTCAAGACGATCTTCTCCTCCTTAAGTTGGGCAGTTTCCTTCTTCACCTCCTCAATGGCAGTCTTCAGAGTCGCATTCTCCTCTTCGAGCTTGCCGACTGAAGCCAGTTTTGCATCAGCCGCTTCTGCCGTCTCCTTAGCCACCTTCTAGGCACCCGCGAGTTCTTTTTCCTTCTTCTCCAAGGCCTGCTTCATGGTGTCTAAAGACACAATATTCCTGAGTCGCGCTTGAAGTTGATGGTTCTCACTACGCACATCTGTTCGAGTAAAGCTACTCGGCTCAAAGGACAGAAGAAAAGAACAACAGTACATTCAGTTGAAAGTATTTACCTCCCATGGTCTTCACCTCCGTTTGAGCCCGCTCCAAGTTATTTTTGGCCAGTTCCAAATCCAATTGGAGTTGGATCTTCTCTTTCTCCAGGGCAGCATACTGAGTCCTGAGCTGAAAAGTTTTCTGAGACCAACGAAGAAACGATTCAGTCAAATATTCCTCCACTTCCGAGTCGAGAGGAGCAAGTCCAGTTGTTGCAAACCAACGATGCTAAGACCCCCACCGAATCAAACATCCGACAGTGGTCTTGGGGACTACACACAGTGGGTGCACTCAGCGTGCCCCCACTGTATCAATTTCTCACTCGGTACGGCCTGACCGGTCCGAGTGGAAGACTACAAAAAAAACATTCTCAGACCCCCGCTGAATTAAGCATTCAATGACGGTCTCGGGGACTACACCCAGTGGGTGCACTCAGCGTGCCCCCACTGGGTCAATTCCCACTCGGCACGGCCTAACCGACGCGAGTGATGGACTATAAGCAAAAAATATTCTAAGACCCCCGCCGAATCAAACATTCGACGGTGGTCTTGGGGACTACACCCAGTGGGTGCACTCAGCGTGCCCCCACTGGATCAATTTCTCACTCTGTACGGCCTGACTGGTTCGAGTGGAAAGCATCAGGATGCAAAACTATGACCGAATGAGTGCCAAAATCAAGAACACCCAGTGGGTGTGTAGAATCAAGACGAACAGAACAAAATCCAATCAGAAATCAACTTACGATCGCACTTACTCAGACATTCACCTAGAGAGCTGCACTGGCATCATAAGCCAGCCTGCTGCCTTCATACACTTCCTTCAGACACTGGATCTTAAGACAGGCTTGAATCATGGCTTCCTTACTGGCCCCTATCTGGTCTTCAGGGATGTGGTGCAGAGTGAACACAGTCGACGTGGGAGTCAGCGACGCAGTTGGAAGGATTGGCACTTGAGTTTAGCCTGTAGGTACTGAAGCTAGAAAGGTTGACACCAAAGGAGAAGTGGTTGACGGCAGGGCAGTAGTGATGGTGCCAATGCTAGATGAACCACCCAGCTCCTGAGGTACAGTTGTAGGCGACGCACATGGTGTTCTACCCGACGGCACTCTGCGAGCAAGGCTTCGGGGAGCCGCCGAGGTCGTACCTGTGTCACCCGCGTCCTTCTAAGGCTCGTCTTCATCGTCATCAGGCAGCTAGATGATGTCTGTTGGCACTGCAAACACTCGACACGGCAACCCGTTCAATTGTCGAATCAACCGCAGAAGCAAAACAGAGTGAAAGTTTGGAGTACCTCACCGAGAAGTGGCCGCATCCGCAGTGTCCGCCTCTGCGTGCTCCTCATCAACTTGCATAGGCGACGTCACCGAACTAGCAGCTCTAGCACAATTCTCACTCGGTCAGCAAAAGCATGAAGGTCCATAGCAATAACATAGAAAGTGAAGAGGAAGAGAACTCACGTTGAAGCAATGGGCACAGCAACCTTTATCCTGGGCAAGGCCTTCCGAGGCTTTGGTGGAGCAGTCTTGGCTTGCTTTGCAGTTTTCTCAGTCGGGTCTGGAGTTGGCGTCCGAGTGCATTTTGGGTTTCTGCCACTCAACATCGTGGCCTTACCCTGGTTGACTGCCGGATCTTGAGTTTGTTTGGTTCGACGCTTGTTGCACTGTGGTGACTCGACCTCTTCGCTGTCATCAGAGTCCTCACTGTCGTCCTCACTGTCATCAGCATAATCAATATCTGCACTCCCACCCTCGCTCTCCGCCCCTCCAGTGAGTTGTTCCCTATTCGGCATGGGCGAGTACATCTTTGTGAAGGCTTGCGAAACACAAACATCCAAGTCAGTTGGTTCTCAATACCACTACACAGTGAAACAAAAGATAATACATTCGACAAAGGTGGGTCTCACCTCTCCTGGGAGGTGCTCAGAGTCGAAAGGCAGAATTCGTTTGGATCCGCACGGGTTATCACGGGCTCCAGTGATGCTCCTGAGCCACTGTGCCACTGTCTCCTCTTTGACTTCCTCCAGGTGAGTCCGAGTGGTGTCATATGCACCTGAATACAACCACATAGGGTGGTCTCGGGCTTGCAGAGGCTGGATGCGTCGACTAAGGAACGCTTCCAATAGACCTAAGCCCGTCACCCCACCTCAGATCAACTCAACTACAGCCTCCACCAGGATCCCCACCTCAGCTTTCTCATCTTCGTCCACAGTCAGCGAACAAGGAGAATTGAGTCTGTCCAATGTGAAGGGAGGAAGGCCAGTCGATGAGCCAGGAGTTGGAATGTCTTTGCAGTAAAACCAGGTCGATTGCCAACCCTAACTGACTCGGGGAAAATCATGGCTGGGAAAGCGCTCCTACCTCTCATTTGGACTCCCAAGCCCCCACACAACTGAATCACATGGGTCCTCGAATCACTCGGATTCGCCTTTTTAACCGATTGGGAACGACATGTGAAGATGTGTTTGAACAAACCCCAATGAGGGCGACATCCCAAGAAATTTTCACACATAGACACAAAGGCTGCTAGGTACGAAATGGTATTCGGAGGAAAATGGTGGATTTGGGCACCGAAGAAGTTCAAGAAACCACGGAAAAATGGATGAGGGGGCAAGGAAAAACCTCTCTCCACATGAATGAGGAGGAGAACTCGCTCGTCAGGCTGAGGCTGAGGCTCGGTCTCCCTCACCGGCACTCTCCACGAACCAGGCGCCACCAGACCGTCGGCGGTGAGCCCCTCGAGGTCCGCCACCGTGATCATCGAGCTGAGCCTTCGCCTTGGATCCAGCCCGACGGCAGAGCGGCCCGGGAGCCCGACGCCTTCTTCCCTGTGGTCCCCTTCTTGGCGCGCTCGAGCTTCGCCGTCTTGTCCTTCGTCATTTCTGCGATGGACGACGGGCGCGAGCGGGATGGCGCGGCGCCGGAACGGAAGCAACAGAGAGGCCAGGCGGAGGAGGGGAAAAGTGGAAGACACTGTGGCATGTCTCGGTCGCATCGCCTTTTATGTCCTCACAACCGAGTCACTGACCTGCAGGCCCGCGAAATCCCAGCGTATCCCACTACCAGTGCTCGCTTGATACGTGGCGATAAAGGAGGCGTGATAATCGAGGATTCACCCACATTTCCCCCGCTAACCACGCCGCAGCCAGCCCGTGCTCTTCTCCAAAAAAATTCGAATCTCGCGAGATCCGGGATCTGGTGGAACAGTCAATCACACCAGAGATATCTGCAGTCATTCAGATCGGATCCAGCGCACTATGATCCACAGCTTTTCTCACTCGGATATTTAACAAGCCAGAATTGATTGAGGCGATTGGTGAAAGGCTGAACATCTTGGATACCCATGGGTCACAAAGAAATGCCTCCGAGGCATTAAGTCTGATCTGAATCAGCTTCACTCCTTTCTCACTCGAACCCCGATCCATTCGGGGGCTAATGACGATGACATGTACCTGGGGTAAGGTCCTAGACCTAACCTACATTCCCTACTCAAGGACACTACACAAGAGGCCAAGGCCTACAAAGTTAAGAAGGAAGTACCGACTGAAATAACCATAGTGCTCAAGTCACTCGACAGAAGATTCACTCGGTTGACTCCACTTCCACTCGACTGCTGTAACACACTCGGAAGTACATGGAAACACTCGGAGAACAGAAGACCTAGAGCCCTCCTGGGATGGCAACGGTTAGGCGTTCAATCCGTCATTGTAAAGGTCATTAACTACAGGCGTTACCAGTAATGTACTCGTCTTTATCATCTCATTGAACCCTTGCGTAACTGAGGACCGCGAGGGGTCAGCGGACTCTATATAACCGCCCCTCCCCTCTTGCACAAGGGTTCACACCACCTGTAACTCAACACTCCCTAAAGAAACAAATCTCCCGCAGCACCGAGACATAGGGCTTTCACCTCCTCCGAGAGGGGCCTGAACTCATAAATCCGAGTGTACAACTTCGCCGTAGCTAGACTCTGCCCTCTCCTACGTACCCCCTACCTCTACTGTCAGATCCATTCCCACGACACCCGAACCTTTCCTACCTACACCAAGCATAGGACCGCCACTCCAGGCCGGAAGCTTTGTGTGGGAACAGGAAGAAAACCCTACCTCAGCAGAGGCGCAACCGCTCCTTCCCCGGGAAGAAGGTGGAAAGAATGCATGAAATTAGCCCCTCGCCCGCTCCCTTTTTTTATAGAAGAACATTGCTGGGGGCTGGCTTCATGTCGCGCGGCAAGAGACATGACTAGGGGAGGCTGGTCCCTCGGTAGGTAACCGCCCCTCTCCACCAATCCGAAGAAGACTGAGCCCCTGCCATGATCCCCTCTCCCGCACCATGCGCCTCTGTTACCTGCCCCACTCAATGCATGCAGCATACATGGCAAGGGATAAGGGCGTGGTGGGAAGAGTGAATTGGCAGTTACTCCCCCGTGTGTTAAAGTCATTCACGGGCCACTACAAAGGCGGCCCCACTGCAACTGGCATCCCACGACGCGCGAGAAAGCCGGAAACTAACTCAACACAGGTTAATGAAGAAGCAAAGAAGATCTCAAAGGACGAATTACCGCGACTCACTCCCTATGTACTAGATAGGGCCTACCCCAACAACACTCGGCAACGCGTTCGGACCAAGCCCGGGGGCTATTGTCGGTGCAACAAACCCCAGGTATGTTGCCTTGACTGTACACAGGCTCAAGAGCAAAGTTGCAACATTCAAGACAAAGCCATGCAAAAGAAATAGCCCTTTGAGGAATCAAAGGGCGGATCAATAAGACCAAGACCAACCCAACAAGACAGATATCACCAGGGAAAAACCACCCTCGCCGGGCAGGCGAGCCTGGCGGGGTCGAGGTTGCCCCAAGGGCAACTCTCAAGACTCCCCCGGAAGGCTTGCCGGGGACGCAGGAGGCGGATTACCCCGCCAAGGTTCCGCCGCTCCACCGCACAACAACGCAAGTCACTTATCAAGCATGGTGTCGAGCCCCCAGGTGATTATGTGGCTGTTACTGGATACGTGGCAGCCATTTCTGAAGGAGATCATCCCTAAATGACACCCATCCAGGAGACGTGTCACGTAGACAGGCGGGAAGCTGGCTGCATGGCGCGACAGGGCTGCCAGGCCACGCATCGATGTGACACTAAGTGGTGCATTTAATGCACTTTGTCCAGTCTGCAGAGTTAGGTATGATAGCACTGTGGCTATCTAATCAGTGCATAATGACTGATTTGCCAATGTGGTGACCCCTTAACCTATAAAAGTAGGGCCATCGCAACCTTAGAAAGGATTCGGACCCCCGTACTCTCGTACGCGCGTAGCTGCTCCCGCCCCGAGGCTACCTTGCTGGGCTAGAGTGCTGCACCTCCACCACAATCCATTCATCAATCCACCAAAGCAGGAGTAGGGTTTTACACCTTGCGGCGGCCCGAACCTAGGTAAAACTGCCTGTGTCATTGCTGCCATGCTGCTCTATGCTATCCGCTCTTTGTGCAATGCGCTCGTCCCCCTTGCCGAACCACAATGGGCCGATGGCCCCATAGGTGGCCATGTGAAAACCATGACATCTTTGCCGCGCCAGGTAGGGGGCAGCGCTTGCGCTAACCCGAGAGTGTAAGCAGCGCGTCATCTTCATCATCATTTTTCTTCATCAACGGCTTCATCATCCATGGCACCCAAGAAGAAATCCGGTGCTTCAGCTCACCCATCCACCTCGAAGGTCCCCTCGTATGCGGCCGCTGATGCCGTGGGGGCTGCGGAGAACATGGGAATGCCGACGCCGCAGGGAACGTGACCGACGCAAGCGGCGCCAGCACTGTTCCCCCTACGGCCGAAGCAGGAGCAGGAGGCACCGGAGGAGAGCGACATCAACAACACTCCAGCGGCCGTGCTCCACAAGGTGCGAGTGGGGAGAATATTCCGTCTCCGCCTCCCCACCTCACCGAAGGACATAGCCGCAGTGATGGCGCTCGCCCTGACGCGAATCATGACCTCCTAGCCGCCACCGCCGCGGGTGCGGCTATGGGGCATTATAATGGAGCTGAATAACCCTGTTTGCACAGATAATGAAAAAGCGCGATTACATTATAGTGGCACTAGTTGATGAAACATACACTAATATATAGAAGAAACTTCATTTTCTTAATGGGAAAATATTGTGATAGTATCATAGTATGCCATGCTGCAAGCGCGAGATGGGCCCTGCGACGCTTCATATGGTAGGCCTCATACTGGAAATCGACCCAATTCTCCCCGATACACCTTGTGCCAGTGATGAACATTAGTGTACAGCGGTAGTACAAGGAGGGGCCAGCCATTCCAATCTCTATTTTTGTGCAGATCAACTAAAATTAAGCAGCCCAGTTTGCAGAAACACTTAAACATTAACAATGGGACTAGTTGATGAAACATATACTAACAAAGAGAAGCACTTTCTTTATCTACATTGGAACTGAAATGATAGAGAGGACACTCGCTCTATTTTAACTGTATTATTACTTCATTTTATCAGTGGCACTAGGGTCGAGCAGGTGGCAAGCGAGGTGTACCATGCGTCGCAAGGATGGAGGCCGGGGGTGCTTCGACTGGGATGCTGAAGCTGGCTCTTTCAGTCCCTATCTTCCCCCCTGATGTTTCTGTGGTAGCATTTGGGTTGTAAAACAAACTTGGTCGAGTTGGTGCTGTGTCCCCCTACTTGCCTAGCTTATGTGGCGAACTTGTCTCCTGCTAGTACTCAGTCTGTTCTAGTAGTAGTTGCATAACTGCCCGTTTACACTGAGATGTTGTCGGATAATGGTTCTCTATGGCTGGGTTTCTTTAATGAAATCGGAGGAAACCCCTCTTTTCATATAAAAAATCAGTGGCACTAGCGGTGCCAAAACATTGCCTCAAATTAATAGTGCCACTAGATTAAGGTGCAAAATAATAACATTAATGCTTTATCATGGCAGTGCCAAAATAGTAGCACAAGAGCAGAGTCAACATGCAGGATCTTTGGCAAACGGTCGGACCAAAAATGAACATACCTCGTGATGGGAACCATATCTGCAGTCAACGCCATCATAGAAGGGATGACACCAGTCACCAACATGGATGATTCAATTCATGGGACCTTTTTGTGCAGTTCACCTAAAATGAAGAAATGTTTGCATCATGTAGTTAGCAAGTACCTGGTCCCATGAGCTAGCAGCTTCTTCTTCATTAGTTGCAATAAAATTGAGCAACATCAAGGTTGGTCGTGAAGCTCGTGGAATGTTCAACTATAATTTGGATATCATTTTGTGCAGTTCAACTAAGATCAAGCGTGAAATGTATATCTCTGTTTGCACAAAAAGGTGGAAAGGAGGGTGACTAACAAGTGATGAAACATACATCAAATGAAAAGAAGCATGTTCATTATCTGAATGGCGATCCTAGAAGGACAGTAGCAATTTCTAAAGCAGCAGCATTGCTAGATATTAGTGTGGGCATTAGGATTAACTATGACAACCGTTAAATACAACATTACTTTAATGGTGCCATTGCTTCATTTTACTAGCAACATTACATTAACAGCTGCTAAAGAGTTGGTATTTGGGCACGGGAGAGTAGGCGGACCAGGGTAGTTGCATTTGTAACGAAAAGAAGCAACTTATCTTAATGGGAAATTTAGCAGGACATAAAAAATAGTGCCATTGATTCATATTACTGAAAATAACATTGGTTTAACGTGTCCTTACTTTAACAGTGGGACTGCTACATTTTACGAGTGGCATTACATAAGAGGGGTTGGGGCAACAAACATCCAAACAGGATATCTAGGTTGGTCCCATTTTTGTTCGGTATAGCCACCTTATACTGTGTGAGGCTAGCAAATCTAGTGCTGGACATACTCTGTTGACTTGTCCCCCAGTCCCCACTTTCTTTCCTTTTTCAACCAATAGATCGGTTTATATCGAGTTTGTACTACGTTTCCCTTTATTTCCCTATTAGACCAAGAGACTAGTTGGATAGCCAGTCTCTGCTACTTTTCGCCCCCATTATTTCCTCTTTCGACCAAGTCCTAGATTCAGGTAACAAATCTTCCCCCACCCCCACCCCCTTTCTTCCCTGTTTGAACCAAGTAGTATACTAAATTTGACTGCATGAAGTAGTTTTACCTCTTAACAGTAAAAATTTAGGTGGCTTTCGAACAGTCGATTGATCCTATCTAC
Source organism: Thinopyrum elongatum (assembly GCA_011799875.1). NCBI lineage: Eukaryota > Viridiplantae > Streptophyta > Magnoliopsida > Poales > Poaceae > Thinopyrum > Thinopyrum elongatum. Next base: position 66,413,368 of record CM022300.1, read on the forward strand.
GAGGGGGCCTGAGAAATAGTAAAAGATACAAATGCAGCGATGTAAGGAGTTGGGGCAGTAGAGCAAGGCCGGTTTCAAAGGAAGTTATACCTGAGGGTCACCGGGATGTCGCTAGGTGGGTGGCGGGAGGCCGGATCTGCCCACACTACGGCAGCAAGGAAGAAGGGGTCGGAGGCCCTCCCTAGCCGGCGCTGCGTGTGTCAGATTTCGGGTTCCGCAAACCCTTGAGAGGTTCAAACTATGGGGTGCGTGCGAAGAACTCGTCCTCCCCAATGTGTCTACTCGCTAATCTCACAGCCTAGCTCGACGAACTGTAAGGAAAAGAGACACAGCAATTTACCCAGGTTCAGGCCACCTTGCGGTGTAAAACCCTACTCCTGCTTTGTGGTGGATTGGCCTCGAGGGGCTGAGGATGAACTAGTACAGTGGAGAACAGCCTCAGGAGGATAGGTGTTCTTGAGCTCGAGTGAGCTGGTGGAGTGAGGGTGACCTGAATGATCAGTCCAGGGGTCCGATGCGATGTGAACTATCCCGTCTCTACGGTGGTGGCTAAGTCCTATTTATAGTGGCCTTGGTCCTCTTCCCAAATGAAAGGCGGGAAGGGATCCCACAACGGCCAAATCCGAAGGGAGACAACTAGTACATGCTATCCTGACAACAGTAGTCTTCGCCTGCAAAAGCCTCTGGTTGTGACGCCATGGTGGGCTTGGTGATGACCTCTGTCCTGTCGTCCTGGCGGTCTTGGTCTTGTTGCACGGGAATGGAAACCTTTGGCTGATTCCTCGGGGCTCCATGTCTGCGCTTCCCTCTTTAGCACCAAAGAGGAAACTGGTACACTGCGCCTGCTGGCGCCCGCCTGGCCTTGGTCGTCATGGCTCACATCATCCGGACCTCATGAGGTGAGGCTTGCATAGAGATCTCCGCTCCTCGGGAGCCAGCCTGAGGAGGCCGCTCCTTTGTGGAGGTCTTGGTGTCGTCCGCCTCACGAGGCTTGGCCCCTCGTGAGGGTCTTGAGTTGTCGTCGCTGAAGCTGGGCCGTACCAGGCCATCGATGGAGCCACGCCATGGGCCGCAGGCAGGCAAGTCTGGGTACCCCCATTCCCAGAATGCCGACAGTAGCCCCCGGGCCCAAGGCGCGCTCGCACTTGGCTTCGAGGCGAAGCAAAGGGGCAAGTGCGGAGCGCCGCGGGCCCTAACCGCCTACGGCCATGGTCGACGCATGGCGATTGATGGGACGTGGGTGTCTCCGCTTCCCCACGCCGCCTCAGGAACTGCTTGACTTGACGAGACCCTGCTGCATGCAGGGAAAAACCATCATTGAGTGGGGTCGTGGAGGCCGGCGGTTGGCCTCCCTCCGGCTATAAATGAGGGGAGGGGCATAGCCCCCCTCACTCATCTTCATCTTCTTGCTGCCCGCTCCTTCTTCTTCTTCTTTGTCTCACCGTCTTGCAGTAGCATCCATGGCTCCGATCAGGAGATTGTCTTTAGCGGAGAAGGGAAAAACCCCTCGGGAGGAGCCGGGGCCACTTCCGACGAAGAAGAGGCTCGGCCGCCCTTACGACGCCGGTGAAAGGCAAGAGGTGACGCGGCCTTGGTACGAGCGGCCTCCACCTGGCTTCCCGCTTCCTCTGTACGCCCGCGCGCAGGGCTCCGGACAGGGCGGCAATGCCCAGCGCTGCGCGGGCCAGGTTCTCGGCGGACTAACCGAGGCTGCGCGGCCAGCAGGCCAGCAAACCCATGGCGAGGGGAGCTCGCACGAGTTCATGGTGTGGGCGGCAATGCCGTCGCGCACGTGGATCTGGCTCCCGAGGTTCTTCGCTGAGGAGATGCCGCCGAGGGGGCCACTTGAGCTGTGGCTGCAGCACACCGGGTGCTGCGGCCTAGCCACAGGGGCGGAGGTCAAGGTCGTCCCCCCAGGCAACATCTTCATGACCCGAGGATGGGGCGAGGTCACCCGCGCCTGCCGTCCAGAAGGGGCCCTCGCCATCCACTTTGAGTACGATGGTGCCTCTATGTTGTTCTTCAAGGTCTTCGATGAGGAGGGCCGGCGTTTGGAGTGCTGCCCCGGGGGAAGCAGTCCGTGTGGCGCCGCCGCGGATGTCGAGCCCGCCTCCGGCCTTGTCGGCAGCTCCTCCAGCAGCAGCGACGACTCCTGGGAATCCAGCGACTCTCCCGAGCCCAGCGATTCTCCGGAGTCTAGTGACGACAGCTACGTGCCGCCGAGCTCTCGCCGTGCCCGGAGCACGGCAGCGGCGTTCGCTCGGCGTCGTCGGTGATGCCCAGCAGCCGGGGTCCCTTGACATTTCCTTCTTTTGTTTCCCTGCACGGAATTGTGACAAACCCCATGGGGGTATGTAAAAAACTATAATGCTTTTGCTCCAAAGTTTATTATTCCTAGTATGATGTTGCAGCCACGCATCTTGCTTCGGCATGGTTCTCCCTTTTCGTTCTCGCGGTAGCTTAGTGCTCTACGCCGGTAGGTCCCAGTCCCCAGGCAGGCTTCAGCCATCGCTGGTATGCTAGGTCGCGATGCCGTGGTCAAGGCCAGTAGGTGAGTGGCCCGAGGTCCGATAAGAGCTCCTGAGGCGCGATGCTCAAGAGGTCCCCTTTGGCGTGCAAGCAGCTCCCTGGAGGCAGAAAAGGGAAGCGGCATTGCTAAAGCGAGATTGCGAGAATCAAAATACCGGACGATGAGGTTCACTCTGATATGCATGGGTGACTTATCTTAGTAGGCCTAAAGTGATTCCTTTGCGCAGCGCCTAATTGTGCCTTGGCAGTGATGCTTCCAGGTAGTGCTCACGCCGACCTCCCCTTCTCCCCGCTCATCTAGGTGCTCTACATCCTCGGGTCCTGACCCTCGAGCGAGGCTCCGCCGCTGCTGGTATGCCAGGTCGTGATGCCGTGGTAAAGGCCAGGGGGTGAGGCTGGAGAGTCAGTAAGAGCTCCTGAGGCGCGATGCTTAGGAGCCCCCCACCTTTAACGTGCAAGTGAATTGCGTGAAAAAGGGACGACCGGCGGGACCACCCGTGGCTAAACTCCATGGATTCCTGTGGGTTAGTGCGAGAGGAGAGTATAACTCATAATCGCGCTTGCTGTCCTGCCGCTGATCTTTCTGCAAGAAGATGAAGGCACTGAGGATCTGGTTAGGTGACGTGCGCGGGGCAGGCTGTGAGCCAGAGCTCGATCTCTCAGATTTGTCAGTGTTGCAGGGACGGACCTAAGCACAAGCGCCATGCCAGCATGTGTAGCCCCCATTGCGGAATGAGCAAGAGGCTGGTCAACAATGCGGGAGGCCGCGGAGGCGATAGAACACCAGGCAAGCAGGTGATAACATAAATCAACCCATAGATAAGGTAGAGCTAGTTCTGATAGATGCAAAACCATACATGCCGCAGGGACAGACCCACGCGGCTTGGGGATAATGCAGCCTAAGGGGCGCCCCCAACTGAACAAACCAGAAAATGTCACCTGACACCGTTGCTGAAGAGATGTTGGAGTAGCTGAAGACCCGTGCCGCAGAAGTCGCTCCTCATGAGCCACCCAGGCCCTGAACCTCAGGAGGCTCTAGGGGCCCGAGGGGTTCGCGAGGATCCATCTCCTTATCTGACAGGATCACCTGGGTTCTAGCCTCATGAGCCGCTAGGATGCCCCGCATGTGGCGCTGGAGTGCGGCAGCTGTGCTCGACAAGCCCAAGGGCATGCGAACATAGCTGTGAGGGGGACACTCGCATCGGCCGGCGCGGGATGGCCAGAAGCGCTCCTGAGATGCGGCCCTGTTGAGCCCTGGGATGTTGACGCAGACGCGCAGCTCGCTGTCCTCGCCGGGACAAGGAGCCACGCCGGGTGGTGGGCGATGGTCGCCTCGCATAGCTCTTGCCTCCTGAAGCTCCTCGATTGCCTTGGTGATGAACTCCTGAGCACCTGGCACCTCGCGCCTTGTACCCTCCTGGTGGAAGCGCGCACTGAAGCACGCCTCCACATGGTGCCCGAGCGCCTCGCTCGTGATGTTGGCAGGTCAGAGGCCCTCCAAAGGAGAGCCCCCGAGCCCAGCCTGAGAGGGGCGCCGGGCGCGCCTTCCTATGCGAGAGAGGAAGGCGCCCCATCAGTGGGCGCAGGGCCTGAGGTGGTGCCATTGGACACCCCGCTCTCCTGAGGTCCTTGGCGGAGCAGCTGCTTCTTCTTCTTGGGGACAGCCTCAGGAGGGTAGACGGTGCCTTCATCGTCTGGGTTCTCGACCGCCGTAGCCTGGTAGGCGCGCTAGAGAGAGCACACCGCGTTCTTCTCCTCGCAGGCGACCGTGATGACGCCGCAGCTCCCTGGCATCTTGAGGACTTTGTAACCATGATGAGTCACCACCATGAACTTGGCCAGGGCCGGATACCCAAGGATGGCGTTGTATGGAAGGCGAATGTGGGCGACGTCGAAGTCGATGAGCTCAGTGCGGTAGTTGTCGCGCTTGCCGAAGGTGACAGGGAGGCGGATCTGCCCTATGAGGGTGGTGGAGCTGTCGGTCACTCCTGAGAAAGGCTTGGTAGGCTGTAGCTGGTCATAGGGCACCTGGAGTCAGTCGAATGTCTCGATGGAGAGAACGTTGAGCCCCGCACCACCATCAATGAGAGTCTTGGTGACGAGCACGTTGCTGATGGTAGGCGAGCAGAGCATCGGGAGAGCGCCGGCAATTGCCGCGCACTTGAGCTGATCGGACGAGCTGAAGGTGATGGTGCACTTGGACCACCTGAGCGAACGCGTTGCCTCGAGCTTGGGGAGGGCCGCGTTCACCTCACGGGCAAACTGCTCGAAGATGCGATGAGAGGCAGGGGCCTGAGCGCCGCCCAGGATGCAGGTGATTGCACGAGGCTCCTGGAAGCCCCCAGCCCCCTCGTCCTAGTGGTGGTCGTCATTCCTTCTTGGTGGTGGCGGCAGCGGAGGAAGGACAGCGTTGCCCTGAGGACGGTCCTCACGAGGCTGGTCCCTCCAGGGGCCCTCGCGAGGCTGGCCCTGCCAGCGGTCCTCACGAGGCTGATCGCCCTATTCTTAGCGGGGGTCGCGGCCGTCCCAGCATCCTCCACCTCGGCCTCCTCCGCGGCCATAGCCTCGGTCACTGCGCTTGGGGCGTCGACCGAGGCGCCAGTCGCGGATGGCCCTGAGCTACTGGCAGTCGTTGGTGTTGTGGCTGTGCACATTGTGGAAGACGCAGAACGGGCGGCTGCCCTTGGATGACTCTGGGTGGTCGCAGCCGCGCTTCATCTCTGGTTCGGCCGCGAGCACGGCCGGTCCCTTGCGCTTCATGTCCTTCGCTTTGGCTTTCTTGTCTTCTGGGTTAGCCCCTGGGAGCTCCAGGAGAGAGAGGCGACCTTCCTCAGCTCTCGCACACTTGGTTGCCATGTTGAACATCTCCAGAGCCATGCACAGGTCCTTATGTATGGCGAGCTCCTCCTTCATCTTGATATCGCGGACGCCATCAGTGAACGCCGAGATGATGGCCTTGTCCGACACCTTGGGGATCTTGAGGCGGACGTTGTTGAAGCACTGGATGTACTTCTGCAAGGTCTCTCCTGGCTGCTGCTTGATGCGCCGCAGGTCACCCATAGCCGGTGGACGGTCGCGAGTGCCCTGGAAGTTGGTGACGAAACGCTCTCACATTTTGTCCCAGGAGGAGATCGATCCCGCGGGTAGGTTCAGGAGCCACGAGCGTGCACCATCCTTGAGGACCATGGGAAACTAGTTCGCCATAACCTTCTCGTTGCCGTTGGCTGCCTCGATGCTCAGCTCGTAGAGCTGCAGGAACTCGGCAGGGTCGGGGGTGCCGTCGTAGCGTGGAAGCAGGTCGGGCTTGAACTTCCCCGGCCAGATGATGCTGCGTAGCTCCAGAGTGAATGCGCGACAACCCGCTGTGGTCACGGGAGCCCATCGTGGAGGTGGAGCCTGGTCTTGGCGCTCGCGCGCCACCACTGCAGGCGACGCGCGGTCTTAACGTGGCGGTGCTGGGAGTGCACGAGCATCTTCTTGCGGCCGCTGCACCACCTGGCAGCTTTCATCTTCACGCACCGGCGCCCTGCGCGGCGGATCACGCCATGGGGCCTCGCGCCTTGGCCCGAGGGCGACGTCTTGATGGGGAGGTGGAGGAGGTGCTTCATGGGCTACGTCACCCGCAGCAGGCGGCGGGTGAGGCAGCGAGCAAGATGGTGCAGGAGAGTCCCCGGCGGCGCTGACGAGCTCGGCGATGAGGTCCAGCCAGTCTTTGTAGAGGTTGTCGACGGGGTGGTCCGGACAAGCATGAGACGACGAACCAGCCAGAGTCAGCGACGGGGTGGCGGTGCGCCCATCGCGCCGCACAGAAAGGTGCAGCGACAAAGCTTGCTGCTCGTGCCCCATGGGGCCGGTGGCGGCGTTCGCCACTGGAGACGGGGGACGGCGAGGGCAGCCGTCTCTCGCAGGCGCTGTCCGAGCGACGTGGGCGGTGAGGGCGGCCCGACGCTCAGTGCGAGCTCGACGAACGTCAGCCATGGAAGCGGTGGAGCGGTGGTGGATCGACCGGCGGGGGAGAGGCTCCGACGCACCCCTACCTGGCAGGCCAAATGTCAGATTTCGGGTTCCGCAAACCCTTGAGAGGTTCGAACTCTGGGGTGTGTGTGAAGAACTCGTCCTCCCCAGTCTGCCTACTCGCTAATCTCACAGCCTAGCTCGACGAACAGTAAGGAAAAGAGACACATCAGTTTACCCAGGTTCGAGCCACCTTGCAGTGTAAAACCCTACTCCTGCTTTGTGGTGGATTGGCCTCGAGGGGCTGAGGATGAACTATTACAATGGCTAACAACCTCAAGAGGAGAGGTGTTCTTGAGCTCGAGTGAGCTGGGGGAGTAAGGGTGACCTGAATGATCCATCCCGGGGTCCGATGCGATGTGAACTGTCCCGTCTCTACGGTGGTTGCTAAGTCCTATTTATAGTGGCCTTGGTCCTCTTCCCAAATGAAAGGCAGGAAGGGATCCCACAACGGCCAAATTGGAAGGGAGACAACTAGTACATGCTATCCTGACAAAAGTAGTCTTCGCCTGCAAAAGCCTCTGGTCATGACGCCGTGGTGGGCTCGGTGATGACCTCAGTACTGCCGTCCTGGTGGTCTTGGTCTTGTTGCACGGGAATGGAAACCTTTGGCTGATTCCTCGGGACTCCGCGCCTGCGCTTGCCTCTTTAGCACCAAAGAGGAAACTTGTACACTGTGCCTGCTGGCGCCCGCCTGGCCTTGGTCGTCATGGCTCACGTCATTCGGACCTCATGAGGTGAAGCTTGCATAGAGATCTCCGCTCCTCGGGAGCCAGCCTGAGGAGGCCGCTCCTCGTGGAGGTCTTGGTGTCGTCCGCCTCATGAGGCTTGGCCCCTCGCGAGGGTCTTGAGTTGTCGTTGCTGAAGCTGGGCCGTACCAGGCCGTCGATCGAGCCACGCCGTGGGCCGTAGGCAGGCAAGTCTGGGTACCCCCGTTCCCAGAACGCAGAAAGCGTGGGAGAGAACGGCAAGGCACGCTAAACGGGACGCGCCGACAGTGGGTAAGACCGTCACCGAGAACGACCGCGTGAACATTGCACCTTCTCACCTTCCTCGGCGGAGGGGATCCGGTCGGATCTGTGACCAGCGGTGAGTAGAGAGAGAGTGTGGCCACCGCTGTCATGTTTAGATCTGGAGAGGACAAGAGAGTGTGAAGAGAGCAACACTAGCAAGGAGGCGTGGAGGCTCCTGCCTATATAGTGGAGTAGTATTATTTTATCTACCGGAGCCGGCTAGACCTCATTAATGACTGTCGAGAAGTCTTCATGCATGTGCCTCGGAGGCGCAGTTGTCGTCATTTTGATCTGAAGCACCGGATTAACATATAACACAAAAAAATGCCACATGACAAGAAACCATAACCTCACTGCCCCAAGGAGACAACATGAATCCCGCCGGACAAACTAGACGAGGATCAAAGCTCAAATTAAAGACAAACTCATAGAAAAGGGGTCAATTGATAGATGTCCTAATTAATATAGCTGGCTTGGCCTAGATGGCAGCCGAGTAGTCTTCGTGCAAGTGCCCCCAATGACCAGCGCCTTGGAGGAATGCAGTTGTCGCTATTTAACCCTCGCAGTGATCCGAAGCACATGACACCTAATATTGCGAGATGACAAGAAACCTTTTTTTAGATTTCTCATCAGAACTACAGCCCTGTACAACATAGCCTGCATGATATGTAGACAATAGCCAATCCAGCCGTCTAATAGAGTCTGGTCACATGCATGGACGAACTGATCTCCCGTGTCATGCAGGGATCGTCCAGGCACCGATGTGTTTACAACACTGCTCCAGTACTATCGCTCGTCTCTCTCTTCTATTAACTCAGCCGACTTGCGGGGACGGGGGAGTGTGCCTATGGTCGGTTCTCAATTACGGTCCCACATGTGTGTGCAAACGCAATATGACGCGCGTTCCATTCGAAGAGCGGCGCGCCAGACCGACCGACCGTCTGGGGTGGGACGCGAATGCGACGAGCGTGCTGTATGCATGTGTACCACCATTTTCTTGAGGCTTTGCTCCATGGCGCAATCCATGGATACAAAATTATATTTAAAAGTCGAGGGCGGGGCTTTTCCCATGCGGTAGGTGGGGCAGTTCCGCCTAGTCGGTTCGACAGAGAGGCGAGAAGATGAGGGAGTAGGCTGCTGCAAACATAGGGTTGTGTGATTTGACGGCTCGTTACTGCTGGACAGGTGGGGCCCTGTGATTTGACTTGCCATTATCATTATTACCGTGGCGCTACGACTGGCTTGAGTCTCCCGATTCCTGACCACCTCCATGGTATACAGGTGCCAAGTACTGTACTCCTTACTCCTTCGCAAATGCAATAAATACTACGAAGAAAGAGATAGAGAGAAGTAAAAAAATACTCTTATAGCCAACCTTATAGCTAACCTTGTTGTATAAGTCACTATAAGTGATGAATATGTATGACATGCCAACATCATATAGCCTGACACACCTGGACGGAGGAAGTAGTTTCATGCATGCGAAGTAGGCAAAAAAAAAATGCTCATTTATACTCCCTCCGTCCTTAAAAGAGTGTACTTACAACTTTGTTGGAAAGTCAAACTTTTTTATGTTAGACCGTATTTATACAATAATAGACCAACATTTATGCCATCAAATTAGTAGCATTAGATTCATGATAAAATATATTTTTGTCATACACCTATTTGGTTTCACAAGCATCGATATTTTTTTGCACAAACTTGGTCAAACTTTGAGATAGTTTGACCCTCCAACAAAGTTGGAAGTACACTCTTTCAAGGACGGAGGGAGTAGCCGTCTGAAATATCCAAGGGCATGACCACACGATCAAGGCAACGGTCGTGGTAGGCGCGACCATGATACGGGCTGCTGACAACCCTTCGACCTAAGATCGAACGATCGCATGCTAAGTTGCTGAAAATTTGCAGAATAACCCTCCAGGATAGGATATTCACCCATAGGTCTAGATTCACGCCATGCAACCATTCGATCTTAGATCCAAGGGCTCTTGGAAGCCCATATCATGGGAGCATGGAAAGCTTCGTATCACCTGTAATTTTCCTGACGCTTGACGTGCGAACACACAGATGCATGAAGCCATTTAATTGGGCTTCTAGTAGACATGACATCTAATTGGGCCCCCATAGTACTGTGCATGAATCCATTTATCCACCGGGCAAGCCACTACCCTGCCATTCGCATGCCCCACTCAGCATTTTTACAATCAGAAAACCGGTAGTAGTTTGCTCCAACTCGTCCCCGGCCATCCTTTAACATTATGGCAGTTCGCTCCTAGTCGTCCCGTCCTTTCACATTACAGCAGTTCCACTAATCCTAACCCTCCTCCCAAATCCATGGCGTCCCAAATCTCCTTGATCGGCGTTGAGTACAAGGTTAGAACCATCACCGGCGATGAGTTCGACATCATCTACACCCGTTCTTCCGCGACGGTGAAAGGATGCCTTGCTCGCTTCAGACGCATGTTCGAAAAGTCAAATGGTGATGAGTGGGTCGCTGGGCTAGACATTGAGTACACCAAAGTCCTGGGAAAAGAGAAGAATCTAAAGGAGGAAGAGAGGAAGAAGCCCGTCGTGATCCAGGTTTGCGTGCATAACTTGTGCTTGGTCTACCACATATGCCATGCCGACGTTGAGTGCGAGGATTTTAAGAACTTCCTCGTGGGCGGCAAAGTCAAATTCGTTTATGTAGACTTTACGAATGACATAAAAGTCCTGGATCGGATAGGCCTCGTTGTAGGCCAGCCCTTCGACCTCCAGAGGAATGGACTGGTGTCCTCCCGTGAGCCTTCAATGTTGACCCTAGTAGCAGCCATGTTTGATCCTTCGTACGGTAAACTGACAAAACCTTCGCCCAAGTTTCATCTTGCATGGCAGTGGAATGTACTAGATAGAGACCACATCCAATACGCTGCAATGGATGCCTACCTTTGTTTCAATATCTATAAGGGTTGGATGAAGAGCGAGAGCCAAGTGTGCCGTTCAAGCAAAGAAGTATCGGCCAAGAGGAAGAGGGACAAGGACAAAGTCGAGCACGTGGATGAGGAGTCCGAGTAAGGTGGCAGTGTCGTTGCTCATGGTGGTTCTAATGCAGTGTCTACTGGATTAGTTGCTTAGTTCAATTCCAAGGTGCTTAGTTTTATTTGAGGGGTGTGTTGTGCTGAGCCCCCAGCAGAACTATGTTATGCTCCCTCTCGTTACTTTAAACTCTTCAGTACGTACATACTAGTATTTCTTACAGTTCATCTTGTAGTTGGTAGTACTACCACTTGTTTCTTCACATTATATACGTACTATATATGATATGGCCAACATCATATTGTCTATACTATAACCACGCTCTAAGCATGCCACATACGCAAAACACTTATATGAGACTAGCAAGATGCCCCTGCGTTGCACGGAACATCAAGATGCATTTGTATGAGTAGTTTATCTTGTGGGAGAAAAGGATGAACGATGGAAGGCCTTATTTGCAAATGTGGAGAGGGGTGTGGGTATCTTTTTGCAAAATTGCCATAGTTTCCTTCCTATCCGTCATATATAAATCGGACGGCCTATATTGCAGGATGGCAGGCACACCATCATCAACAACTCTGTTTTTTATAAGCGTATAGATATAGAGATAAGTAATTTAAAAAAACTTAAATGAGAGAAGTTTACCCAAAGCATGAAGGAGTTTAGTTGTCAAAGAATTAAATACGTATGCTAATTTCTTTAATAGACTTTAGCACCCCATCTAAGCACGTACTAGCTTTTTTAATAGTACTATATGCATAATTTGGCGACGAGCGCTCTCTATATGTACCACCTTTTTCTTTAATTTCATCTTGTTAGTTTTACTCCATGGCGCAATCCATCGATACTAGTACTACTCTACCAAAGTACATTTAAAAGGCTAGAGGGCGGGGCAGTCTCACTTGGTCGGCTTCACGAGAGGCGAGGGCCTTTGTGATTTGACGGCTCATTACTTCTGGAAGGTGGGGCCTTGTGATTTGACTGCTCGTATAAATGTTGCCGATGACCTGAGGAGGAGCAAAGAACCATGCGGTATACTCAAGTTTTCCATTGGAGTAGGACAAGTACGACGGAGGAGCGTGAAACACGGAAGCCCAGTCCGACATGGCGATCCCACGGCGCCGCTCATCGTTAGCATTGTTCTATTCGTGCCTCACAGAGAACATGACACATGCGGTGAAACACCCGAAGCAAAAGAAGAAACACAGGAGCAAAAGAAGAAGGAAGATTGCCCCCCAAGAAAAGAAGGAAGACGCGGACACAAGTCTGGGGCGCTGCTCTCTACTTCATGAAGAGTTGACCGCGGAGTCCTAACTCCTTCTTCATCGCCTCCACGACCTTCATCTTCTCGCTCGTCTCCTCCGCCATCTTCATTCTGTCCATGACGCGGGATTTTTCGATTCGAGCCTTCATCATCTCTTCCACGGACGCATTGCGTACCTTGACAGCAGCCGGGTGCTCGATGCGGAGCTTCACCAACTCCTCCTTCTGTTCCATGATGAGGGTGTGCAGCATCTTCACCGAGGAACTACTCTTTTCATGCAGCTTCTTCCAGCCGGTGTTCTCCTCCTTCAGCAGGTCGAGCTTGTGGCGAAGCTTCGCCTTGTCCTCCTGAAGTTGCAGGATTTCGCCGGTCGCCTTCTTACCCGAGGCAATGCTCTCCTTCAGCTGCATCACCAAGCCGGCGATCAACTCCTCCCGCTTATTGAGCTCAGTGGGCATGTCGTCGAGGCTCTCCTTCAGCAGCTCCACCAAGCCGTCAATGAACTCCTTCTGCTTATTGAGTTGGTCGGGCATGTCGTCGAGGGATAACGACTCCAGCACCGCCAGCTCGGAATGTTCGCCTCCGCGGCTAGGGCGCTCCTAGGAGCCCTCGCCTGCCCGTGAGTGATCTTTCGAGGTCTCTACGAGGCTGCGAGCCCTCTCTTTTTTTTCTGCGGCCTTGGTCACCGCTCCCTTACTATGAGTAGTTCTCGACCTAGAGCTCTACACACCGGCCATGGCAAGGATGAACGAACAAGAAAGACTTATGAGGAGGAAGGTAGAGTGATTTTCAGCTAGGTAGTTCCCCTTTTATAACCTAGTACTAGCACTAGTACTAAAACCTGCATAGTGGGAACACATTCAGGTTTGATACGTACTAGGTGTGAGCAGGTTTGCACTTAATTATAGCATGGTAGTACTACTTTGGAATGTGATGGGAACAAGCTAAAGATTAATTGATGGTTTTGGTTTCGAGGCCCGAAACGGCTCCCGATGAGTTTCCTAGAACACAAATTTCAAGTACTACTGCTCAAATGCGGTCGCACAAGTCAGTGATGTAACTGGTCGTACATGTCAGACCAAGCCGATGTGTGTCGCGGGTCCGACCGACCGTCTGTTGGTGCGACCGACCATAAGTATTATGCGAGGGAGACTTCTGGTTGTGGCTTCGGGTGATTGTGACGACCAAGAAGTCAAAAACTAGTGATAAATCAATTACCATCTTTTTCCAAATGACCAAGTATTTTCACAGGAATACAATACATATAGATGGAGTGATTGTCACGGTTGCAAACCGCCATGGCGTCGCAAGTTCACTGCAGCAGCAACCGAGTAGGTCACTGCATCGCTGGCGGGGAAGGAGGGCAGCTCACCTCGCCTACGATGCATGCCCAGCGGCGCCGCCGCAGCTGGTCCCGCGATTTGGCTTTTCCTACCACCCATTTGAATAGTTGCACCGGCTGCTTCTGCCATTAGCCCCAGCTCGAAATCAACGCGACGCTGCTAGATGCTGACATCCCTCAGCATCTCTCCCCTGAGATCGACTTGCGCCTCCGCCTTGTGCTTCGCCAGGCGCAGCTCCTTCAAACTTGTCTCCAATCGATGTGATGCTTCCTCAATCCGATTTGCCCTTGCTGCCCATGACCTGAAACGCAGCCCTAGCATGTCCTCTGGCGCCACCGATCTGTGATCCCAGAGCAATGGATCCCCTCTGAAACAGATGTGGGTTTCGCTCAAAGGCGGCAGTGCTGAGGGCCGCAGCGAGAGGGCAGCCCGCGGGATCCTGGGATCTAAGGGATCCTCCATGGCGGGATCCGGTGGGAAAGGCGGGGAGGCGAGCGTAGGCGCTGGGAGAGCCCTACAAGGCTAAGATAAAGAGTAGTACTCCACTCCGTCCATATTTAAATACAAAGGACACCAACAGTAACCCAGGCAAAAATTGATCATGCTGCCTGCGTCCTGGTTTATTGGCCCCCTTTTTATTTTGTGCCAATTTTTGACCAAAAAATTAACTAAGAAAATGTTAATGCATGTCACAAAAAATTATATCATTGGAATCAAATTTGAACATAGTTTTCGATTACATTAATTTTTTTGACATGCATAAATATTGTGTTACTTAAGATTATGGTCAAAAATTTTGCACAAAATACGAAGGAGACCAATGGAAGTAGCAACCCATGATTTAACTACTCGCATGCACGCAATGGAGTAGTAATGTCATTCTCAACTACTTCCTCCCTCACGTCCACTCAATTTGCAAGGACTGTATTAATTGACCATCAATGAAATGAACGACTTTACACGCTTCAAATTATCACATGGGGTGGATCTTTGTACAAAAATGCGTCCCACCATGTACCCGCGTGTGCGTGCGAGGGAATGAATGCATGCGTGCACATCTTCGCTTTGTGCATGTACTGCCAGTGTGCGTGAGAGAGGACGACTACATTCTTCTGGAACCAGCAGAACGTCACTATGATCAATCCACCCAAGGAGGTCGTGACAACGCCTCCACATGTGCCACGTGGCTTCATGGATGCCCCCACATCATTTTAATCATAATATATTAACTGAAAAAGGGATAGACACTATGTAGCATGCCATTGGAATTCTAATTTACATGTTTTGCACATACTGGAAGTACTAGTAAGGTACACGTGCATTGCACGCATGAGATTTGGCAACCAAATTATGAATAAATACCACACTATAGCATGTAAGCTTTGAGTCATATATCCATGATGTAGACGTTCGTTTAATTCTTATAGTTCATCTCATTCAAAATCAATTAGTTTTTATAAAAAAAACTTAATCTATTTTATAATTCATGGAATTGTGCGTTGTAAAGCATAAAGTAAAAATAAATAATGGCAATTCAACTAGAAAAAAAGTTTGGGCAATTATGATACGGAAGATTCTAAAACAAAGGAGAAGTACTTGTGTTTTGAGGTTTGTGCGTTATGCTTAAGTTCAACCATGGAGTCTTCTAGATTGTACATGTGGCAGAATCTGGTGGAATGTAGATGATATCCAACGGCCAGTAGTGCTCGGATTTGCCATCTCTGCACCGTCAGATTGGCTTCATCAAACGACCATCTTTCAAATTTATTCGCACACTATATAGGGGTATAGATATAGATATAGAGGTATAGATATAGACTAGTGGCACATCATCTAAAGCCTTTCTACACGCTCATTTTTTTTACAAATGTGGTCTACCGTGCACCCACGCGTTTGTATGTGGGAACGAGTGCGTGTGTGCACCTCTTCTCTTTCGCACACATAGTCCGTGTGTGTGAGAGATACTAAGATATGGTGAGGGAATACGTGTTAATCCAATTTGTGTGAAGGAGAGGCCTATATACATACATGTATGTGCATGGGGCCGGGGTGATATATGAGAAGGGAGGGGAGGGGTCGACCGCGCGAGATATCGATAGAGACATATAGAGGGAAAAGCTCTACGAGCGTACAAGCACTGGGATATGGGGATGGGGGCTGGAAGATGGTGCGAGGGGCCAAGTGGAGGGATACTATGAAGGAGTGCACAAGTGCGAGATCGATATTTAAAGAGAGGGGGCGAGAATGTGCGGTGTTGCGCGCTGTGGCGGAGCCATGAAAAATAAATGAGCTAGGGGACCAAGCATTGCTAATCCTTTATGGGGAGGGCCAATTCATCAACTTAAACCACTTTACCAGCAATTGATCTACTGATCACATTCATATTAGCCTCAGTATATAGTGATGTTAGGGGGAGCAGGGCCCTTGCTGCTCCTTGTCTTCGCCACTATGCGCGCGTCTGAGAGATGAAGCGGAAGGCATGGATGATGAGAGGGAGACGATGGATAGATAATGTGGGTGTATTAGCTATGTAGTCCTATATAGAGAGGTATAGATTGATCAATGTGTGCGTGGGAAAGAGGGTGAGACCTGACTAGATATATAGATCAATCGGTTTGTGTGGAAAACTGGAAAAGACCTAGCTATATATATACACACATAGAGGAACATCAATCGTTGCACATGCATGTGAGAGATAAAGAATGCCCGAAGTGATGAAGAGGGGCGATGTGTGTGTGCATGCATGGGAGACCGACCTGAAGAAAAAGATTGCATGTGTGCGATGGATAATGCCGAGTGGTAGTGTGTGTGCATGCATGCACGAGAGAAAGTTAGTGGTACAATTATAAAGGGAAGACGACTGTGTGGGTGTAAAAGACTAGGTGAGGTCATAATCAAAGTAAAGTTGACTTCAAATATTTGAATAAGAGATCATGATGTTTGAAACCCATGCATGCATAAATATAACTGAGATATGTGTGGTGTGGTTTGGAAACGAGCATGCTATACTGTATACACATTGAACAAGGTCAGACTGATTTGAATTTGAGATACCGATGGCAGGCATCATTTGGCCACATTGCATCCATGCATGGACACACTATTCAAATTGGAGATGATGGGTGGCTTTCGCATCACATATCTATATCGCTATATAGTGTGCGAATAACTTTGAAAGATGGTCGTTGGATGAAACCAATCCGACAGTGCAGAGATGGCAAATCCGAGCACTACTGGCCCTTGGATATCATCTACATTCCACCAGATTTTGCCACATGTACAATCTAGAAGACTCCATGGTTGAACTTAAGCATAATGTACAAACCTCAAAACACAAGCACTTCTCCTTTGTTCTAGAATCTTTCGTATCATAATTGCCCAATTTTTTTTTCTAGATGAATCGCCATTATTTGATTTTACTTTATGCTTTACAACGCACAATTCCATGAATATTAAAATAGATTAGTTTTTTTTATAAAAACTAATTGATTTTGAATGAGATGAACTATAAGAATTAAACGAACATCTACATCATGCATATATGACTCAAAGCTTACATGCTATAATGTGGTATTTATTCATAATTTGGTTGCCAAATCTCATGCGTGCAATGCACGTGTACCTTACTAGTCTAAATGGTGTGTGTGTGTGTTGTGCGTGTTGAACACATTGTATGTAGTATCATACATTGTTTAGATTCCAAACATCTAGCTAGAGCATAAATGTGCTATGATTTGAATTCAACATAAAATGGATACATATATTTGAATTTGAGATCGTATGCATTGGCATACCCAGCATGTGTGCAAGGTGTGCCGTGGCACACCCAGATATTTGAGAAATTATTTTTTACCATATAGTATTTTTGGCCCAAATCAAACAGCACAGGCCCAGCCCACTTCACGTGAGCGGTTGAGCGAGCCAGAGCCTAGAAGAGGCAGCAGGGTCAGGCGCAGCGCAGCAGAGCAACCTAATCCATCCCGCTGCGCTTGGGCGCTCGGCTCCTTCCACCAGGCCGCCCCGCTGCCAGCAGCCAGGACGCACCGGCGCCTCCGCCAGTCCACTCCACCAGCCACCCAGGCATGCCGCCGCTAGCCGCTCCTGGCCTCCTTCCAACAGAACGCGGCGACGCGCCGCCGTTCGCCTTCTTGGTCGGAGCAAGCACGGGACGGCGCCCGCCTCCCATCTTGATTCCTGACCGCTGTCGCCGTTCCGGGTCCGATCTCCCGAGCCGGAGGAGCTACAGGCTACACCGGTGTAGCTACTACTGGCCTACCGCCTCCGACCCTTCGCCTCATCCTCACAGCCGACCGACGCTCTCATCCAAGTGGCCAGTTCTCAGTCAGTGGGTGACCTCTTTTGAATGACTTTGTAGTTAATTTCTAATTTGCTTACGGTCAGATGTATGCAGTACTTACTGGATGTTAGGATGTATGAAATAATGAACATTGTGTGCATATTTTTTAGTCAACTACTCAATTTGCTTACAGTATGAAGTAGGAACTGATGAATATGAAGTACAGATTGTTTGCTTTGTGTGTAGTCAACTTGTTTACAGCTGAAATATTTTGTATTCAATTTGGCATTGTGTATAGATGTATGAACATGAATGTATATGATTTTTCCTTGCCTATACTGTATACAATTGATACATTGTGTATGGATGCTTATTCTTTTTTTGTGCTGTTTGTTGTAATTGTAGAACCGAAGATGAAGAGGAATGGTGACATTAAGTCCTTTTTCCGGAATTATGACGCTACTAAAAGAAAGATGGTTGCAGCCGAAGAGCAACCTGAATATGAAGATATAGTGTCAAATATTGAAGATGAAGCAGTCCTTCCTGCACCTCTAGTCCATTCTGCAGAGATTGAAGTTGATATTGAAGATGAAGAATTCCATTCCGATGCAGAGATTGAAAGTGATAGTGAAGATGAAGCGGCATCACCCCAACATCCGTGTGCAAGGCCATATAATATTCAAAGGCTTCCTCCTGATCCAGGGGAGAGGATTCCTATTTCAGAGTATGATGTCGATGATCAAGATGAAGTTCGGAGATGATACATGGCAAAGCAAGTAGTCCAACCATATGCACACAACTTTCAAGTCAGGAAAATCTATGGTAAAAATCGACACTTCAACTTTGTTTGGTTTGAGACCTACAAATGGTTAGAATATAGTGTCAAATATGAGGCCGCATTTTGCTTTGTGTGTTATTTGTTCAAAGGAAAATCGAATGGGGGGCCTAGGGGTGATGCCTTTGTTAATGGTGGTTGGAAAAATTAGTATAAGCCCGATGCATTGGTCAAACATGTTGGTGGTATTAATAGCATTCACAACAAAGCTCAAGAGAAGTACAATTTATTTGTGGCACCCCAACCATCAATTGATAACATTATGGTGAGGGTGTCTAAAGAGGATTTGCGTATGTACAAGGCTAGGCTGACTTATTCACTTATATGCTTGAGGTTTCTTTTGAACCAAGGATTGGCATTTCGTGGACATGATGAGAGTGAAGAATCTAGCCATAGGGGGAACTTTCTTGAACTTCTTAAATGGCTTTCGGAAAATGATGAAGAAGTTAATAAACTTGTTTTGAACAATGCTCCTGGGAATTGCATCTTGACTAGTCCAAAGATACAAAATCAAATAATTGAATGTTGTGCGGCGCAAACAACTAAAAGAATTATTGAAGATATTAGTGACGACCACTATGCAATCCTAGCTGATGAGTCTAGTGATGCATCTCATAAAGAACAACTTGCTCTCTGCATACGATTTGTTGACAAATCGGGAAGAGGATGTGAGAGGTTCCTTTGAGTTGTTCATGTTGCCAATACAACTTCATTGTCACTTAAGGATGCAATTCAAACTTTGCTTAAAGATCATCATTTGACTCCTTGTCAAATACGTGGGCAAGGATATGATGGGGCTAGCAAAATGAAAAGGGGAGATTAAAGGGTTGAAAACATTGATCATGAAAGAGTCACCCTCTGCCTATTACATCCATTGTTTTGCACATCAACTTCAGTTGGTTCTTATAGCTGTGGCAAAGGGCAATGAACCATGTTTGTGGTTCTTTGATCATGTTTCTTACTTGCTTAATAGTGTTGGAGTTTCTTGTAAGCGCCATGACATGCCTCAAGATGTTAGAGCTCAAAAGGTGTTGGAAGCACTTGAAATGGGTGAGATTGAAAGTGGAAGTGGGCTAAATCAAGAGATGGGACTAGCTAGACCCGGTGACACTCGTTGGGGTTCTCATTTTAAAACCATTATGCACATTGTTAGCATGTATTCCACAATCCTTGAAGTACTTGATGCTATTGGAAAAGATCCTTAACAAAAAAGTGAGTGGACAAGAATACGTGGAGTTGCTCAAGCCTTTGAATCATTTGACTTTGTTTTCAATCTTCACTTGATGCTTGTTATTCTTCGCTATACAAATGAGTTGTCCAAATCTTTGCAAAAGAGAGATCAAGATATTGTCAATGCAATGACACTTGTTAGTTTGGCAAAGAGTAGAATGCAACACATGAGGTCTCATGGTTGGGAAGAATTTCTTGCAAAGCTAACCTTATTTTGCAACAAACATGACATTCAAGTTCCTTTGTGGGAGGATATTTATGAGCCTAATCGAAGATCACATCGGTATTATGAAGTACAAACAAATGATGATCGTTATAGAAGAGAAGTATATCTTGGTGTCATTGATCAAACCATTCAAGAGCTTGACAATCGGTTTGTTGAGGTTAATACGGAGTTGCTTATTTGCATGTCGACTTTGAATCCCCTCAATTCATTTGCTTCTTATGATGCACCCAAGGTAATGAGACTTGCTGAATTCTATCCCATGGACATTTCAAGCACAGATTTGTTAAGGCTAGAATTTCAACTTGCTAATTTTATTGATGATATGAGACAAGATGATAGGTTTAGAAATGCAAGTAATATTGGTGAGCTCTCTATTAGGCTTGTTGCAACAAAGAAGCATGTTCTTTATGATTTGGTCTACTTACTCATCAAATTGATATTGATTTTAGCGGTGGCGACGGCGAGTGTTGAAAGAGTATTTTCAGCAATGAATCTAGTGAAAAATAAGTTGAGGACTACTATGAGTGATGATCGCTTGAATGATTGCTTGGTGACATTTATTGAACGGGATGTGTTCATGAAAGTAAGCGAAGATGACATAGTTGATGCTTTCATGGCAATGCAAAATCGTAGAGTTACCTAGTGATGTAATTTTCTACTTGTGCTTCTTTCATGTAAGACTACTCGTATTGTAATTGAGCACATTTGAGATATATTTTGTGAACTAAATTGTTGTGAGATTTGCGTTAAGCTACTCATGTTATTATTTTGCCATATTTTGTCTGACACATGGATTAGGTGGGAAAAAAAATTTAGAGTGTGCACACCCTACATTTTTTTCCTGGGTCCACCACTGATTGTATGTACATGTAGTTCATATTTATATGGGAATTTACTACTCCTATATTCATTTCATGTGTTGTGAAGATAATATTTAGATGGTTGTATAACTAACCCGAGTACAATCTCATTCAAATAGGGAAAATGTACTCAAATTTAGTCCATATGCTAGACAACACGAATTGTTTTTTTATTGTTGAGGGAAGTGCAAATTGATTTGGTACTGTACACGTTAAGCTTGTTGTCCTGATTTTTTTAGTTTTTTGTTGTTGTATTTGAATGCATTTCTAGTAATATAGTAAAACGGGACATGGCTCTCTCTAGTGTGGTGTGAATTGTCTTTTTTTGTACACATTAAGCTTGTTCTCCCGAAATTTCAAGCCGCGCCTTGTTATGCCGAAATTTCAAGCTAGCATCTCTGTCTATTGTGCTGCGAAACTCCCGCCTCTTCAACCCATGCCTTGTTACCCCGAAATTTTAAGATATCTCTTTGCCTCGTTGTGCTCCGAAAACTCCCTCCATTTCAACTCGCACCTTGCTATCCCAAAATTACAATGTGCGCAAGAACTCCCACCTCCTGCGAAATCCCGACACACGAAATTCCTGTGATACCCCTGAACCGAAAGAACCACCTAGCTCAAATCGGTGGGGGTACTTTTGTAACTTACCCCACATTTCAGACAAGCGTGTCCCTAAGCCATGGTTCCCCCCTCCTATCCCCTCTGCCCCCCATTCGTACACCGAGGCCGCGAAAACCCGCGAAGCCCCACACCCTCCTCCGTCTACCACCCAGCCGGAGCCTCTTCCCCGACGACGTTGTCCACCACAACACCTCGACGTCCCTCATCCACCGCACCGGATGAGGATCCGTCGTTGATCTCGTCGTCCCGCTGGTTCATCCACCCCGTCCTCCACCTCCAAGGAGCTGCCCCGACGTTCCCCTCATCTTTCGTGCCACCTCCATTCCCACACCACCATCTTCACCTGCACCACCGGAAGAGCAGCATCATCACTGATTCCTCGGATGAAGCTGAGGCCTAATCGGCGCCACCAAAGAGGTTCTACACTAATCACTGCATTTTCTTCTTGATTCGATCTCACGGTGCTGCTGGCGCTCGGTCCCGAGCCGACATGGCGCGCCAGCCACTTCCTCCATGGCGTCGCTCCCTCGGCGGCAACGTCCACATCAGTAGGAGCTGCTGCTGCTTTGGTTCTCGCTCGCGCTACTGCTCTGCTCTTGCTCTCGGTCCCCTACCTGGTCTGCTCTTGCTCTTGCTCGCGCTGCTGCTCTCGGTCTTGCTCTTGCTTGCGCTGCTGCTCTACTCTTGCTCACGCTGCTACTGCACGAGCAGCAGATCCTGCTCTCGCTCGAGCCCCTACAACTTCTACCCGAGATGCTGCTACACGACCAGCTACTCCGGGCGCTGCTGCTGCTACTCCTTTTCTGCTACTAGTGCGTTTAGTTTCGACAGTAAAATTCAGGTTCGACAACAAAATTCAGTTTCGACGGTTAAATTCAGTTTCGACAGTTAAGTTCAGAGATGAGCAGCTGATGTATTTTACATCTAGCACTTTGTGGTTATGTATTTTACATCATCTATTAGAGATGCTATTAGAATTCCACTCAGGTTAACATTGTCTCTCTTGTCCTGCTTCAGCCTCGCCGTCGTACAACTCACCGGAGCTGCTCCAACGACGAAACCCTCCATCACAGCGGAGCAGTACCCTCGGCTGCATCTCCAGACACCTAAGATCTTCTTCCCCTCCTCCGACAGACACATCAGCCAGAGCATCCTCACCGACCAACCCAATCATGCTGAGATCGACATGGCTTCGCCAAAGAGGTTGTACACTTGTTGCATCGCTTTTTTACTGTACATGTAATATATATTGTCCACTGAGCACACATAGTAACGTGAAATATGATTAGTTTCTACTACTATATGATAAGCAGTGAGGTACCAGGCAACTTAGCTATCCGTGATGGACTCTCTTGAACGCCATCATTATTTATTTCTACGCGTTTGAGCTGTGCATTTATAGATGGGCCTGGGAGTTGAGCTAGTAGGGTAGTGGCCTGGGTCCAAAGTAGTAGAAGTAGCACAAAAACATTTTTTGATTGTAGGCTTTTCCCTGTTCAAGCCTGCCTACTAGAATCACCAGTGCTTGAAAGGAAAAGTGAAGGAAAAACATAGGAATTGGAATGTTTCCTCTGGTACTACTATTCATGCATTTGGTTCAAAGGAATGGAGCAAAGGAAAACTGTAGGATTTGTTCCTTTAGTGTCTACTTGAAAGAAAAACTGTAGGAATATTAATATCCACTTGTCCTCCTTTTCAAATTTCTATTCAAGAAGCACAAGAATAAGAGATAGTAGCATAATAGCATTATAACCATACATTTTCCTGTCTTTTGACTTAATCTCACCATGCTTCTTTGCATCATGTTGTAACACCCTGGATTTTGCCCATTTTCTTTTGCTTTTAATTTTGGTCCGGATTTGCTTTTCTGTGACTTAGTGGTCTTGAAACCTAGAGAGATCACCTATGATTCCTCTCCCCAGTGGCTTGTCAACTTCCAAACCATCCCAAGACCATGTCATTTCCATCTTGGGCCAATCCCAATATTCTTTTTCTTGGGAATATTCCTTTTTCTATTAAAGGAATAACCCCGTTTGCTCTGAGTTGTGAAGCAACTCACATTTCCATCATTCCCAAAATTCCCAAATAATTTTCATAAATTGTTTGGGTCATATATTCCACAAATATGTCAAACCTTTCCTTGCCATGTTCAAAAATATTTCACAAATATTCCTTTTCTGATTTTGCCTTATCTGTCAGATTGAGAAGCAAGTACCCTTTATATTTAATTGCTTGCTCTCAAACTTTTTGTGCACTCTTTCCAACCCGTATCATTGCCACATGCCAAAATTCAACTTTATTTGGGTAATAAATCTCCTTTGGCTAATTTCCAAAGTTTCTGGTCAACTAGAACCTTTGTGAAGCAAGTGCTAGCTAGGAGTATCCAAATGAGTTGAAATTTTGCAAGCATCTTCATATTCCAAAATCATGAATCTCCACCAAATTTCAACCCTATCCAAGCATCTATGAGAGAACAGCATCAAATCTTGGTTTCTGGTCATATTTTCCTGTTGTGAGGCAACTATATTTTATATTGCTTCATAATTGCTGAAAATTTACCAGAGCCTTCTCCTACCCATATTATCACCTCTCCACAAAATTTGGGCTCAATTCATCTACCCAATAATTCCCTAGAATTTCCCTAAGATTCTGTCCAGTGGGGTGCTGTGTGAAGGAAGTACCACTCTGGTTTATCCAAATGGTATGAAATTTATACAGTATCCTCATATGACCAAATCTTCATGTTATACCAAATTTCAGCTCAAGTGGCTTCTTCATTCGAGTGCACCATCATGATCTTGATTCTGGACCAATTGTGCTGTTGCAAAGCAACTATGATGTGTATTGGTCCAATTCCTTCCAAAACCCCCAGGATTATAGTCCTTCCTCATCTAAACATCCCAGACAACTTATTTGGCTCTAATCACATCTCTGTTGATCACTGTATCATGATTCAGTCTGATACAGCAAAGTTTCAGTGAATCCACACTTCACCTCAGAGCTTTTCTAGTCGATCTATCACCTCAGGTGCAATGTAGTTTGGAGGGACTACACACCAGACAAGATTTCGTGCCAAGGACGTGGCCGTGCGCCATATGCACATGG
The DNA here is from genome assembly GCA_011799875.1 of Thinopyrum elongatum. Taxonomy (NCBI): domain Eukaryota; kingdom Viridiplantae; phylum Streptophyta; class Magnoliopsida; order Poales; family Poaceae; genus Thinopyrum; species Thinopyrum elongatum. The sequence goes on from CM022300.1 coordinate 66,437,723, forward strand.
TGACCATGTGTTTGACTTGCCAAATCGCTCGCTCTGTGCATGGGACCCTTGGCCTCGTCCGTTTCCTCGCTCGTTCGACACCACATCATGTCCAGCGGCTTCTTTTCGTCGTCGCCCTCGCTCTGGACCCCTCTCCCCCCCTCTCCCGTCTCTTCCTGCGCAGTGCACAGCCGCGCCCGTAACATGGCCGCCCCTGTCGCCGACGAGACCGGTCGATGGAGCCCTCCCGAACCTCCCCGGCCGCGCCTGAACCCTCTCCGCCCTCTGTGAAGCTCGCTGATGCTTCTCCTCCCCTCCAGGCAAGCTCCCGAAGCATCGGGACGCCCGTGCACGTGGCACCGTGGCCTTGCCCGGACCTCCTCGTCACTCGCCTATTTATAGGCTGCCCCGAGCCCTTCCAAGCTCACCATCGGGCCCCACCACCCAGCGGACCCCACCCGTCAGCCACAAGGCGGAGTCAACGCCCGGGCCCGCGTGGATAAGTGGAGGCGTAAACTCGGGTTTACGTTTTCACTTTCTGAAAGCGTACTTTGGTGCTTCTTCGGGCCCAAATGCGTTTTCTCTTCTGGAACGTGTATCTTTCAGAAATGCGCGATCTGTTTTTCTGCTGAGGACCCGTTTGTGAAGATTTTATTTACAGACAGGTCCCTGGCAGAAAAACTATCACAACTTTTTAACCGAGACTCCGATCGAGGTGAATCCAACGCCCACGTCTTCGTCTTGTCGAGCCCGTCATGCTGGTATTACTTTCACTATGTGGTCCCATAGTGAAAATGACCATTTTGCCCTTGTCCGTAAACAACCCCTCCGAGAGAGAACTATTTCTGGCAATTTCCTCCGCGACCATTCCGCACTTCTTCCCGATGGTTCCTTCATCCCGAGGCAAGCCACAACTCTCATCTGCATCATCGCATTGCAATGTCATAGTTTAACTATTTACTTTAATAGTAAGTATGATTATTTGTGAAATGAATTGGATTATGCAATGTTGGAGTTAATTCTCGGATAGGTGACTGCCATGTTGGGTACCAGACTATTAGTGACTAGTAGTTTACTCACTCGTTGATGCTAAGATGTTGAGATCACTGTCTATGATTATTTTGGAGTTCATCCGGCAGTTCGTAGAGATGAATTAGTAGCAGTGGCTTAAGCATACTGGTTATCGGAGTGTCAGCCATGACGGAAATATTATTCGGGGATTAGATATTTCATGGTTGACCTTGAGTCACCTGTCCGGACTTATCCGTGTAGCCACATTTGCCGGTATGGGACGGCCTTGACTTGGTCTGATCGTGTGCTCTTTCACCGGTACCGCCCGACAGGGAAGGTTATGCGTGCGCGCTACCCTGGCCCGGTAGGCGGCGATAACCTTGTGAGCCCAGTTGAGTTTTGTGCCGGCGTCCCCGTTTGGGACAGTATAGTTTGGCCATGACGGTGGCAAGTGTCACAAGGTGACAAGGGGCCACCCAAGGCTTGACTCCGAGGGAGTGCGATTGCCGGTGGTACGATGGGAGCGTCACGGGTCAGGCAGGTTTCATTGGAGCAACACTGGTCCACCCGAATGGGATCACGAGGTCAGTGCTCCATAGTGTGGGTAAAGTATGCAACCTCTGCAGAGTGTAAAAATCTATTCGAATAGCCGTGTCCACGGTATTGGACAGTCTGTCCAGACCTCACTAGGTGGTCAACCATGGTAGTGATGATAATGATGGAAGAACTCGTCGTATGATCAGAAGTACTCGGTGGTTCATGAGTATTCTGAGGGTTGTGAGACAACCCGGAGGAGAGTAAGTTTGTCAGACTTGTCGTGCAGATGGAATCAGGTATTTGATATGTTAGCCATGGGATGGCTGTGAGTTGAGTGGTCGGATGACCACATGCTTGGGGATTGGACTTGGTACAGGTTCGGATTGGAGCCTGAGATTATTCGGAGTATGAATTAAATATACCTTACCTTATTGCATTTACTTCAGAAGTTATCTTGCTGGATAACCCTGCTTGTTAGTTTTGGATTGCTATGATGTTGTCTTGCTTTAATGCTGATGTTTGCTGTGAGCTTGCGAGTACATTCAAAGTACTCACCTGGCGTGTCATGCCAGTTTGCAGGTCATGCCGTGATTGCTTGCTTGCCGAGGATCCTGTGCTTGCGATCTAGGATACGCGTTCTAGCCAGAGTCCCTGCGGAGTGGAGTCCATCACCGCCATCGCCGTTCCGCTGCCGAGAAAGTTAATCCGCTGTTAGCATAGAGCTACCCCGGGCAGGCGTAGTGTCGCCGTGCCGATGTAAGCCTTGTACCCTTGTAACCTTATCCATTGTAACAAAGAGCTGATTTGTTCTATGCCAACAGTGCCATATTCCAGAAGACTTGTCCCTGGGCTGGAATACGGGGCGTTCCGGTCTTCTCTGAGCTGAGGTGCCACACAAGTTGGTATCAGAGCAGGTCTAGCTATAGGACGCGCGGTCTAGGTGCGAGCGTTAGTAACCGGTAGTATAGGATCCAGTTGGTTTGCTGCACTTGTTTGTTGCATTTGCTTGTGCATAGCATGCATATAGAATATTTATCTTATCACTAACGATGGATCTGGTGAGTGTAGGTGGCATCGGTTTCGATTCCCTACCTGTGCTCTCCAGTTTGCATATTTGTTCCTTGGTGTGGTGTCATCTCCGTCCGAGCGGAGTGATGCCAGGGTGCTTAGGGGTGTCGATCACTAGCAAGATTGATGCACCAGTACCCCACCAATATATTCTCTTCAGCCACCCCTATCGTTTCGGTGATAGACATTTTTCTATCCCGGATCGTGCCATTCCTCTAGCCGTTTTGGCAACCCTAACTGATCCTGGTTATCAGAAAAGGTCAATGCCTGCAAGCCTTTGTCTCCACTATTAACTCATTTCGCCACCTATCCTTTGGACGTGTACGGTTTTCTTCCGTACACTTGATGATGATGTGGTCGTAACTTCTGTGTTCCGACCCTCGATCACCAAGTTCGTCCTCGCCACCGGTTCCAACGGTGTGAAGCTCGTGTTTGGTGTAGCCTTGTTTACACCAATTTTCTTCCACACATTGATTCACTTTCGTGCACATCACCACAGCATGTTAGACCGTTATACCGGAGTTCTTGCGAGATTTGTGTGCTTAAGTAGGAATGCATATTATTGCTGTGAATAGCTGTAGAATGTGATATTGCTTGTGTGTGTGTGATCTTGCTTGTTTTGTGTGCTTTTGTTTAGTCGTTTCTTTTGTTTCTTTATTTGGGCCCTTGGTGTTACCTTATTTTCCCCTTAAGGAAGTTGCTCACCGACCCTGAACCCAAAGAGTCAGTGAAGAGACAGCCATTTGGAAGCTCAGCCCAGCAATATGGAATTTCTCGCTGACTGCCTGATATTGGGAATATTTGGTCTGATTATAAATGATATCCTGGCTGGATTGATTATCAGCATCAAGTATACCTCAGTGTGCAACTTTCACAGCGGCAATGATCAAATCCGCAAGAAGGCGAGATGTGTGCATGATCCACAGTGCATTCCGTGCCGAAGGTATGATTCATATATGCAAGGTTTGAGTCTGCTATGAGTACAATCTGAACCCGGCCATGTCTTGGAAGCAAGCCAGAATGTGCTTAGTGTACAAGAAGAAGGATAGCCGAATACACTGTTGCATACAACAAGTAACCGACAGCAGTAACCTCAAGATATATATATATATATATATATATGCACTCAGTCTGCACATGGCAACAAGGAAGCTTCAGATGTAAGCAACCCAGTTTTTCCCTACAAGCTACCTGAGAAGCGTACGACGCAAGGATCCCGGTGTCTTCCTCAATACGACACATGGACATCTTCCAATGCAAGTTAGCAGCATATGATAATGCATCCCCAGGGTAAGATCCGCAACAGTTGGTCCAAAGGCAAAAAAAAATCAGTCAGGACACAAGCTTGCCTCGGAAATCAAGTGGCCAGCTACACATGTTTCCATAGATATGGTGGACATGCTGCCAAGGTCATATGGGTTACTCATACAATGATGCCATCTCGGTGAGGATCCGACTTTTGTACGAACTATGTAAGAAGAAGAGAATGCCAGTTATACACTTCAGTGTGATGACCAACCACCTATGGAGTAAGCCAACCATCTGTGAGCTGTATGGGACACGGATGAACCCTTGCCCATCTTTCTTTAGTGACGGCACCACGCCTGTGTTCTGAGCTGTTTCCGGCCGTCCGGGGTGGATGCCGATTTTTATTTCTCTTGTCAGCAACTGTCCGTGTTCTGAGCTGCTTTTCGGCCGTCTCGGGCAGCTGTTGAATTTCTCTTCGTAGCAATGACCCTATGCTCTGAGCTGTTTTTTCGGCCGTCTTAGGGAGTTGCTACTTTCTTCTTATCGACACCGTCTCATGCTCTGAGCTGCTTTTCAGCCGTCTTGAGTCAGGGTTGAGTTATTCCAGTAAAAGTCCTAGATCTGAGTTGTAAAGACCGTTCTGGTGGCTACTCGTTTATTTGCCGTTTTATCCAAGGGTTCAGACGATCGTTACCTACAGCTACAACTTGTAAAGTAATATGCCTGCCGGAATATTGCACCTGACAACACCCATGGTCACACGGAGAATCAAAGAACACATAAGGCAAGGTCCTTTGATAAAGGATCCAGGCAAAGAGAACCATAATGAAGGAGCAAAGATTTGGCCGTAAAGGTATGATAATGGTTGCAAGATCAACATGGTACAGATACTCAGAGTAATCGGGTTAGATACCGACCACCATGGGTACACACCCACGGGGTCTATTCCATTTGCAAGGACCCCATATCAAGACAACTCGCCCAGCCAACCAGATATGCTTAGAATTGTCATAAGAAGGGCAACCAAGCTGGTCAGGTCAGCCGAAAGAATAACTCAGCAGTTCAAATTCAGCAACCATATTAAAGCATTACTCGGCCAACCAACCATATGGAGATACTGACAGACTGAGTAGTCAGAAGGATGAACAACAGTCTCGAAGCATGTGTCCCCACAGATGGGAATCAGTTAAGGACTAACCTGCCGTGAACAAGATTCTGTTGCCAGGACCACTGTCTGTCAAGTCTATGGATAATATCACCGTACACCTTTATGCTGGTCACGACAGGTGACAATCAAACATTTGGCAGGAGCTTTATACCCGAGCCAATGGAGATACCCTAGATGACTCAGCAATCCGTGCGAGAAGTCAGATTCCGCCAGGAGAACGGTACGATTCATAGTACTGTTTTGAGCCTGGAGGACACACTACCATTTGAAGTCACCCAATGCAATGAGTAAAAGATTTCGTACCCACCAAGGGAATTTGCTCACAAGTCATTGAACGGTCGTTCGTATTGGACCTTGTCACGACACGTCCATAAGGAACCACCCTCAGACTTATGAACCGGGCACAAAGTTCGGTCCGGATAATTTATTGCCCAGACAGGTCAGTAGACACCAAAGGATTGGAGTCAGAGTAGCATATGAGGTTAGATTTGCCAGAAAAAGGATCCAGTGAAGCAACCCACCCCGAAGCAAGGCAGTCAGACATATGAAATTCAGTGGGAACATTATACAAAGATAAAAAGGAAACCCGAATTAGAAACGGTTTCCTCAAAGAGGAAATGTTCATGTTTGATCCCTGAGCAACCAAATCTCGAGGACGAGATTTCTTTAAGGGGGGTAGGTTTGTAACACCCTGGATTTTGCCCATTTTCTTTTGCTTTTAATTTTGGTCCGGATTTGCTTTTCTGTGACTTAGTGGTCTTGAAACCTGGAGAGATCACCTTTGATTCCTCTCCCCAGTGGCTTGTCGACTTCCAAACCATCCCAAGACCATGTCATTTCCATCTTGGACCAATCCCAATATTCTTTTTCTTGGGAATATTCCTTTTTCCATTAAAGGAATAACCCCGTTTGCTCTGAGTTGTGAATCAACTCACATTTCCATCATTCCCAAAATTCCCAAATAATTCTCATAAATTGTTTGGGTCATATATTCCACAAATATGTCAAACCTTTCCTTGCCATGTTAAAAAATATTTCACAAATATTCCTTTTCTGATTTTGCCTTATCTGTCAGATTGAGAAGCAAGTACCCTTTATATTTAATTGCTTGCTCTCAAACTTTTTGTGCATTCTTTCCAACCCATATCATTGCCACATGCCAAAATACAACTTTATTTGGGTAATAAATCTCCTTTGGCTAATTTCCAAAGTTTCTGGTCAACTAGAACCTTTGTGAAGCAAGTGCTAGCTAGGAGTATCCAAATGAGTTGAAATTTTGCAAGCATCTTCATATTCCAAAATCATGAATCTCCACCAAATTTCAACCCTATCCAAGCATCTATGATAGAACAGCATCAAATCTTGGTTTCTGGTCATATTTTCCTGTTGTGAAGCAACTATATTTTATATTGCTTCATAATTGCTGAAAATTTACCAGAGCCTTCTCCTACCCATATTATCACCTCTACACAAAAATTGGGCTCAATTCATCTACCCAATAATTCCCTAGAATTTCCCTAAGATTATGTCCAGTGGGGTGCTGTGTGAAGGAAGTACCACTCTGGTTTATCCAAATGGTATGAAATTTATATAGTATCCTCATATGACCAAATCTTCATGTTATACCAAATTTCAGCTCAAGTGGCTTCTTCATTCGAGTGCACCATCATGATCTTGATTCTGGACCAATTGTGCTGTTGCAAAGCAACTATGATGTGTATTGGTCCAATTCCTTCCAAAACCCCCAGGATTATAGTCCTTCCTCATCTAAACATCCCAGACAACTTATTTGGCTCTAATCACATCTCTGTTGATCACTGTATCATGATTCAGTCTGATACAGCAAAGTTTCAGTGAATCCTCACTTCACCTCAGAGCTTTTCTAGTCGATCTATCACCTCAGGTGCAATGTAGTTTGGAGGGACTACACACCAGACAAGATTTCGTGCCAAGGACATGGCCGTGGCGCCATATGCACATGGTGACCACGTGTTTGACTTGCCAAATCACGCGCTCTGTGCATGGGACCCTTGGCCTCGTCCGTTTCCTCGCTCGTTCGACACCACATCATGTCAAGCGGCTTCGTTTCATCGTCGCCCTCGCTCTGGACCCCTCTCCCCCCCTCTCCCGTCTCTTCCTGCGCAGTGCACAGCCGCGCCCGTAACATGGCCGCCCCTGTCGCCGACGAGACCGGTCAATGGAGCCCTCCCGAACCTCCCCGGCCGCGCCTGAACCCTCTCCGCCCTCTGTGAAGCTCGCTGATGCTTCTCCTCCCCTCCAGGCGAGCTCCCGAAGCATCGGGACGCCCGTGCACGTGGCACCGTGGCCGTGCCCGAACCTCCTCGTCACTCGCCTATTTATAGGCTGCCCCGAGCCCTTCCAAGCTCACCATCGGGCCCCACCACCCAGCGGACCCCACCCGTCAGCCACAAGGCGGAGTCAACGCCCGGGCCCGCGTGGATAAGTGGAGGCGTAAACTCGGGTTTACGTTTTCACTTTCTGAAAGCGTACTTTGGTGCTTCTTCGGGCCCAAATGCGTTTTCTCTTCTGGAACGTGTATCTTTCAGAAATGCGTGATCTGTTTTTCTGCTGAGGACCCGTTTGTGAAGATTTTATTTACAGACAGGTCCCTGGCAGAAAAACTATCACAACTTTTTAACCGAGACTCCGATCGAGGTGAATCCAACGCCCACGTCTTCGTCTTGTCGAGCCCGTCATGCTGGTATTACTTTCACTATGTGGTCCCATAGTGAAAATGACCATTTTGCCCTTGTCCGTAAACAGCCCCTCCGAGAGAGAACTGTTTCTGGCAATTTCCTCCGCGACCATTCCGCACTTCTTCCCGATGGTTCCTTCATCCCCAGGCAAGCCACAACTCTCATCTGCATCATCGCATTGCAATGTCATAGTTTAACTATTTACTTTAATAGTAAGTATGATTATTTGTGAAATGAATTGGATTATGCAATGTTGGAGTTAATTCTCGGATAGGTGACTACCATGTTGGGTACCGGACTATTAGTGACTAGTAGTTTACTCACTCGTTGATGCTAAGATGTTGAGATCACTGTCTATGATTATTTTGGAGTTCATCCGGCAGTTCGTAGAGATGAATTAGTAGCAGTGGCTTAAGCATACTGGTTATCGGAGTGTCAGCCATGACAGAAATATTATTCGGGGATTAGATATTTCATGGTTGACCTTGAGTCACCTGTCCGGACTTATCCGTGCAGCCACATTTGCCGGTATGGGACGGCCTTGACTTGGTCTGATCGCGTGCTCTTTCACCGGTACCGCCCGACAGGGAAGGTTATGCGTGCGCGCTACCCTGGCCCGGTAGGCGGCGATAACCTTGTGAGCCCAGTTGAGTTTTGTGCCGGCGTCCCTGTTTGGGACAGTATAGTTTGGCCACGACGGTGGCAAGTGTCACGAGGTGACAAGGGGCCACCCAAGGCTTGACTCCGAGGGAGTGCGATTGCCGGTGGTACGATGGGAGAGTCACGGGTCAGGCAGGTTTCGTTGGAGCAACACTGGTCCACCCGAATGGGATCACGAGGTCAGTGCTCCATAGTGTGGGTAAAGTGCGCAACCTCTGCAGAGTGTAAAAATCTATTCGAATAGCCGTGTCCACGGTATTGGACAGTCCGTCCAGACCTTACTAGGTGGTCAACCATGGTAGTGATGATAATGATGGAAGAACTCGTCGTATGATCAGAAGTACTCGGTGGTTCATGAGTATTCTGAGGGTTGTGAGATAACCCGGAGGAGAGTAAGTTTGTCAGACTTGTCGTGCAGATGGAATCAGGTATTTGATATGTTAGCCATGGGATGGCTGTGAGTTGAGTGGTCGGATGACCACATGCTTGGGGATTGGACTTGGTACAGGTTCGGATTGGAGCCTGAGATTATTCGGAGTATGAATTAAATATACCTTACCTTATTGCATTTACTTCAGAAGTTATCTTGCTGGATAACCCTGCTTGTTAGTTTTGGATTGCTATGATGTTGTCTTGCTTTAATGCTGATGTTTGCTGTGAGCTTGCGAGTACATTCAAAGTACTCACCTGGCGTGTCATGCCAGTTTGCAGGTCATGCCGTGATTGCTTGCTTGCCGAGGATCCTGTGCTTGCGATCTAGGATACGCGTTCTAGCCAGAGTCCCTGCGGAGTGGAGTCCATCACCGTCGTCGTTGTTCCGCTGCCGAGAGATTTACTCCGCTGTTAGCATAGAGCTACCCCGGGCAGGCATAGTGTTGCCGTGCCGATGTAATCCTTGTACCGTTGTAACCATATCTATTGCAATAAAGAGCTGATTTGTTCTATGCCAACAGTGCCGTATTCCAGAAGACTTGTCCTTGGGCTGGAATACGGGGCGGTCCGGTTTACTCTGAGCCGTGGTGCCACACATGTGATCTTCCAATTCTTGTGAACCAAACACCCAGATTGGCAGAAATCCTATGTTTTTAAATTCTCTGTTTTGCACGTGCATTCCTATCCTATTCATGTGTATTTCCTATCCCTGCATTGTTAGAATCCTCCAATTCAAAGAAGCCCTTACAGAATTACTTCTGTTACAGATATGTGTCAAAGAAAACCTTGTGTGGTTTGTCCCGCTCCTGCTGCGCTGTGGTCCACCCCAGCTCAGCTACTCCAACGATGGAAGGGTTCACCACAACAGGGATCCGCCGTCCAGACTGTCTTTCGCCGCCTCAGATCTTCTTCCCCGCCACAGGCAGCCATGACAACTACATTACCATCATCAACTAAGTAGATGACCTTGAGGACTACACGGGTCCGCAAGAGAGGTCGCACTTTTTCGTGTCTGCTTACGTTATGCATCGCTTAATATGATGACATGCTACTTTATCATCCTGTTCACCGATTAGACTTCGAGTCAGGTCCAAGCTAATGCTCAAACTTGAGTTTTTAAATAGTTGCGGGCTACATATTAGGGCAGCAATCAATACTATCTGTCTACTATCTGGTTAATCTCGGGTGTCTACTATGAGTTTCATGTTGGGTGGAAACAAACATTAAAAGAGCCATTATCTGTATTTTTTAACTGAAGCTATTATCTTCCTGCTATCATTGGTTTTGGGTTTATCCACAGTTTGCTACCATCACTCTGGATTTGTGCATGCACTCCTTACATAATCTTACTATGTTTTATTCCTATGCATGTCAGTTATTGTACACAATGGTACTGAACCTGTAGAGCAAAAGAGACGAGCCTTGTGTGGCAATAAAATTTCAAGCAGACATCGCTCCATGGTGGGCGCAAAAGCAACCCCCTCTCCCCCCATTCCAGACTGTAATCAAGAGAAAGATAACTACTCAGAGGGGGATTCAGAGCCGACCACTCCTATTTACCCCCTGAGGTGTTTTGCTCTAACTTGGCATGCTGATGTTGGTCATATCATGCATATGGTGCCTTGCATTGCTTACTTTATACATAAAATATGTCATCTGCTTAGTTTAGACATGCATTGTGTGAATGCCATCTTTTTAGTTTCTATATCATATATGTGAATCATGAAATGCCATCTTGTTTAGCCAGGCATCATATATGTGAATTTTGCAATGCCATCCTAGTTAGCCAGTCATCTTATATGTGAATTATATCATGCCATCCTTTTTTATAACATATTAAATTTGTCAACAATTTTAGTATATTCAATTACTCTTCCTGTGCATCAGCAATTCGACACGGTCATGGAAAAATCTGGAGTGAAAACAAGGTCTTTAGAGCAGACAATGCTATCTAACGAAGCGAATGTCTTGCTGGTTACGGATAGCTCCTTAGAGGAGGATTCAGAGACAGATGACCAATCCTATTTCCCCCCCAAGGGGCATGCTCTAACTTGGCAGGGTTATATTGCTCAAATCGTGCATATGGTGTCTTCCATTGGCATGTCATTTGCTTAGTTTAGACATGCTTTGTGTGAATGCCACCTGTTTAGTGTCTAATTACCATATATGTGAATTTTGTAATGCCATCTTATTGCATGACATTATATATGTGAATTATGCAATGCTATCCTGTTGCAAGGCATTATGTATGTGAATTATGCAATGCCATGCTGTTTACCCAAGCGTCATATATGTGAATTATATCATGCCATCCTTTTTTTGTATTACTCATTCCATTTGTCGACAATGTTTGTATATTCAACTGCTCTTAATGTGCATCAGCCATTTGAATTGGTGATGGAAAAATCTGGAGTGAAAACAAGGTCCTCAGAGCAGACAATGCTACCTGCTGAAGCAGATATCTTGCTGGTTACAGATAGCTCCTCAGAGGAGGATTCAGAGGCAGATGACCAGTCCAATTTTCCCCCTTAGGTGTATGCTCAAACTTGGCAGGGTTATATTACTCATATCATGCATATGTTGTCTTGCAATGCTTAGTTTTTACATGATATAAAAAATATTGAATGCCATCTGCTAATTGACACATCATATATGCGATTGCCCTCTGCTCACTTGCTTAGTATATAAATCATATATTTGAATTATATCATGCCATGATGTTTACATAGACAGCATGTATCTGAATTATGGCATGCCAACCCATTTTCTAAAGACATAATATAGTTATATCATCTCATCATGTTTACATAGTCATCATATTTTGAATTATGTCATTCTATCCGTGAATTATATCATGCCATCATGTTTCCATCGACGGCATGTTTGTGAATTATGGCATGCCAACCACTTTAATAGACACATCGTATAGTTATATCATCTCATCCTGTTTACATAGTCATCATATTTTGAAGTATGTCATTCTATCCTGTTTAGTTAGCCATCATATATGTGAAATTGTGTCATGCTATCCTGTTTAATTAGCCATCATATATGTGAAATTATGTCATGCTATCCTGTTTGGTTAGACAACATAAATGTGAATTATTTCATGCCCTGTTTTCTTCCCTACTATCCATTCAACCTGTCTATCTTACAATGTCTGTACATTCAATTACTTTTCTTGTTTATCAGCCATTTGAATTGGAGGGGGTGATGGCAGTATCTATGGGAGTAAAAACACGGTCTTCAGAAAAGATCGTGCTACCCGTCGATGCAGATAGAACCACGGTTGTACTTGCCCAAGAACCAGCCCCACCACACATAACCCAGACTCACGCAGATTGTACCCCTACCCAGTTGGACAGAGAACTAGCTACACCCCTTCTAACCCCAATCCCAGCAGATAGTAACCCAGTTCTAGTTGACACAACACCGTCTCCACCACAGAGCACCAAAACACGAGCAGTTAGTAAGGCAACTGCAGTGCCCAAAGCACGAGGACCACCACTCTGAACCCCAAGTCAACGCTTAAAGCAGAAGAAGAATTGTTCTCAGGTCAGGTTCCGTAGCTATGGTTCATACTCCTTTGCTCTTGGATCACTATATTTACTCATACCAACTAATTTCAAATTTGAAGGACACAATTAAAACTCCAATGGCGCAACAAGTATGTTTTAAACTGTTTCTTTAACGCGTTTGCTGTTGTAACTTGCTCTATGTTGATTTCAGTTTTAATTGAATAAATAGTTATGTTCTCATGCCATGCACATCACAAGTGTTGTTAGTGCTATGTAGTTTCCCACACTTATATTCTGTCTATGTTGCTTTGTCCTAAATAGATATGAGTTGAACTGTCTCTATCTTGATTTGGCAACATAAACTAGAATGATATAGACCATACAGTGACCATACTACATAGATATAAGTTTGTTTCATTCTGTTATCCTGTCCACCTTACTACTGAACTGGTTTACCAAAATGAGTTTCATATACAACATGGTAAACCTGTGATGTGTCTGCTTGTTTCTCTTTTAGAATACGGACAAAATACTGGAGAAGAGTACCCCGTTATGCAATGGTAAAGGAAGTAATGCAGATAAGGTTCAAGATAGTGAGATATCCCTGTTGGTCTCCAAGAAAGCTGATAAAAACTATCTTGAAGACAGTGAGACAACCCCAAAGTCCTGTCTTGATGTAGTGTTCGAATTACTGGCCACTACTGCTGGCACCAGCTCTTCGAACTCACTGCCTGAATCAGTTCGGCTTCTTGAGTCTCAACTTCAAGTTGAAAGACATCGATCAGATGTGCTGTGACAGGAAGCCGAAGGACTGAGGAAGTCCCTGCAGAATTCAGATGCATACTTTCTGGTGCAACAACAAGCGCTGGAGGATTTAAGCGCCAAACAAGAGAAAGCTAAATAAGCTTGCTAAGCGTCTTGCCAGCATGGTGGATACCCAAGATATTGTTTCTTGAGCTCTTGTGAAGTGGTTTCAGTGCTGGACTTGTTTTGCCGCGGCGTTTATTTGCACTGGTCGCCAACTTTGACAACCAGTGTATGTAATATGTTGCTTCGTTCCTCATATTTGCACTGGTGGTGAACTTTGATGCCCAGTGGATGTAATATGTGTAATAGCCGTGATAGCCTAGCGTAAGTTGCTTGCTTATTTATTTCCTTGTTGTCTTGTTTATTTGTTTGCTTGTAGTTAGTGCAGTTCTTTTTCCGCGGTTTGCTAGTGGCCGCAATAACCTATTTTTTAAAACTAGGCCACAATAACCATGGTTTACATATCTACTGTAGTGACCATGGGCCAACTATGGGCCGTAGAAACAATGGGCCTTCTACGGGTCGTAGAAACAATGGGCCTTCTACGGGCCATAGAATCAATGGGCCTTCTACGGGTCATATGATCGGTTGGCCAAACATGGGCCAATAATGGACCGCTTTATGGGCCATAACGGGCTAGAGTGGGAATCGTCCGTTCATGGGCCGACCATAACGGGTCGTTAATAGGCCAATGAATATAACAGGCTTGTTTCTATCGACAGGCATAACGGGTCGTTAATGGGCCGTATTTGATGATGCTATGAAAATGGCCCAACGGATTAACGGGCCACAAAAGAGACGACTTTAACCACGGGCTTAATTTGGCCCACAACCGGAACAGGCCAGTAACGGGCCGTAAGTAATCGAATGCTGCAAATCAGGCCAAGAATAAATGGGCCATGAGAAGGCTGAAAGATAACATGGGCTGGAAACGGCCTAATGGAATAATGGGTATAATGCGATACACTGTTCATTACGGGCCAGTTGCACCACAGGCCTTTAATAGGCCAAGAGTTACAAAGGGCCTCATATGGGCAGAAAGACGTCATGGGCCATACATGGGCCGGAAGTTATAACGGGCTGGAATCATATTGGATGGCCTAGATGACGCTACTGGGCCTAATTCGAATAGGCCATAATGGGTCGTGAGTTAGCGGGCTGTAAATGGGCTATATGTGAACAGGCCGCTAACAGGCTTTAATGGGGCCGGCCGTTACCTTTTGACCAGGTCAAATGGGCCAGCCTTTTGACCTGAATGGACCACTATTAGGCCGAGCCACGTGTCGACGTATCATAGGCGCGTCCCGTCCATTCGCTGGATGATAACTGTCACAATGCTGGGCCGACACGTGGATCCGCCGGCGAATGAGAATTTTACGCGTGGAAAATCCCCATTGGTCCGGGCTGTTAACGGGTTATTGGATCCAAATAGGAACCCAATAGCTTAATGATGACCCATTACGGTGGATGCCATGTGTCGGTTACCCTTGACGAAAGCGCTTCCATGACGCACCATTTATCATCATGGAAGTGGACACTTCCGTGATGATAATTTTGGTATGGTCATGGAACACTTCTACGACAGCACAGGTATGACTATCTTGATTCTGTCTTAAAATCGTCATGGATGTACATGCATGACAGAAAACGTGACCTACTGTGACAAACACGTATCATCACGGAAGTGGTTTTTTTGTAGTGTATGAATCTGAAATTGTTTGATGCATATCGTATAATCAACTCACGGATACTCGTGGTGATGGTTACATTGGAGTATCTAGGTGACATTAGAGTTGGTTGATGTGTATCATATGGCGTTATTTTAGTACGAACTTTTAGATAGATCGATCGAAAATGATAACTTTGTGTTATTTTAGTACGAACTCTTGGATAGATCGATCGGAAATGATAACTTTGAGGTGGTTTCGTACCCTACAAACAATTTCTTCTTATGTTCTCCGCTAGATAAGAATTTTGGAGTGATTCTTCATCGCACATTGCGGGATGGATATATTATCCAATTATATTAGCATTGTTGAGAGATTGTACTAGCGAAAGTATGAACCCTAGGCCTCATTTTCAAGCATTGCGATACCGTTTGTGCTCACTTTTGTTACTTCCTACCTTTCTATTTTTTATTGTTCCAACTACAAAAATCAATATCTACTATCATTACTACACTTGAATCACCATCTCTTCGCCGAGCTAGTGCACCTATACAATTTACCATTGTATTTGGTGTGTTGGGGACACAAGAGACTCTTTGTTATTTGGTTGCAGGGTTGTTTGAGAGAGACCATCTTCATCCTACGCCTCCCACGGATTGATAAACCTTAGGTCATCCAGTTGAGGGAAATTTGCTACTGTCCTACAAAACTCTGTGCTTGGAGGCCCAACACGAGTCTACAAGAACAAGTTGTGCAATAGACATCAACCGTGAAGTGTTATATCAAACACCGGTGACAGTAAGGTTTAGTAGGGTAACATGGATCATATCCTTGGGCATTCATGAGGTGTAGTCATTGAATGCCCAAAGCTTTTGTCTGATATTATTATCTTAATTATTTGGGCAACCCCGTGAGATGGATAGGGCCTTCCATAGGACAACTGATTCTTGATGCAGGACTCATGCCTGTCAGGATGTTGTTTGGACACATCCCCCATTCCAAACGAAGCAAGCACCTCTTGATGGGTGATTTCCCGAGCACAAACTAATATCATTTTTGATCCCAACACCAATACATGGTTGCAAGCATTAAGACCTTATCCCTGTATCTTATTTTTATTATAAGTGTTTGAATCATTATTTGCTTGCTGATCCGATCAAAGATGGATTTGACACTTTAGCAAAAGCTTGCTAGAGACCATCGCTTCAAGGGAATCTTCCTCTCGTGGGTTCGATAACCCAGGGTCACCTCTGGGAAAATAGGTGTGGGATACTCTTTTTAGTTCCAATATCGGATCAACAAAAAGGAGATATCAAGCCCTTTTTCTGGCACCATTGTCGGGGAGGAATTTAGTATTCCTAGTCTTTGTGTTTAGAGTTTTTGTTAAAGTTCATTCAGTTTTTGTCTTTACTTTTTCAGTTTTAGTTTAAGTTTTTTTTTGCATGTCTTTTCACTAGAAAAATCCAAAAAGTTACCATAGCTCATAATCACTACAAAAAATGACACATCCGTGATATTATGGCCCGAACGAAAAAAAATTATGTCATGGTTATGACACTTCTATGACGATAATTGTGACAAAACCACGTATCATCACAGATGTGGTGGGCTCCTACTTCTATGACAAAAAATCATGACAGAAAATGGGCTTTTTGTCCTGGGCAGGCCGTGGATGCACCTGCATGACATTCTCTGTGCCGTCCATGACATAAAAAATCATGGTAGAAGTGAAGGCGAGGAAATTTTCACGGAGTTCCCGGTTACAGTGGGTGGTCGGGGCCGAGCGATGCATTGTGGTTTGCACGTTTCTCTCGTACACGCGCGTGGTGCGAGCCATGTCGCTATAACTAAACCCGAGCGAGAGGTGTTCACTTACTGAACCCGAGCGATTGCCTGCTGCTACGTACTGAAGCCGATCGATCGATCCCTTCGGTCCTAACTGAACCCGACCGACTCCTTCACTGCTAACTAAAGCCGATCGATCGCTGCTGCTGCTTACTGAAGCCAATCAAACCCCCGTGCGAGACATAGCTAGCCGGTTGGGTTGCCTCTGGATGAACAGTGCACGTTGCTGCCACGCGCGCGATACGTAGAACGAGTCGAGACATGGTGAGTCGAGCAGGTTGGGTTGGGTGTGGATGAACAGTTCCTGATGGGGGATTGATGAACAAGACCCCGGCCATGTGTAGGCGGTTGCCGCTGGATGAACAGGACCCCCGTGGTAGTATGCGGTTGCCGCTGGATGAATGGGACCCCGTGGTATTACGCGGTTGCCGCTGGATGAATAGGACCCCGAGGAGGCCACACCACACACCCCAGCCGGCTGGGGGTGGATGAACAGGACCCCGTGGAGGCTGGTTGAACTGTAGCCAATGGAGGCTGGATGAACAGTAGCCCATGGATGAATAGTGGCTGGTGGAGGCTGGAGATGGTGGATGAACAGTAGTAGGTGGAGGCTGGAGGAAGTCGATGGTGGATGAACACTAGCCTGTGGAGTCCCGTTTTGCGGTACGCCACACCCCTCCCGATGAACATGACCCCGTTTCGACCATAGGAGGTCGAAGAGAAATCTGTTTCCTCCGTTTTGTGGTACGCCAGACCCCTCCCGATCAACAGGACCCCGTTTCGACTGTAGGAGCTCGAACATAAGTCTGTTTCCTCTGTTTTGCGGTACGCCAAACCCTTCTCGATAAACAGGATCTCGTTTCGACCGTATGCGGTCGAACAGAAGGCCGTTTCCTACGTACTACGGTACACCAGACCCCGTTTCGGCTGTTTCGTCCAAGCCGGTTGGCTCCCGTTGAACAGGACGCATTCCGACCCAGCCGGTTGGCTGCCGATGAATAGGACGCCGTCGCTGTACGCATCCGAGACCACGCATGTATGTACGTACGTGGCCCTCTTTTTTGCAGCATGGCTGTCATAGGTGTACAGGATTTAGACAGGACTGCCTGAACTGCTACCGCTCCTTACTCAGCCACGGTTTATCGTGGCAGACAGACCGATCAACTGGTATGTACGTACACGTCTGCGCCCAAACAGACAACGGTACGTACGCTTCGACCTGGTGGGTCCCAGCTATCAGGGAGGATAAGAACGCACTTCCTTGCGTGCGAAGATAAAGCTGGTGGATCCCAGCTGTCAGTGGGAGGAATCAATTTTTTTCGCCTAATAAGAAGGCACTTCCTTTCTTGCGAAGATGTAGCTGGTGGGTCTAGCTGTCAGCCTCACCACGTACAGTCCTCTTCCAATGGCTGTCGTTCATTGACCACGTTGACGATGCCGCACTAAGAGCACTAACGCGGTGGACGACGGTGAGGCCTAGGAAGAGAATGAACCAGAGCCGGCGAAGACAAGGTCGTGGTTTCCCACGCGAAGACTGGTTCGGCTGCCATGTGAGGCTGCCGTCGCCGAAAAATAACATGGGGTGTGGGTGAGTAATGGGAAGGCCTGGCCAGTGGTGGGAGTAGTGTGGGGGCAGTGATGCCTATGCGGCAGCACCGCTGGCCACGGAAGGCGGGAGTAGGCGGTACGGTCGGAGCTGGTAGGGGCGGCTGGAGCAAGCAGATCAGAGGTTGAAGAAGCAGCACGGCGGTTGGATTAAGATTCAACGATCACTACTGCTAGAATCATTTGTTGACTAAGTTGACAAAGTGATGCGTACGCGTCAACTTAGTAGGCCCACAAGTCATCCTCCAAATTGGGTGGGTCCCAGCTAGCAGCGGGAGGAATCATTTTCTTGCATGTAATAAGGAGGCACTTTCTTGCGTGTGAAGATGTAGCTGGTGGGTCTCAGCTGTCAGGGGGAGGAAACTTTTTTCTGCGTAATAAGGAGGCACTTGCTTGCGTGTGGACATGTAGCTGGTGGGTCCAGCCTATCAGTGGGAGGAAACATTTCTTCATGTAATAAGGAGGCACTTGCTTCCGTGCGGCCATGGACCGTGTGGGTCCCTACTGTCAGCCGCTCCATGTACATCCCTCTTCCAATGGCTGTCGTTTGTTGACTACGTTGACCACGCCACGTCGAGAGCACCAACACAGTGGACGATGGCGAGGCTTAGGAAGGGAACGACCCGAAGCCAGGGAAGACTTGGCAGTGGTTGCCCATGCGGTGGGGAGTACGAGGGTTTACTAGTTCGGCTGCCGTCGCCAGAAAATAACAGGAGGTGTGGGTGTGTAGAGGAATGGCCTAGCCAGCGATGGAGTAGGGTGGGGCGGTGCGGCCTGTGAGGCAGCACAGCCGGCCACGGGAGGCGGGACCAGGCACTAGTTTGGGTGGCTGGAGCAAGAAGATCAGATAATGAAGAAGCAGCATGGCTGTTGGATTAACATCCGACGGTCACTGCTGCTAGAATCGTTTGTGGACTAAGTTGACAAAGCCTTGCGTACACGTCAACCTAGTAGACCCACAAGTTAGCCTCCAAATTTGTCCCAAATAGCATACAGCCCAAAATTTCTAGCCAGATTCAAATTAATTTAAAAATTAAACATACCTTAATTTAAAATCCAATGAAATTTTACCCGCACAAAAACAATGAAATTTAAAATATCAAAATCCGAAAGAAAAACGTAATTTGGAACTAATTTCCTGTTTGTTGTATTTTTTCATTTTAAAGCCCATTTCTTATTACTTATAGCCCATTTTCTGGGCAAGCCGAATGCATCCCTCCTCCTCTTGAAAGATTTTCGGCCCAACAGGGCGTAGAAGAGCAAGTAGGCCTCCGTTGGGTATTCTACAAAAAACAAAATAGTGGGCTAGCCATTTTCAGGAACAAAAAAAACTGGGCTGGTCATGTGGTAAACATATGAAATAAAAGCCTGGGCTAGATGGGCCACAGCTCCCGCACAACCCAGTTGTTACCCTGCTCCGTCCCCAAAACAAAAAAAAATACTGCGCGAGCTACTGGGTCCCGGGTGTCAGCCGCTCCTTGTGTAGTTAACTCGCTTATTGACTATGTTGACAGTGGCGTGTGACCCAGATGTCAGAAAACCATCAGGAGGAACCATTTTTTTCTTGTAATAAAGGAGGCACTTGCTTGCCTACAACCATTATCCTGGTGGGTCCCTACTGTCATCCTCACCATCTACAGTCATCTTCTTATTCCTCTCGGTTGTTGACCATGTTGACAACACCGGAGGGCGGTGCCACGGCGAGTGAACCAAGGCGGAGGTCAATGCTGAGGCCTTGGACAGGAACGAACAGGAGCCGGGGAAGATGCGCAGAGTTTTAGTGTGTGATGTGGCCGCGATACATGTGCAACAGCACAGCCAGCCGTGGGAGGCGGGAGCAGGCGGTCCCGCCGGCGCTGGTTTGGCTTTGGTGGCTGGAGGAAGAAGAGACTCATGAAACATGACAGACATTGAATGTCAATCCAACAGTCAAGGTTGGCACAATCATTTGTTCACTAAGCCGGCACCATGTAGCATACTTTTTTATAGGAAGAAAAGAAAAACTGGGCTCGTTCCCCAGATAACATTCCCAAAACTGCCACTGTTTGATCTTGCGTCACAACTAAATCTGCCAGGAAAATGCGTTCGTTTGCCGTCCTCCTCCCAGGGAACGTTCGCCACATAACATTCCCGAAAATCAAAGACATGAGAAGGCGTACAGAACAAGCTAGTGTACCAGTAAAGAGACGTTGCTAAGTTCTAGAAAAAAGAGAGACGTGCTCCTCTAGCTGGTTCGAATCCAAACCTAGACTAT
The DNA here is from genome assembly GCA_011799875.1 of Thinopyrum elongatum. NCBI lineage: Eukaryota > Viridiplantae > Streptophyta > Magnoliopsida > Poales > Poaceae > Thinopyrum > Thinopyrum elongatum. The sequence continues at coordinate 66,458,239 of CM022300.1, forward strand.
GACTATATATAGTGCTATGCTACTCTGCAAGTAATGAAACTAACATATCCAACATTCGCTTCTCCTCTCATCTAGTTACTCTACCTAGCATCAGAAGCTCTAGCCACAGTAACCATGTCCGCTGGCGGCTCGTCCACCTACTCTTCAGCAGGCAACAACCAGATATGCGCCAAGTCACCACCCGTACCATCACCTGTGGGTCTCATCGCACCCCCGCCGGCACACTCACCGCAGCCGGTTGCTCATCGCAACCCGCTGCCGTTGGTGTGGTGCCACTACTGCAAATCACGAAGAGTCATTTGTCGCGTCTCACCTACAATCCTCAACCCTCGCCGAGTCTTCTACAAATGCCCGAATCATGGTGTAATAACATGTTTAAGTGTTGTTCGCCTGCTTTCAGTTGCTGATTATTTTTAATAGTTTGGTTGATGATCTAGCAATTTGATTTGTGCAGAAAAGGGAAGATTCGTGTGATTTGTATTTCTGGGAAGTCGCTGATGTGGGGGAATGGAACTACGCTGATTATTTGGTTAGCCGAGGAATACCAATACCAGCAGGTTGGGGCATTGGACAAGTAACTAAAAGAACGACAGAAGAGGAAGATGCAGAGCAGAAGGTTAAAGATGCAGTTCATCTGATCATGGCCAAGCAACAGCTGCTGAACGGCCTTGGCAGCAATGAGGAGATGAAAGAGCTTGGGAAGATAATGGGCAAGATCATTGTGCTCTGTAGGATGATTGTCTCTTTATTTGCAGTGTATGTAGCACTCTTGATGTATTCAGTGGCTATGACATGACCACTTTGCTGAAACTAGTAATGAATGAAACATGTTTAGCAGGCTGGGTGTAGTGTTGTGAACATCTAATGATTTCTATTTATGGAAATCAGGGGGTATCCCCTTTTGCTCATAAATAAATAAATAAATAAATAGCAGAGGCCCTTTTGCTAATAAATAAATAAATTAGTAGAGGACCTGTCAGGTCAGCTTTATCCTATTGGAAGACGTAGAGCAAATTGCAGTCCAATAGCAAACTATGTCATCAAATACAAGTTTCACATCCAAATATGATTACAACTGAACAACAATGTCATCATGTTTTAGTCGTCATACAATCACCAAACACAAATCAACATACATAATAAGTGATGTTCTCACAGCAAAATACTAAATAAAACTTCATCAGGTTTCAGTTGTCATAGAAAACACAATTTCACATAGTAGATAAAAAGTCGTATCCTCACAGGAAAATACGACAAAAGCAATCTCATCATCATCTGCAGCAGCGTCAACATCTTCGCCATGTATATGAGTCTGAATCGTAATTCCCCCCAGTGTCATCTTCTTCTTCCTCCTCAATGTCCTCGAACGTTGGCCTCTTATTGATCAACTCTCGTACGTCCATAGCCCGACAGAGAATCTTTTTGCCAGCATTATTGATGTGATGGTTCTCAAAGATACTACGAACATCTGTGGAATCTTCTACATCAGGAGCAGTGTAAGCATCATCTTGTTGTGCAACTTCATTAAACGAATTCCTCTGCTCAAACCTTTGCAATACTCTCTAGTCATCGCTACATGCATATGTGTCTTCCAAGAAAACTATTTGTGTTGCTTGATTTGCCAAAATAAAAGGCATGTCGGTGTGGTACGCCGCCTTGACATTGATGGATTTGAAATAATCAGCAACTTTGGGTTTTGTGATCCTGGGAAATAGGTTATACCAACGACAACACAACAGAACCACACACCGATGAACCTCAAAACTGGAGATATACTGCGACTGAACAATGTCTATTATGTTAGCATACATTTTAGTTGTCTCTTTGCCGTACGTATCCGTGCTCATGATGGCACTGTTTTGTGTCTTCCTGCCTTCGTTGCTTGCAAGGGTGTTGTAGCACACATCTCCAACAACGCAAGATTCATAATGTCTTACCTGAGTATCAGGACCCATTGCTAGTGCAAAAAGGGCATCATTAACAGCCTGCCCATCCTCCCGCATCTTCTTAACCTATGGTTAGAAAATAGACAAGCTGATCATCTTATGTACTCAATATATTAAACAAAACTAACAATGCAATTCAAAAGCTTACATGGCTCTTGAACCATTTCGCAAATCCTGCCATAACTAGTTTGTCAATGTTTCTTGGATTTTGCGCCAGTAACTCATTTTTGTAGATGCTGCACAACATAGTGATCGCGTCAAACATCTAAATATATAAGAATGTGCTGCAAGTTTAGTAGAATATGATGTATAAGCTGCAGTACTTAGCACTTACTTGATATAAGGTAGAATCTCAGGACAGTTATTAAACACATACCAAACCATTTTGTCCAAATCTTTAGGTTTGTCATCTTGTCGACTCTTCCCTGTAACTCGAACAGAACAATCAAAAACATTGAGCTCGGGATTGTCTTCACGCACCTTTTTGCTAAGCTGATCAGCTGATTCAATGTATTTTGAGCAGAATGTCAACGCTTCTGTAGCAATGTAGGCCTCTGCAATGGAACCCTCAGGTCTAGCTCTATTCCTAACATAGCCCTTGAAACTGCCTAGCCGCCTTTCAATAGGGTACATCCAGCCATACTGTACTGGACCTCTAAGTAGTCCCTCATCGGGTAGATGAACAACCAAATGCACCATCACATCAAAGAAGGCTGGAGGATATATCTTCTCAAGGTCGCATAGGATAGTTGGTATCTTTTCTCTAAGACGCTCCAAAGCATCCATCCTGATATTTTACTGCAGAGTTCCCTAAAGAATTGTCCCAACTCTGCAACTGCTCTGTATAAGTTTGGGCGGCCCAATCCTCTAAGGATAACAGGTAAACCCCTTTGAAGTAGGACATGGTGTAGGATTGAAAGTAGGTCTAGAGGGGGGTGATTAGACTGCTTGACCAAATCAAAATCTAACCTTTTCCCAATTTTAGTTGTTGGCAGATTTTAGCAACTAGTACAAGTCAAGCAATCAACCTACACATGCAATTCTAAGAGTGTAGCAGTGGAAAGTAAAACATTGCATATGAAGGTAAAGGGGGGGGATGGAGAAGGCAAACGCTATGTAGACATGGAGATTTTTGGCATGGTTTCGATAGGTGGTGCTATAGTACATCCACGCTAATGGAAACTTCAACCCACGAAGGGTAACGGTTGTGCGAGTCCACGGAGGGCTCCACCCATGAAGGGTCCACGAAGAAGCAACCTTGTCTATCCCACCATGGCCATCGCCCATGAAGGACTTGCCTCACTTGGGTAGATCTTCATGAAGTAGGCGATCTCCTTGCCCGTACAAACTTCTTGGTTCAAATCCACAATCTTGTTGGAGGCTCCCAAGCGACACCTAACCAATCTAGGAGACACCACTCTCCAAAAGGTAATAAATGGTGTGTTGATGATGAACTCCTTGCTCTTGTGCTTCAAATGATAGTCTTCCCAACACTCAACTCTCTCTCACAGATTTGGCTATGGTAGAAAGATGATTTGAGTGGAAAGCAACTTGGGGAAGGCTAGATATCAAGAATCTTGTGGTAGGATTGGAATATCTTGGTCTCAACACATGAGTAGGTGGTTCTCTCTCAGAAAATGAGTAGTGGAAGTGTAGGCATGTTCTGATGGCTCCCTCACATATGGAGAAGGGGTTCGAGGGGTATATATAGCCTCCACACAAAATCCAACCGTTACACACATTTGACCCAACTCGGTCAGACCGAATAGAAGAACTCGGTGAGACCGATTTAGTTCAAAATATGAATGTTAGGAATCTCGGTGGGACCGACTGGAACAACTCGGTGGGACCGATGTGCTAGAGCTAGGGCAAAACCTCATCTCGGTGAAGCCGATTGCTTGAACTCAGTGAGACCGATTTCAGCAAAGCACAAACAGAGAGTTGTCCAAGCAAACTCGGTGTGACCGATCGCTAATTTAGGTGAGATCGAAATGTTACAAAGGGAAACAGAGAGTTTGCAAGGCCATCTCGGTGGGACCGAGATCCGTATCGGTCTGACCGAAGTGTTAGTGTTTCTGGCTGTGGCTATGTCAACTGAACTCGGTGACGCCGGATGGATCATTTCGGTGGGGCCGAGTTTGACTTTCAGTTTTGGACGTATTTGGAAGAGAAAGTGGTTGAGGGTTTTGGAGAAATATCACTAAGCATTTTGAGCAAGTAGATCATTAAGCAACACCTCATCCCCTTTTAGTAGTATTGGCTTTCCTATGGACTCAATGTGATCTTGGATCACTAAAATATAAATGAAGAGTCTTGAGCTTTTGCCAATATGTGTCCTTAGCATTTTGAGGGGTCCACATCTCTAGTCCATGCCATGCCAATCATTGAACTCTCTGAAATATTAAACTTGAATGGATATTAGTTCAATGAGTTATATGTTGTTATGAATTATCAAAACCACCCGGGGATTAGTTGCACTTTCAATCTCCCCCTTTTTGGTAATTGATGACAACATATAGATCAAAGCTTCGACAAAAGATAATATGAATGAAATACATCGTCGCTTTGAGAAGTATGTGATAAGCAAGAGCTCCCCCTAAATTTGTGCATTATTTAAAATTTTCTTTTGAATGCAAATGCACAATCGATTAGGCTCATGGGACACTCTTCCATGTCACATACATCTTGGTGGAGCGCTCAAAATGATTAGAGTTAAATAACATGCACTCATCACCAAGGATACAAGTGATTGATCATACATAAACATAACATAGATATAACCATGCAAGAACACATTAAGCATCATATGATCAAACACATGATCACATAAGTATCTCACGAGCATAACACAAATTGTAGCATAGGAAACAAACAACCAAATGATCAAAGTAGCAAGAGAAGCAAATGAAAGCAAGACACACTCTCTCTCTCTCTTGAAGCCTATGATCTATACACTTTCTCCCCCTTTGGCAACAAGTTACCAAAAAGTTTGAAAACATATAGTGCTATCCGGCACTCTAGGCATGATCTCCGGGAGCTCCTGAAGGGGTCTTCTGGCTTGTCGCTCCGGTGTGTGTAGATGGCGTGGAGATGAGGGCATCTGCAAAAGCTTCAGCAGAAGTCTGTGAAGCTGGAGGGGTTGACACTGGAGGTACAACTGTGGCAGTTGCTGCAGGTGCTGAAGTGGTAGTCCTAGAGTCTCTGACAACTGGCACAGCTGATGACCTTTGTGCCCTTGGCACTCTCTGGAAAGTATCTGTAGTTGGTCTATCCTCCCTGTCCTCAGCATCCTCTTGGAGCTTCTCCACAATGGTCTGTATCTCAGTGACCTTCACATCTAGGTAATGGAATTTAGTCTCAATGATCCTCTCAAGACTTTCCTGATTTTGAGTCAGGGTGGCCAAGCCCTTCTCAATTCTCATGGTAGCCTCAAGCAGAGAACTGAGTTGATCTTGCTTGGTCTTGAGTAGCACTGTGGAGGCATCTGGTGCACTTGCTGCCTTTGCTGCTTTGGCAGCCTTTGCTCTCTCAATCTTCCCCTGGGCTTCAGCATAAGTAGGATGGGAAGCATCCATGACAACCTCATTGTCCTCAAAGTCTAGCCTCAGGGGTAGATGCTCACTTTCTAGTAGATATGTCCCAGTTCCCATCTTAGAGTTGATCAAAGTCTGAATGTGAGGGGCATATCCACAAGATCTTTTCTGATCTGCAGTTGTTCTCTTCACAGCCTCTACAATCAGGCTCAACACCTTGAACTTTTGTGGAACATCAAACAAGTGAAGCAAGTTGATGGAGTGACCACAGATAATTCTATGATCTCCTGACTTGGGCAAAAGAGTATGCCTCAATATAGTGTTTATTGTGGTCAAGCCAGCAAGAAGGTAATATATAGATCCAAACTTGTGAGTGTCCAAGGCTTTATCAGGAATTGGCTTGTACATGTTAGCCATGGAGTTGTGATCCTTCATAGGCTTAGCATACACATCAATATCATTCTCCTCTTCCTCGTGGTCACTAATCAGCTTGGCCCATTCTGAGATTGTTAACTGATATCTTGTTCCTTCTGTCATCCATACAATCTTTCCATCGGGGTAGAAGTGAGCAGTGGAATAGAATTGCATGATCATCTCATCGTTCCACTTTGTCAGCTTCTGACCAACAAACTTGTCAACACCATTCATTCTGAAGCTCTCATGCACACTTGGGAAATAGTCTTCATTGTCATCAATGTATTTCTAGTCTACCCATTTCATATCACAAACAATGGGCTTCTTGTCCAATAGGACAGTCTCATAGAAATCCTGTTGTTCCTTGGTGTGAAAGCGATAGTCCACAGCAGTCCTTCTCCTGGTGGCATAAGGATCTGTTTGTCTCCACAGTCTCAGACCATGATCCATTCTCAACTTCATGTTCTCTGCTACAGGATGAGCATCATTGTGATCTAGAATCTTGGGCTTGAGCTTTCTGAGCACTGGTGGGCAAGCACTGCCGAGTTTTCCCCGGCTCCGGGTCGTTCCCTTCCTAGGCCTCGCCGTCGTCCACCGCCCTAGTGCTCTCGGCACGGCGTGGTCAATGTGGTCAACGAACGACATCCATCGGAAGAGGACTGTACATGGAGAGGCTGACAGCTAGGTCCACGGCCGCACGCAAGGAAGTGCCTCCTTATTACGCGCAAAATAATGATTCCTCCACCTGACAGCAGGGACCCACCGGAAGGGCCTCTGTATTTCGCAAAAAAAATGTTCCTCCCGCTGACAGCTCAGACCCACCAGCTATATCTTCGCACGCAAGGAAGTGCCTCCTTATTACGCACAAAAAAATGAATACTCCCCCTGTTATCTGGGACCCACCATAGTTGGAGGCTGACTTGTGGGCCTACTAAGTTCACGCGGATGGAGGGCTTTGTCAACTTAGTTAATATGAACGATTCTAGCTCTAGTGACCGTACGATGTCCATCCAACGGCCGTAGTGCTTCTTCAACCTCTGGTCTTCTTGCTCCAGCCGCCCAAATCAGCGCCGGTCGTGCCGCCTACTCCTGCCTCCCGTGGCCGGCTCTGCTGCCGCGCAGGCCTCACCGCCCCACCCTACTCCCATTGCTGGTCTGGCCATCCCTGTACTCACCCAGACCTGCTATTATTCTTCGGTGATTGCAGCCTCACAATGCAGCCCAACCAGTAAACCCTCGTACACCCCTCCGTGTGGGAAACAACTGCCGAGTCTTCCCCGGCTCCGGGTCATTCCCTTCCTAGGCCTCGATGTCATCCACCGCCTTGGAGCTCACGGCACGGCGTGGCCAACGTGGTCAAGGAACGACTTACATTGGAAGAGGACTGTACGTGGAGAGGCTGACAGCTAGGTCCATGGCCGCAGCAAGGAAGTGCCTCCTTATTACGCGCAAAATAATGAATCCTTCACCTGACAGCAGGGACCTACCGGAAGGGCCTCTTTATTTTGGCTTAGCTGTATTTTGCGAAAAAAATGTTTTCCCCCCTGACAGTTGGGACCCACCAGCTATACCTTTGGACACAAGGAAAGTGCCTCCATATTAGGTGCGAAAAACATGAATCCTCCCCCTGACAGCTCGGACCCACCATCAATAACTTCGCACGCAAGGAAGTGTGTCCTTATCCTCCCTGACAGCTGGGACCCACCTGGTCGAAGCGTATGTAGCGTTGTCGCGAACGTGTACGTACATACTGGTTGATCAGTCTCTCTACAATGATGAACCATGGCCGAGCAAGCAGCGGCACGTGTAGTAGTAGAGCCCCCGACGTAGCAGTTCAGGCAGTCCCTTCTAAACCGTGTACACGTACGTACAGCCACATGCCAAAAAATACGGCCACGTACGTACATACAGGCGGGGTCTCGAACGCCTACTCATGCATACGTACGGCCAGGGCTCGTGTACATGGAGAGGCATAGGACGGCAGCAACGGCGTCCTGTTCATCGGGCAGCCAACCGGCTGGGTCGGAACGGAGAAACAGCGTCCTGTTCATCGGGAGGCAATAGAGTGGGTTGGAATGCATCATGTTCAATGGGAGCCAACCGGCTTGGATGGAACAGCCAAAACGGGGTCTGGCGTACCGCAGTACGGAGGAAATGGCCTTTTGTTCGACTGGCTATGGTCGAAACGGGGGTCCTGTTCATCGGGAGGGGTGTGGCGCACCGCAAAACGGAGGAAACGGACTTGTGTTGGAGCGCTACGGTCGAAACGGGGGTCCTGTTCATCGGGAGGGGTGTGGCGTACCGCAAAAAGGAGGAAACGGACATGTGTTGGAGCACTACGGTTGAAACGGGGGTCCTGTTCATCGGAGGGGTGTGGCGTACCGCAAAACGGGACTGCACGGGCTACTGTTCACCCACCGTCGACTTCCTTCAGCCTCCACTTGCACTGTTCATACACCACGTCTTCCTCCTGCCTCCACCAGCTACTGTTCATCCACGGGCTACTGTTCATCCAGCCCTCCACCGGCTACTGTTCAACCAGCCCTCCACGGGGTCCTGTTCATCCACCCCAACCAGCTTGGCTGTGGCGGCCTCCTCTCGGGGTCCTATTCATCCAGCGGCAATGACCTACTACTACTACTACCACGGGGTCATGTTCATCCAACCCCCACCAGGAACTATTCATCCAACCCCAACCACATACGTCTCAACTCGTTCAACCAACCCCCACATTCACTGTTCATCAAGAGGCAGTAGGTTCGATCGGCTTCAGTTAGCAGTAGTAGCGAAGGAATCCCTCGATCGAGTTCAATTAACAGCCAGGGATCGATCGATCGCTCGGGTTCAGTAATGTAGCTAGTGCAATCGCTCGGGTTCAGTAAGCGAACGCCTCGCTCGGGTTCAGTTAGAGCCCAATGCCTCGCACACACGCGCGTACGTATACGAGAGAAAACGCGCAAACCTCGCGTGCATCAGTCGGCCCCGACCACCCACCGTAACAGGGAACTCCTCGAAATTTTCCTCGCCCTCGCTTCTACCATGATTTTTTTCGTCATGGATGGCCCAAAGAATGTCATGCAGGTGCGTCTCCGGCCTGCCCAGGATGAAAAGCCCATTTTTTGTCATGATTTTTTGTCATAGAAGTAGGAGCCCACCACATCTATGATGATACCGGGTTTTGTCACAATTATCATCATATAAGTGTCATAAGCATGACAGAAAAAAAATTCTTTCGGCCCAAAATGTCACGGATGTGTCTTTTTTTTGTAGTGATTGTTGCAGGCCGCGGAGACTAGTTCTCGCGGCGAGCGGCGATGAGCTCTTTCATGTCCTCAAGACGCTGCTTGAGAGCATCCACGGATTCCTCCACTAGCCTTTAGCGCTTGATGCGGAGCTTGGCATTCTCGTCCATAAGTTTCTTGATGATGACGCCGGTCCTCTTCAACAAGGCAGTGGTCTCCTCGTGCTGCATCGTCGTTCCGGCGATCTTTGCCCTCGGCAGGTCGCGCTCGGTGCGGAGCTTCGCCTTGTCCTCCCCTAGTCCCTGAATGATGCTGGTAGCATTTTCAAATGAGGCATTCATCTCGTCCTGCAGCTTCATCCAGTTGGAGATCCGACCCATCAGGTCATCGAGCATAGCGCACATGCGCATGTGAGAGTCCTCGCCTGCCCGCGAGACATTTTCCTAGGCTGCCGTGGCACGGGAGGACATCTCTGCTGCATTCACGGTGCGGCGGGACATCTCTGCTGCTTCCGCGGCGCGGCTGGATCTGTTTACTACATCGACGGCGCGGCGGGATCTCTACGCTGCTTCGGCGGCACGGCGGGACCTCTGTGCTGCTACGGCCGCGCGGCGAGACATTTCGGCTGCTTTCGCGGTGAGGCGGGACATCTCTCATCTTTCCGCTTCCATGCTCGCCTCTTCCTGGTAGTAATCTCTCGAACCAGAACTCATGCGGGCCATGGCAGACGCAAGGGAACGACGATGAATGACTTGTTTGTTTTTGTGGATGAGGAGTTGAGGAGGAATGTGCAGTCATCTTGGAGTAGGTAGTATTTATAACCGAGTATTAATATGCTTCTAAGTGGGAAACCATTTAGGTTTTGATCGGTGGGAATAGGTTTGAAATTAAATATAGCATGGTAGTAATTTGGAATGTGACGGCGCAGGCTCAAAATTTATTGACGGTTCTATAATTTCTAAGTGCGGCACTATTCCCAGACGGCATAACGTGGGCACGCCGGCACGCGTTCTCGGCTGCGTACGTGGCGTTTACACCATAGGGTGCACCGTAATAGGTGATGTCAGCACACGTCTTGTTCCATCAACCGTGAGCGCTCGTTATTACCATCACGCACGCTTCTTTTAATTAAAATGTGTGCCCGTCTAGTGCACATACGTTTATCTGTCTAACTGTTTCTGTTTGTTGTGGCTAATTGCAAAGAGTTCATCCGTGTGAAGTGTATGCCGTCAATCCCAGACACCTTGATTTGGCTGACCGTTTCTGTTGTGTTGCCTAATCGCAAACAGTTCATCCGTCTGAAGTGTATGCCCCCAATCGTAGACACATTGATCTGGCTGACCATTTCTGTTGTGTTGCCCAATCACAAACAATTAATCCGAGTGAACTGTATGCCGTATATCACACACAACTTCATCTGGCTGCCCGTTTTTGTTCTTCTGCCTCATCGCAAATAGTTCATTGAACTAAACCGTATGCCCCTCATCGCACACGCAACTAAAATCTGAACCGTGTTTGATGTATCCGCCATCGCAAACGTTTTGCATCTTTTTTGATGGTTTTTTACATCACCGTTTGCGATTAATGCATCGCACACAGTTTTGTCGAAGGGTCTCTGATTGTAGTGTAGTGTTAGCAACATCCTGCAGTAGTGGTACATCCTCTCTTGTTTCAGCATCATGAAACAACCTCTGCAATCTTGGTATAATTGGAAAATGTCTCTGAACATTATGAGGAATCCTCTTCACAGCATCGCCATCTTTCCATCTTGATGATGTGCATTTTGGGCATTCCCATAAGTTGGCATAATCCTTCCGGAACAGAACACAATTATTCTTACAAACATGGATCATATCTTATCCAATTCCAACTGCACGAAGGAAAATCTTCATTTTACTGTAGGTGTGTGGTAGCTCAGACGCATCTGGGTAAGATTTGCGGAAAGCAACCAACATCGCATCGAATGATTTGTTGGTTATCCACTCAGATGTCTTCACCTGAAGAAAGGTGACCATAGCTGAGAATACTGATAGCTTATTTCCTGGGGTGACTGCCACGTTGCATTGTTCCAACACGCGGGCCCACCATTTTTCTTGTGCAGGTGAAAGTTCACGAAATGCGCGAGCATTTTGTAGCATTGTTTCAATGTTGGTTAAACTCATTGCTTCTGCCGCCACCACCTCCTCTTCCTCTTCCTCCTGAGCATCAAGCAGATTAAGATGGTGATCTGCTGCTTCCACATAGTCAGTACATTGACATTCATAGCTTCACCATGATGAACCCACCTTGTATATGTGACCGACATCCCATACAAGTGTAGATGATTTTGCATAGTTGACTGGGGTCTTGAAACTAAATTCATACAACTGCTACATGGGCAGAGCACAGCTGATTTCGGACCACCGTACTCAGCTCTGATAAAGTTCATGAAGTTTTCAACCCCCTCGACATATGCAGGGGAGAATCTTCGAGCAGAAGTTATCCAAGTCATGTCCATCTGTTAGACATACAAATTAGTTATTCTACTAGATATTACAGTAAAAGCATATATGTTTTTTTATAAAGTCCAGAAAAAATACCTAGGTCGATGTCTAAAGCTATGGCAAGATATTTGGACATGCAGATCTAAGTAACGAAATATATGTAAAGCTAATTCAGCAAACATATTGAGTGCTAAATTATGGCAGGCTATTTCAGCAATAAATGAGGCCGAGCACACAGCCATCAAAGGCCATCTCAGCAACAAAGATTGAGTATAAAACGGTGTCAAGCTATTTCACCTAACAAATTGGCTACTAGACCATGGCAATCTACTTCACAATACATACATGGTCCTAATATATGGCAGGATATTTTAGCAACTAATCAGGCAAGGCATGTCATCTCAGCAAAGCAAATTGAGTGCAGAACAGGGCAAGGAAGCTTCTTAAGAAGAGCATATTGACTGTAAACTATTTCGGAAAGCAGTGAGATTAACAATGTCTATCAGCTAACATTCAGCGCTACTCCGGCATGCGCTGGGACTCAGTCTAGAATGCATGTACCATGGGATAAGCTGACCGTCGTGTGTCTCCACAAGAACGTTGCCAGCGGTGGTGGCGCGGCTGGAGGACGGCAGACTACGAGAGCGTACTATGGGAGCGAGAGGATCGCCGTGCGTCCCCTCGACGAACCGCGGCGCCGACGTATCGGCACGACGGGGAGGGCGGCTTTGGCGGAGTGAATGGAGTGGAGGGGGCCGGGGGGAGGGGGGTTTAGGGAATATTATTGGCTAGTTGGCCGAAGGGCAGTTGAATTTGGGATTTGGGGGGAATTTTCGCGCGGTGGGCGGGGGAGTTTGGCGCATGGTCGGTTTTTCCAAATGCGGTCCCACGTGTCACTGAAGAGGCAAGCCAAAGCGCGTTCCGTTTTGGTGAGCTGTGTGTAGGACAGACCGTGTGAGGGGTGCAATGCGACAGCGACAGGCGTGATGTGAGTGTACCACCTTTTTCCTTTTAAACTTGGTGCTTCGCGCGATCCATCGTTACTACTAGTAATCTGGTAATCCCTACTAAAATGGCGCGGCTGGGTCTTTTCCCACGTGGTATGCTGGGAGGTTGGCTTAGTTGGTTTTTTAGGACTTTATTTTTTAGGACAAGGCTTAGTTGGTTTGATAGACAAAGCGAGAGAAAGATGTGAAATGCGTGAATGTGTAGTGGACGTACCATTGGAGTGCCTAAGATAAATTGTTTATGTAGACCCTATGTGTTTATGTACTTCGCATGTTAGCTTTGTCTCGTGTCAAACTTTCTAAACTTAGACCAACTTTATACACACAAAAATGAATCATCATTCAATATATTTTCATACAATATATCTTACTATTATTGTGAAAGTTCTTATACACCGGACAAGATTCATGCAAACATGGCAGATTTTCATTACATTTCGAACTTTTATAGGACAGAAAAAGAAAAGAAACCCGACCCTAAACCTATTCTACGGCGGCGACCGATGTCCACTTTCCATTGTACTTCCGCATCGGCGACGATGTCCTCCATCTGCCATCTCCATGAACGGTGGTGGGGTTCAAGACCCGTGAAGTGAAGGTGCGGTCTCCGACGAGGAAGAGTAGAACACGGGAGATGGACTAGCCAGTTGGCACACCATGCCCTGCCGCCTCCAATGCCCTACTCATCCTCGGAGGAGTCCCCGACCTTGGCGGTGCCGGTGGACGTGAGGTCGATGATGATGGACGTGGACAGTCCGTCGCTTCACCTGCCACATGCGCCACCAAATGTTGGACGACGGCAAGTAGGACGCGTGGTTGGCGGTGCTCCTGTCATCAGCCGCCAGCGCGGCCACCGCTTGTCCAGCTACACCGGTATTGCGTTGCGAGCGGCGATTTGAGCGAGGGCGGTGACCTCGAGCGTCATCCCCGAAGACAAGCTCTCCTGCAGAGCGTTCCCGCTCACCGTCATGGTGGATGTGGTGCCAGGTAGGAGGATGCACTATGGTGTGGAGTTTAGCTGGGCGTTGCCACTTTAAGTAGAACATTCCGGTTAGGCCAAGTGTCCGGGTGCGTCAATAAGTCACCGGAGTTGTTTCCTTGGGCAGCGAGCCTACTTAATGACGGCATACGGATGGACAGCATGAATGCGGGCAGTTGGCGCCGGCTAGGAACGCACGCGCGCGACAGCGCGAGGGACTCGCGTTTTTTGTGTGCTAGGGTAGTCAGCTGTGGGTGTGGCAACATTGGAGATGCCCTTTGCTCACATGCTATCCCACATGTCATTGAAAAAGCAAGATGACCCGACATGATCTCAGGTCCTGGGGATGCAGTTGGCTACGCTAGAACACTCCAGGGACGCGTCACGGCAAGCACGCACTTCGGTGCCCCGTGCATCCTCGACGAGCCGGGTGTTGATCTGCTGGTCGTGCCACAGCGGTAGCGCCACCCTCGGCACCCTGAAGCCGAGCGTGTCCAGCGACGATGAGCGTGTCGCTCACCACCGTCATCATGTCCAGAGGCGGTGCGGGAGCTGCGCCACATTGCTGGCCCGCACGACCCACATGAATGGTTGCCGGTGGCAAGGAGGTGATGTCTACTACGCAACCTTCTTGTAGACTCGTGTTGGGCCTCCAAGCGCAGAGTTTTGTAGGACAGTAGCAAATTTCCCTCAAGTGGATGACCTAAGGTTTAACAATACGTGGGAGGCGTAGGATGAAGATGGTCTCTCTCAAACAACCCTGCAACCAAATAACAAAGAGTCTCTTGTGTCCCCAACACACCCAATACAATGGTAAATTGTATAGGTGCACTAGTTCGGCGAAGAGATGGTGATACAAGTGTAATATGGATGGTAGATATAGGTTTTTGTAATCTGAAATTATAAAAACAGCAAGGTAGCAGGTGGCAAAAGTGAGCAAAAATGGTATTGCAATACTTGGAAACAAGGCCTAGGGTTCATACTTTCACTAGTGCAAATTCTCTCAACAATGATAACATATTTGGATCACATAACAATCCCTCAACGTGCAACAAAGAATCACTCCAAAGTTTCTATCGAAGAACGTAGGACGAAAACATGCATCAACCCCTATGCATAGATTGCCCCAATGCCACCTCGGGAATCCGCGAGTAGAACATCCCATTGTCACCACAGATATCCCATCGCATGACATACATCAAGTGTTCTCAAATCCAATACTCAATACAACATAACGAAACCTCAAAGAGCAAGACTCAATTCATCACAAGAAGGTAGAGGGGGAGAATGTAACACCCCAAAAATTCAACCATGATTTTATTAAATAAAAGTTGGCCAGAAATAAAATTTTGAATTACATTAAGTCATTTATTATTTTTAGAATATTTTCTGCCTTCTGTGTTTCAAAAATTCTTCCCTCCATATAGAAATTTTTGGAAATAATATTGTGGCCTTGGTAGTTGTCTTAAAACATTTCAATTATAATTTAATAACAGTAATAATTAAATTTCATAATAAAATTTGCCTCTAAACAATTCTTTTAATAGCTATTTCAATATTTTAAAAGCCTCTGTTGCACTACAACTATTTTAAATAATTCTTTTTATATTCCACAAAAATTATGAGGGGTCATGTGATGCCTACAAATCACTTTTATGCAAAAACCCAACCTTGCCTTTTGAAATTTTTGAGTGAAACAATCTCTTTTCAATTCTGTCCATTTCCTGGGTTATAACTACAACTCCAACATTCCTTGCTTCAATAATTCTGAAATTTTTCCACCTTATAGTCCTTCCAACCAAACCCTTAAGTACAGAAGATCAGCTCAGTTTGCATCTTGGAAATCCACCAAATATGCTCCTATAGTTTTTGTCCAGAAATGAATTCTGTTAAAACTTGCATTAGCAAGTATCTCTTTTTGCCAAAACAACTCCACCATCATCTATACCCACTAAGGAGACAACATCCTGGTAAATTTCACACCCAGCAAAGTCCACTAGATTGCCCTAGCATTTTATCAAACAGCTCATGTGCATGACAGAATTTGGCTAACTATCAAAACTTCATTAGGAACTTTATCATATGGCCGAA
This sequence comes from Thinopyrum elongatum, assembly GCA_011799875.1. NCBI lineage: Eukaryota > Viridiplantae > Streptophyta > Magnoliopsida > Poales > Poaceae > Thinopyrum > Thinopyrum elongatum. The sequence continues at coordinate 66,473,934 of CM022300.1, forward strand.
CCATCTTGTCCATCATCTCTGGGATCTCCAGGAGCATCCACCTGCCAAAACCGAGCATGATTAGATCACTGTAGAGCCCCCTCGCATTTTGTCGAGCACGTAGCATGCATGCACAAAGCGTGCCCAGAGCGCCTGTATTGCAGGCTTCGGCACCGCTCTGCGCTACCCTCCCTGCTGCTGCTCCGCACGTTGGGCACCTCCAGGAGCTTCGCGAGACACCCGCGAATCTTGCCGACACCCTCCCCTTGACCCTAGCACCCACCACCGCCATCCCGAGCCGCCGCCGTCGTCTTCCACTCGGGCACGGCACCGCCCGTGCCGCCCGACCCCGCTAGCGCACCTCCTTCTTAACTACTGACCACCGCCCCCTCCACCGATCGCACTGGCATCGCTGACCATCGCCACTGCCCCCAACCACCCAAATGGCGCCATGAATGGCCGCCGCCACCATGGCTCCCTGTGGAAGCCATGGCACCGCCCCTCCATCCCTATATAAGACACCGTGAGCTCGCCCTCGATCAACACGACCTCTATCTCTCCCTCAGTAAGCTCCCCGAGGAAGGAAAACGACCGAAGCAGTCGTCGTCTTCGTCACTAGCAACCACTGCCGCCACCACCTCCTCGATGATCTCCACCTCTCCAGTGCCTCCCCTTCTCTTTTATTCCACCAATAGACCCATGGAGAACTTGCGGATCTTTCCCCGTCACCAATTCCGCCGGAGATGGCCCGTGGGGGAAAGCCCTCTTCCACCCGATGACCTCCTCCGCCATGGCTGAAGCCCTACTCAACTTGAGCTTCCCCGGCGATCCTCTCCACCTCCCATGGATGCGGCACTCCTACCTGAACCCATCCATGTGCCGAGCATCGCAGGAGACGCCCTACGTCGCCGACAATCGCCGCCGGCGTATGCTCTATCCAGACACGCGCAAGGGTGGAAGACAAACCCGACAGGTGGGCCCCACCTGTCGAGGAGTCACCTCTGTCCCGCCAGGAGCGCATTCCCGTGATTACGTTTACCCTGCGGGGAAAGCGTATTCCTGGAGTACGCCATCGACGTCATCGGTCCTTCCGCGCAGCCGAACGGCTAGGCCCAGCCCAGTGGCACCGCTCGGTTAAACGACGCTCAGGGCGCAGCTCTTTTCTTTTCCTTTTTTTTCAGGATGACTCAAATAATTCCATAGCAGTTATTTCTATACCAAATTTAATGATTCAAATTTGTAAATATTTCTAAAATCTTGTTCTATTATTTTAGCCTAGATGAACATTTTTTTTAGGCTTTGTCTCTGTTGAACCTACTAAATAGTCCATTTTCTTTTTTTTTCCACTTAGAAATTCCATAAGTAAATCATATTAACTCCAAATAAATTGACTCTTTTTCTGTTAATTTTAATTTTTCACCTAGTTTATTTTAGTATTTATTTCAAAAATATCTGAAACACTTTTTAGTGTTGTTTTAGAAATCTGTGGTGATTTAAATATTTCTAGAATTAGGAAATGGAGGTGAGATAAATATTTCAAACTTTTGGAGTGCACCCAATATCTCTGCATGCTAAAGGCAAGCATCTTGAACACTTGATATGGTGATTGCATGGTTAAATGTTTGCAAGAATATATGAGTCATGCATAGGTTGAATTCAAAGAAAATTTGCATGCATGTAGAGTTGGCATATTTCAACATACCGTGCATCGTGTGCTTGTCATGACTAACTTGCAGGAGCAGGCATAGTAAAACACCGTTACCGGCAGAAGGGTGATCACGTTGGAACGTGATCATGCCTTGTTGATTATGCATGTTGGAGCATGCAAGGGTTGTGGCCCTGTTTGGTATTGCTGTTGGAAGAATACTTTGTTGTGCTAATCACTACAGGAAATATTTAAGCCTCCTGAGTCGACCGTAGATCGAGTCTTGTTCCGGTAACCCCCATACTTGATTTGTGCTACCACTTGTCCCTGCCACAGGTGGGGTATGGTTTAGTAAGTTGTTAACCCCTTTCCGTGCACACACCACATAGAGGTCTACGATGAGGATTTCCACGGCCATGGACTAAATCCTGTCATCGGGTCAGGGGGCATGGGTGTTTCCGGTTGTGTCCGAGAGGGGGGCACCCCTTGGAATCCGTGCATATTAATAGTGATCCCATGCTACTCCAGATTGTTGTCTCCCCGACTTAGAGTTTTTCTGAAACGATGCTTTGGGTGATTCCTGGCATCCGGACGGTTAATCTGGTGTGTGCTCGTCAGGTGTGTTTTCAACCCAAAGACCGTAATGGGAATTAGTCAGTGCCATGGTACTGACTAAAGAAATCCTGTACTTGTGGGTAAAGAGTATACCCTCTGCAGAGTTTTAACCTATTCGAATACCCGTGTTCGCGGTTAAGGACTACAGTCTGGGTGGGTCAAGTGTCGGTCTACGGAGGAAAATAATTAAATTGGGCCTGAACTATCTTGCAGGACGTTGTTGTCATCACTAACACGGTCGTGGTTATTTTGAATACTATTGCTGTGAATATTTTTATGGTTATGCATATTATTGAGAACTAACCCGTTTCTCTTATTTTATATTTCCTGAGTGTCTCAGGGGCTGGCTAGACTACCCCGGGAACTCAACTTTATTTTCAAGACCTCTTCGTGGCGTCCCTTGAGTTAACAGGCGGTTTATCACGCCACTACTCTTGTGGATACCCGATAGGCATTTCTCTTCAAGTCCGACTGTGGCATCACTTTTGACACCCGACTGGCATTTCTTTTCAAGACCTCTTCGCGGCGTCCCTCGAGTTTACAGGCGATCCCGCCACTGCTCTTGTGGACACCCGATTGGCATTTCTTTTATTTTTCTGAATGACACTTGGACTGGCTAGACTACCCGTGGCATTCATTTGCTTTATCTCTAATAAGTTTGATTATGACTAACATGCTATGTTCACATCCATATCATTTTATTATCAAGTCATGATTTAAATTTCAGTCAGCATGAGCATAACATTTAATCCAACATGAGCATATGCATTCGCTATATCTTCTGTTCATGACGTTTGCGAGTACATTGAAACGTACTCACAGGCTTGTCCCTGGCTATTTACTTGGCTAGGTCAGGAATTCAGCGAGGAGTTCCTCAGTGACGTCTGTGCGAAGCCCAGGATAGCAACCACGCGGATAGGAATTATCCGGGTCAGCTGTTCCTGTGGGAATGGAGCCCCATCGACGTTGGAGAACCACAAGTCGCTTTCGTCACCCGTCACCATATATCATTGTTGTATCATTAGACCTTTATAGTCTTGTATCCAAGTCTTGTAATAGCTTGGTAATCGGTAACAAGGACGTGTCCACCAGTAACAGTAATCCTGGGCTGGTAGTAACATGAGGGGTTAAATTTCTGGGATATTTTGTGTCCCCGAAATCAAGCCCCGACAGCCTTGGTATCAGAGCCAGGCTGACCATTGTCTAAACCTATCTTAGCCTGGTCACTATCCTTAGGTTTCCACACCGTCCACATCCTTTCCTGTCCACAGTCAAGCCCATCCTATCCAATAACCGCACAGTGGCCAGCCGACATCTTTTTGACAGTCGGTGCCCAATCTATCAGCATGTCCATAGGCCATGTGCCTCTGGCCGACACCTAATTTATCCCATCCACAAGCGTGCGATGGAAGACTCTGCTAGCTTATAAAGGAAGCCCTGCCTCAACTCAGCACAGCGCGGCCTTCATTCTCACTTTAATCCAAACCACCAAGATGCCTCGTTCCCTCATCCACCACGAGACCACCGCGCCGGAGCTTGATGACTTCGTCCGCATAATCTGTAACGTCACCCGACATGCCCATGGTTTGGAAGGATCACCACGATATGTGGTGTACCAAGCAAGGGATCGCAATGGTCTCACCCAGTTTTGGGCCACAGTATCTATTAATGGAAGGGCTTTGTCACAAGAACACTCTCACTGATTCATGGGAAGAGTAATAGCTGGTGAATATCAAGCCATCCAGTATGCCGCTAGAGAAGCCGTTGCCCAACTTCACCACCAAGATTCAAGAACTCACAATCGCTCATTTTTCTACTATCCGTTTAGATCCAGCTACAATAGAGGGATGCATTTTGCCAACACCGAGCACGAGCAAAACCCTGCCCTGGAAAACTTGGTGCATTTTGTGGCCGCACAAGAGTCACTGCTCACCCAAGTTGCCAGGGAACTCTCCATTACGAGGAGAGCCATTGCTCAACACCCACTAGTAAGGGGGTGTGCAGAACCATCAGTTATTCTGTCCGCAGTCCTGGGAAGTAATTCAAGAGTTCCAGGGGACGACCAGCAGAATGGCCCGTCCCTCTCTTCTGGCTACTCTCGTCGAGTGTTTGAAGAGTACACAACCAGGGTCAGAGCTGGAACATCTCATCCGGAACCGTAGATGGTCACGAGTATGGTTGTTGCTGTGTCTAATGCTAGTTTACATAACGCAACCGTTGTATGATATTATAGGGCGTATGTTATAAGTGCATTGCTATGCTTTCATTTTGCATATTATTGTTTGTTTTGATACGCATTTAATTCTTCCGCCCTTAACAAATCTCGAGGACGAGATTTTCTTAAGGGGGGTAGAGTTTGTAACACCCCAAAAATTCAACCAGGATTTTAATAAATAAAAGTTGGCCAGAAATAAAATTTTGAATTATATTAAGTCCTTTATTATTTTTAAAATATTTTCTACCTTCTGTGTTTCAAAAATTCTTCCCTCCATATAGAAATTTTTGGAAATAATATTGTGGCCTTGGTAGTTGTCTTAAAACATTTCAATTATAATTTAATAACAGTAATAAATAAATTTCATAATAAAATTTGCCTCTAACCAATTCTTTTAATAGCTATTTCAATATTTTAAAAGCCTCTGTTGCACTACAACTATTTTAAATAATTCTTTTTATATTCCAAAAAAATTATGAGGGGTCATGTGATGCCAACAAATCACTTTTACGCAAAAATCCAACCTTGTCTTTTGAAAATTTTGAGTGAAACAACCTTTTTTCAATTCTGTCCATTTCCTAGGTTATAACTACAACTCCAACATTCCTTGCTTCAATAATTCTGAAATTTTTCCCACTTATAGTCCTTCCAACCAAACCCTTAAGTACAGAAGATCAGCTCAGTTTGCATCTTGGAAGTCCACCAAATATCCTCCTATAGTTTCTATCCAGAAATGAATTCTGTTAAAACTTGCATTATCAAGTATCTCTTTTTGCCAAAACAACTCCACCATCATCTATACCCTCTAAGGAGACACCATCCTGGTAAATTTCACACCCAGCAAAGTCCCCTAGATTGCCCTAGCATTTTATCAAACAGCTCATGTGCATGACAGAATTTGGCTACCTATCAAAACTACATTAGGAACTTGATCATATGGCCAAACCATCTTTTCCATCATCTCTGGGATCTCCAGAAGCATCCACCTGCCAAAACCCAGCATGATTAGATCACTGTAGAGCCACCTCGCATTTTGTCGAGCATGTAGCATGCATGCACAGAGCGTACCTAGAGCGCCAGTATTGCAGGCTTTGGAACTGCTCCGCGCTGCCCTCCCTGCTGCTGCTCCGCACGTTGGGCACCTCCTGGAGCTTCGCGAGACACCCGAGAATCTTGCCGACACCCTCCCCTTGACCCTAGCACCGACCACCGCCATCCCGAGCCACCACCGCCGTCTTCCACTCGGGCACGGCACCGCTCGTGCCGCCCGACCCCGCCAGCGCACCCCCTTCTTAACTACTGACCACTGCCCCCTCCACCGACGCACTGGCATCGCTAACCATCGCCGCCGCCCCCAACCACCAAAACGGCGCCATGAATGGCCGCCGTCACCATGTCTCCCTCTGGAAGCCACGGCACCGCCCCTCCCTCCCTATATAAGACACCGTGAGCTCGCCCTCATTCAACACCACCTCTATCTCTCCCAGAGTAAGCTCCCCGAGGAAGGAAAAGGACCAAAGCAGTCGTCGTCTTCTTCACCGGCAACCAGTGCCGCCACCACCTCCTCGATGATCTCCACCTATCCAATGCCTCCCCTTCTCTTTTATTCCACCAATAGACCCCTGGAGAACCTGCGGATCTTTCCCCATCACCAATTTTGCCGGAGATGGCCCGTGGGGGAAAGCCCTCTTCCACCCGATGACCTCCCCCGCCATGGCTGAAGCCCTGCTCAACTTGAGCTTCCCCGGCGATCCTCTCCACCTCCCACGGATGCGGCACTTCTACCTGAACCCATCCATGTGCCGAGAGTCGCAGGAGACGCCCTACAGCACTAGCAATCGCCGCCGGCATACGCTCTATCCAGACGCGCGCATGGGTGGAAGACAAGCCCGACAGGTGGGCCCCACCTGTCGGTGAGTCACCTCTATCCCGCCAGCAGCGCATTCCTGTGATTACGTTTACCCTGCGGGGAAAGCGTATTCCTGGAGTACGCCATCGACGTCATCGGTCCTTCCGCGCAGCCGAATGGCTGGGCCCAGCCCAGTGGCACCGCTCGGTTAAACGGTGCTCAGGGTGCAGCTCTTTTCTTTTCCTTTTTCATTTTCAGGATGACTCAAATAATTCCATAGCAGTTATTTCTAAACCAAATTTAATGATTCAAATTTGTAAATATTTATAAAATCATGTTCTATTATTTTAGCCTAGATGAACTTTTTTTTAGGCTTTGTCTGTGTTGAACCTACTAAATAGTCAATTTTCTTAATTTTTTTTCACTTAGAAATTCCATTAGTAAATCATATTAACTCCAAATAAATTGATTCTTTTTCTGTTAATTTTAATTTTTCATCTAGTTTATTTTAGTATTTATTTCAAAAATATCTGAAACACTTTTTAGTACTGTTTTAGAAATCTGTGGTGATTTAAATATTTCTGGAATTAGGAAATGGAGGGGAGATAAATATTTCAAACTTTTGGAGTGCACCCAATTTCTTTGCATGCTAAAGGCAAGCATCTTGAACACTTGATATGGTGATTGCATGGTTAAATGTTTGCAAGAATATATGAGTCATGCATAGGTTGAATTCAAATAAAATTTGCATGCATGTAGAGTTGGCATATGTCAACATACCATGCATCGTGTGCTTGTCATGACTAACTTGCAGGAGCAGGCATAGTAAAACACCGTTACCGGCAGAAGGGTGATCACGTTGGAAAGTGATCATGCCTTGTTGATTATGCATGTTGGAGCATGCAAGGGTTGTGGCCCTATTTGGTATTGCTGTTGGAAGAATACTTTGTTGTGCTAATCACTGCAGGAAATATTTGAGCCTCCTGAGTCAACCGTAGATCGAGTCTTGTTCCGCTAACCCCCATACTTGATTCGTGCTGCCACTTGTCCCTGCCATAGGTGGGGTATGGTTTAGTAAGTTGTTAACCCCATTCCATGCACACACCACACAGAGGGCTACGATGAGGGTTTCCACGGCCATGGACTAAATCCTGTCATCGGGTCAGGGGGCATGGGTGTTTCCGGTTGTGTCCAAGAGGGGGGCACCCCTTGGAATCCGTGCATATTAATAGTGATCCCATGCTACTCCAGATTGTTGTCTCCCCGACTTAGAGTTTTTCTGAAACGATGCTTTGGGTGATTCCTGGCATCCGGACGGTTAATCTGGTGTGTGCTCGTCAGGTGTGTTTTCAACCCAAAGACCGTAATGGGAATTAGTCAGTGCCATGGTACTGACTAAAGAAATCCTGTACTTGTGGTTAAAGAGTATACCCTCTGCAGAGTTTTAACCTATTCGAATACCCGTGTCCGCGGTTAAGGACTACAGTCTGGGTGGGTCAAGTGTCGGTCTTTGGAGGAAAATAATTAAATTGGGCCTGAACTATCTTGCAGGACGTTGTTGTCATCACTAACACGGTCGTGGTTATTTTGAATACTATTGCTGTGAATATTTTTATGGTTATGCATATTATTGAGAACTAACCCGTTTCTCTTATTTTATATTTCCTGAGTGTCTCAGGGGCTGGCTAGACTACCCCGGGCACACAACTTTATTTTCAAAACCTCTTCGTGGCGTCCCTCGAGTTAACAGGCGGTTTATCACGCCACTACTCTTGTGGATACCAGATAGGCATTTCTCTTCAAGTCCGACCGTGGCGTCACTTTTGACACCCGACTGGCATTTCTTTTCAAGACCTCTTCGTGGCGTCCCTCGAGTTTACAGGCGGTCACGCCACTACTCTTGTGGACACCCGATTGGCATTTCTTTTATTTTTCTGAATGACACTTGGGATGGCTAGACTACCCATGGCATTCATTTGCTTTATCTCTAATAAGTTTGATTATGACTAACATGCTATGTTCACATCCATATCATTTTATTGTCATGTCATGATTTAAATTTAATTTAGCATGAGCATAACATTTAATCCAACATGAGCATATGCATTCGTTATATCTTCTGTTCATGATGTTTGCGAGTACATTCAAACGTACTCACAGGCTTGTCCCTGGCTATTTACTTGGCCAGGTCAGGAATTCAGCGAGGAGTACCTCAACGACGTCCGTGCGAAGCCTAGGATAGCAGCTACGCGGATAGGAGTTATCCGGGTCAGCTGTTCCTGTGGGAATGGAGCCCCATCGACGTTGGAGAACCACAAGTCGCTTTCGTCACCCGTCACTAGATATCATTGTTGTATCATTAGACCTTTATAGTCTTGTATCCAATTCTTGTAATAGCTTGGTAATCGGTAACAAGGACGTGTCCACCAGTAACAGTAATCCTGGGCTGGTGGTAACACGAGGGGTTAAATTTCTGGAATATTTTGTGTCAATGAAATCCGGCCCCGACAGCCTTGGTTTCAGAGCCAAGCTGACCATTGGCTAAACCTATCTTAGCCTGGTCACTATCCCAAGGTTTCCACACCGTCCACATCCTTTCTTGTCCACAGTCAAGCCCATCCTATCCGATAACTGCACAGTGGCCAGCCGACAGCTTTTTGACAGTCGGTGCCCAATCTATCAGCCTGTCCATAGGCCATGTGCCTGTGGCCGACACCTGATTTATCCCATCCACAAGTGTGCGATGGAAGACTCTGCTAGCTTATAAAGGAAGCCCTGCCTCAACTCACTATAGCACAGCCTTCATTCTCACTTTAATCCAAACCACCAAGATGCCTCGTTCCCTCATCCACCACGAGACCACCGCACCGGAGCTTGATGGCTTCGTCCGCATACTCTCTAACGTCACCTGACGTGCCCATGGTTTGGAAGGATCACCACGATATGTGGTGTACCAAGCAAGGGATCGCAATGGCCTCACCTAGTTTTGGGCCATAGTATCTATTAATGGTAGGGCTTTGTCAAAAGAACACTCTCACCGATTCACGGGAAGAGTAATGGCTGGTGAATATCAAGCCATCCAGTATGCCGCTAGAGAAGCCGTTGCCCAACTTCGCCACCAAGATTCAAGAACTCACAATCGCTCATTTTTCTACTATCCGTTCAGATCCAGCTACGATAGAGGGATGCATTTTACCAACACTGAGCACGAGCAAAACCCTGCCCTGGAAAACTTGGTGCATTTTGTGGCCGCACAAGAGTCACTGCTCACCCAAGTTGCCAGGGAACTCTCCATTACGAGGAGAGCCATTGCTCAACACCCACTAGTAAGGGGGAGTGCAGAACCATCAGTTATTCTGTCCGTAGTCCTGGGAAGTAATTCAAGAGTTCCAGGGGACGACCAGCAGAATGGCCCATCCCTCTCTTCTGGCTACTCTCGCCGAGTGTTTGAAGAGTACACAACCAGGGTCAGAGCTGGAACATCTCATCCGGAACCGTAGATGGTCACGAGTATGGTTGTTGCTGTGTCTAATGCTAGTTTACATAACGCAACCGTTGTATGATATTATAGGGCATATGTTATAAGTGCATTGCTATGCTTGCATTTTGCATATTATTGTTTGTTTTGATACGAAATTTAACTCTTCCGCCCTTAACAAATCTCGAGGACGAGATTTTCTTAAGGGGGGTAGAGTTTGTAACACCCCAAAAATTCAACCATGATTTTATTAAATAAAAGTTGGCCAGAAATAAAATTTTGAATTATATTAAGTCCTTCATTATTTTTAGAATATTTTCTGCCTTCTGTGTTTCAAAAATTCTTCCCTCCATATAGAAATTTTTGGAAATAATATTGTGGCCTTGTTAGGTGGCTAAAAACATTTCAATTATAGTTTAATAACAGTAATAACTAAATTTCATAATAAAATTTGCCTCTAAACAATTCTTTTAATAGCGATTTCAATATTTTAAAAGCCTCTGTTGCACTACAACTATTTTAAATAATTCTTTTTATATTTCACAAAAATTATGAGGGGTCATGTGATGCCTACAAATCACTTTTATGCGAAAACTCAACCTTGTCTTTTGAAAATTTTGAGTGAAACAACCTCTTTTCAATTTTGTCCATTTCCTAGGTTATAACTACAACTCCAATATTCCTTGCTTCAATAATTCTGAAATTTTTCCCACTTATAGTCCTTCCAACAAAACCCTTAAGTACAGAAGATTATCTCAGTTTGCATCTTGGAAGTCCACCAAATATCCTCCTATAGTTTCTGTCCAGAAACGAATTCTGTTAAAACTTGCATTAGCAAGTTTCTCTTTTTGCCAAAACAACTCCACCATCATCTATACCCACTAAGGAGACACCATCCTGGTAAATTTCACACCCAGCAAAGTCCCCTAGATTGCCCTAGCATTTTATCAAACAGCTCATGTGCATGACAGAATTTGGCTACCTATCAAAACTACATTAGGAACTTGATCATATGGCCAAACCATCTTTTCCATCATCTCTGGGATCTCCAGGAGCATCCATCTGCCAAACCCCAGCATGATTAGATCACTGTAGAGCCCCCTCGCATTTTGTCGAGCACGTAGCATGCATGCACAGAGCTTGCCCAGAACTCCAGTATTGCAGGCTTCGGCACCGCTCTGCGCTGCCCTCCCTGCTGCTGCTCCACACGTTGGGCACCTCCATGAGCTTCGCGAGACACCCGCAAATCTTGCCGACACCCTCCCCTTGACCCTAGCACCGACCACCGCCATCTCGAGCCGCCACCGCCGTCTTCCACTCAGGCACGGCACCGCCCGTGCCGCCCGACCCCGCCAGCGCACCCCCTTCTTAACTACTGACCACCGCCCCCTCCACCGACCGCACTGGCATCGCTGACCATCGCCACCGCCCCCAACCACCCAAACGGCGCCATGAATGGCGGCCGCCACCATGGTTCCCTCTGGAAGCCACGACACCGCCCCTCCCTCCCTATATAAGACACCGTGAGCTCGCCCTCGATCAACACCACCTCTATCTCTCCCTCAGTAAGCTCCCCGATGAAGGAAAATGACCGAAGCAGTCGTCGTCTTCGTCACCGGCAACCACTGCCGCCACCACCTCCTCGATGATCTCCACCTCTCCAGTGCCTCCCCTTCTCTTTTATTCAACCAATAGACCCCTGGAGAACCTGCGGATCTTTCCCCGTCACCAATTCAACCGGAGATGGCCCGTGGGGGAAAGCCCTCTTCCACCCGATGACCTCCTCCGCCATGGCTGAAGCCCTGCTCAACTTGACCTTCCCTGGCGATCCTCTCCACCTCCCACGGATGCGGCACTTCTACCTGAACCCATCCATTTGCCGAGCGTCGCAGGAGATGCCCTACAGCGCCGGCAATCGCCGCCGGCGTACGCTCTGTCTTGACACGCGCAAGGGTGGAAAACAAACCCGACAGGTGGGCCCCACCTGTCGGTGAGTCACCTCTATCCCGCCAGCAGCGCATTCCTGCGATTACGTTTACCCTGCGGGGAAAGCGTATTCCTGGAGTACGCCATCGACGTCATCGGTCCTTTCGCGCAGCCGAACGGCTGGGCCCAGCCCAGTGGCACCGCTCGGTTAAACGGCGCTCAGGGCGCAGCTCTTTTCTTTTCCTTTTTCTTTTTCAGGATGAATCAAATAATTCCATAGCAGTTATTTCTACACCAAATTTAATGATTCAAATTTGTAAATATTTCTAAAATCTTGTTCTATTATTTTAGCCTAGATGAACATTTTTTTTAGGCTTTGTCGCTGTTGAACCTACTAAATAGTCCATTTTCTTTTTTTTCCACTTAGAAATTCCATAAGTAAATCATATTAACTCCAAATAAATTGATTATTTTTCTGTTAATTTTAATTTTTCATCTAGTTTATTTTAGTATTTATTTCAAAAATATCTGAAACACTTTTTAGTACTGTTTTAGAAATCTGTGGTGATTTAAATATTTCTGGAATTAGGAAAGGGAGGGGAGATAAATATTTCAAACTTTTGGAGTGCACCCAATATCTCTGCATGCTAAAGGCAAGCATCTTGAACACTTGATATGGTGATTGCATGGTTAAATGTTTGCAAGAATATATGAGTCATGCATAGGTTGAATTCAAATAAAATTTGCATGCATGTAGAGTTGCCATATTTCAACATACCGTGCATCATGTGCTTGTCATGACTAACTTGCAGGAGCAGGCATAGTAAAACACCGTTACCGGCAGAAGGGTGATCACGTTGGAACGTGATCATGCCTTGTTGATTATGCATGTTGGAGCATGCAAGGGTTGTGGCCCTGTTTGGTATTGCTGTTGAAAGAATACTTTGTTGTGCTAATCACTGCAGGAAATATTTGAGCTTCCTAAGTCGACCGTAGATCGAGTCTTGTTCCGGTAACCCCCATACTTGATTCGTGCTGCCACTTGTCCCTGCCACAGGTGGGGTATGGTTTAGTAAGTTGTTAACACCTTTCCGTGCACACACCACATAGAGGGCTACGATGAGGGTTTCCACGGCCGTGGACTAAATCCTGTCATCGGGTCAGGGGGCATGGGTGTTTCCGGTTGTGTCCGAGAGGGGGGCACCCCTTGGAATCCGCACGTATTAATAGTGATCCCATGCTACTCGAGATTGTTGTCTCCTCGACTTAGAGTTTTTCTGAAACGATGCTTTGGGTGATTCCTGGCATCCGGACGGTTAATCTGGTGTGTGCTAGTCAGGTGTGTTTTCAACCCAAAGACCGTAATGGGAATTAGTCAGTGCCACGGTACTGACTAAAGAAATCCTATGCTTGTGGGTAAAGAGTACACCCTCTGCAGAGTTTTAACCTTTTCGAATAGCCGTGTCCGCGATTAAGGACTACAGTCTGGGTTGGTCAAGTGTCGGTCTTAGTGTTGGTCTTCGGAGGAAAATAATTAAATTGGGCCTGAACTATTTTGCAGGATATTGTTGTCATCACTAACACGGTCATGGTTATTTTGAATACTATTGCTGTGAATATTTTTATGGCCATGCATATTATTGAGGACTAACCCGTTTCTCTTATTTTATATTTCCTGAGTGTCTCAGGGGCTGGCTAGACCACCCCGGGCACTCAACTTTATTTTCAAGACCTCTTCATGTCGTCCCTCGAGTTAACAGGCGGTTTATCACGCCACTACTCTTGTGGATACCCGATAGGCATTTCTCTTCAAGTCCGACCGTGGCGTCACTTTTGACACCCGACTGGCATTTCTTTTCAAGACCTCTTTGCGGCGTCCCTCGAGTTTACAGGCGGTCCCGCCACTACTCTTGTGGACACCCGATTGGCATTTCTTTTATGTTTCTGAATGACACTTGTGCTGGCTAGACTACCCGTGGCATTCATTTGCTTTATCTCTAATAAGTTTGATTATGACTAACATGCTATGTTCACATCCATATCATTTTATTGTCATGTCATGATTTAAATTTCAGTCAGCATGAGCATAACATTTAATCCAACATGAGCATATGCATTCGCTATATCTTCTGTTCATGATGTTTGTGAGTACATTCAAACGTACTCACAGGCTTGTCCCTGGCTATTTACTTGGCCAGGTCAGGAATTCAGTGAGGAGTACCTCAGCGACGTCCGTGCGAAGCCTAGGATAGCAGCCACGCGGATAGGAATTATCCGGGTCAGTTGTTCCTGTGGGAATGGAGCCCCATTGTAACACCCCAAAAATATTTTTCCGAATATTTGAAACTTTTCCTTTAAAAATAAAAGTTTTGAAAATCATTTTTAGTCATATCACCTTTCTTCAATTTGAAAACCTTTTCAAATTTTATTTGGGTTTCAATCTTCTTTAAATATTCTGGTTGAAGAGTTTAATATTATATGGATAATTACTTTGGGATTTTCAAACAATTTATTTTTAGCAAGAAAAGTTTTGGGGATAGTTAAATTTTCAAAGGAAATAACCTTTTCACCTCCTTTTAGCCCTACTAAAATCCATCCAACAAATTTTCTTCACTCCAAACTTATCCCACAAGTCACTCACCTCATCTAGGAACGAATCCAACTCTTTCCTACCCCACAAAAATATTTTTCACCACCCAAATAAATTCCAAAGTTGGAATTCATATATTCCATCATTTCTTTGGTTTACAAAGGAACCACCATTTTTACAAGGATGCCACCTCCACCAAAATTATCCCAGCAAATATATGGTACCCACAACCCATTTTTCCAAAAACATGGGGTACCCCAGTTCAAAATTTTCAAATCCCACTCAATTCAAATTTGGACCAGATTCAATATTCCTGAGCCAAACATATTTTTAAATGCTCCAAAAATTCCCAAACTCTGCCAAACTCATTTTTGAGCATCCACACATTACCACAAAAATCCCCACAAAATCCTAAAATCTCTAGCACCTTCTGTCATTTTATCAAATAGCTAATGTGCACACTGTTCATCGTTGTCCAAAATTCAGTTAACTGAATTTGGTTCAGTGGCAGAGACGACGGCGCCGTGCACTCCACTCCATCCCCACTCCTTCTCGTCCACGCCTCCTCCCTTGTAAAAGCGCCGCCCTGGACCCCTCCTCATCAGTGCCTCACCGCCGACAGCACAGAAGGAGGCCGGTGCACCTGCCTTCGTCCTCGGCGGCGGCAACCCGAGCTGATCCACACGGCGCCCGCCATATTCACTCCTTCGCTGACCTCCCCCACCTAACTACTCACCACGCGGCACCTCCTCCGAACTCTCTCCACGCTGATCACGCCGCCCTTGGCCCCCTGTCAGCCACCTGAGACGGACGACGTCCGCCGCACCCGTACACCGACCTCGCCGTGGATAAAGCCACCAAGCCCGAGCTCGTTCGCGCTGGCGCTTCGGGCAGCTTCCTCGACCCTCACTGACACTCACCGACCACGACTACTGCCCAAACCGACCTCGCCGACCATCATAACTCCAGCGTGATCCGAACCCCGCCGGACCGCCTCGGGATCGCCTATATAAAGGCCCCCGAGCCCCGTTCTTCTCACCCATTGCCTCCATCGCCTCCACCACCTCCCAATCGCCCCTACACCACCCACCCGACCTCGAGGAGGTCTTCTTCTTCCCCTCCGATCACCGCTCCACCGCCACTGTCACCGATCCGTTCATCATCATTACTCCACCTCAACTGCTCAAATCTTGCCAGTAGTCATATATTCCACCGAATCATCGACTCCCCGCTTCAATTCCACTCCCCGAGCTCTCTCCGACGAAATCCCAACGCCACCGAACCACTGTCCGCCACCGTCGACCTCGCCGGCGTTCAGGTGCTCCCCGGCGACCACCACCACCTCCCTCCGACGTCGCACTTCTCCCTGGTCATGTTCCGACCATCACCGCCTTCCAAGACCCCGGCGATCACCGCCGGCGAACGCCGTCTCCTCTCTTTTTCCGCACGCAGGTTCAAATATTTGAACCTGACGGGTGGACCCCACCTTGCACTTTTTCTTTTCTTTTTCTCTGTCTAAAAACGAAGCCGTAATCTCGACTTTTACGCCTTCCACGCTGAGAAGTGTATTTCGTCCCGAAGCGTTTTCTTTATAAACGCACAGGGACTGGCTTTTTATAGAAAAACCCTTGGTTTTGAAAGTTTAATAACTTTTAAACAACAACTCCGTTTGAGTTGAACTTTTTTTTGAAATTCTTATTTTTCTCTCTAGTTTTTTTAGTATTTATTTAAAAATGTTTTGGAACAACTTTTTGTACTGTTGTCAAATTTTTTAATTTAAGTTGATTTTGAATTTTCAGAAAAAGGAGAGGGAAACTTTGCCGAGAATTTTGAAGGGTTTTCACCTGACTACTTTGGACAAGGCAAGCATTATTGAACTTGGGATATGGTGATTGCATTTGCATTTGCATGTTGCATCGGTTGATATTGCACCATATGTGTAGTATGTCACTAGCACTTGCATGCATGGTCATATCTCTTTTGCTCATAGCTTGCACATCACTCAAGCAAGAGATTCTTCTGACATGGTAAAGTTGTGGAAATACGGGAGAGTGTCTCCTGCCTTGGACGTGCCGGTGGGCACGGGCCATTACGCTTGACACGGTGGTGTCATGTGACTTAAGTGGAATTTTCCGGTGATGTTAATTAACACCTCCTGAGTCGGCCTAGATCGAGTCTTGTTCCGTTACACCTAGCTGGATACCGTGCTGCCACGGGTCCTTCCGCAAGGAAGGTACGGCTAAGTAAGTTGTTAACCCCTGTCCAGGTACACACCGTACAGAGGGCCACGATGAGGGTTTCCAAAGGCCTTCGACTAAATCCTGTCATCGGGTCAGGGGCCATGGGTGTTTCCGGTTGTAACTGAGAGGGGGGCACCCCTTGTAATCCGCGCGTATTAATAGTGATCCCATGCAGGACGTTGGTCTCTCCGTCTCAGAGTTTTTCTTGAACGATGCTTTGGGTGATTCTTGGCATCCGGAGAGTTATTCTGGTGTGTGCTGGTCAGGTGTGTTTTCAACCCAAAGACCGTAATGGGAATTAGTCAGTGTCATGGTATTGACTAAAGAAATCCTTTACTTGTGGGTAAAGAGTACACCCTCTGCAGAGTTAAAACTATTCGAATAGCCGTGTCCTCGGTCAAAGGGCGTAGCTGGGTGGGTCAAGTGTCGGTCCAGGTATCGGTCTTCGGAGGAAATACTTAAAATGTGCCTGTATTGTTTTTGCTGAATATTTATTGCCACCCTAATGCTAACATGAATATTTTGCTATGCTTGTTAATATTACTGTGGTTATACATATTATTGTGGACTAACCCGTTTCTCTTATTTTATATTCCTGCGTGTCTCAGGGGCTGGCTAGACTACCCCGGGCACTCAATTTTATTTTTAAGACCTCTTCGTGGCGTCCCTCGAGTTAACAGGCGGTTTATCACGCCACTACTCTTGTGGATACCCGATTGGCATTTCTCTTTAAGTCCGACCGTGGCGTCACTTGACACCCGACTGGCATTTCTTTTCAAGACCTCTTCGTGGCGTCCCTCGAGTTATCAGGCGGTTTATCACGCCACTACTCTTGTGGATACCCGATTGGCATTTCTCTTCAAGACCTACTGTGGTGTCACTTGACATCCGACCGGCATTTCTCTTTTTTTTCTGAATGTCACTTGGGCTGGCTAGACTACCCGTGGCATTCACTTGCTTTTATTCTTTTAAAAGACTAGTTATGGCTAACATGTTTCATTTACTTCCGCATCATTTTATAATTATGTCATGACCAGGATTTTAGTCAGCATGAGCATGTGCATCCATTATATCTTTTGTTCATAATGTTTGCGAGTACATTCCAACGTACTCACTGGCTTGTCCCTGGCTATCTACTTGGCCAGACTTGGAGGAGGACGAGCTTGTGGAGAAGGATTGCACTAGCGAGCCCGACGCTTAGAGGAGTCCCAGTCAGATAGGAGTCTACCACATGTATCTTCCGCTGAGCTTCTGCTACACCAATAAAATAGTCAAGCCTCACTCTGACGCTTGGCTTTACGTTATTGTATCAGAGATGTATCACCACCACACCACTGTCTTATTCCGCCACTGCCCTATATTTGGCGAGTTTGTAATAATTTTGTTGAGCCTTCAGACTCAACCCTGTGTAATATTATTTGTACTGGTTATCTGTATCAAGTCCACCAGTTGTGTTGATCTTGGGGCTGGTGTGACTTAGGGCCTTTTCTGAGATTTATTCCCAGAAAGGGACTCGACACCCATCGACGTTGGAGAACCACAAGTCGCTTTCATCACCCGTCACTAGATATCATTGTTGTATCATTAGACCATTATAGTCTTGTATCCAATTCTTGTAATAGCTTGGTAATCGGTAACAAGGACGTGTCCACCAGTAACAATAATCCTGGGCTGGTGGTAACACGAGGGGTTAAATTTCTGGGATATTTTGTGGCCCCGAAATCCGGCCCCGACAGAGAAACACCATATGATCCAACTATAATAACAAAGCTCGCGATACATCAAGATCGTGCCAAATCAAGAACACGAGAGAGAGAGATCAAACACATAGCTACTGATACATACCCTCAGCCCCGAGGGTGAACTACTCCCTCCTCGTCATGGAGACCGCCGGGATGATGAAGATGGCCTCCGGTGATGATTTCCCCCTCCGGTAGGTTGCCAGAACGGGCTCCCGATTGGTTTTTCGTGGCTACAGAGGCTTACGGCGGCGGAACTTCCGATCAAGGTTTCTTTTCGGGGGTTTCTATATTTATAGGAATTTTTTGTGTCGGAAACAAGTCAGGGGGGTTCCCGAGGAGTCCACAAGCCCGGGGGCGCGCCCTAGGGGGGGCTCCCTCCACCCTTGTGGTTGCCTCGAGACTCTTCTAGCCCAACTCCGATGCTCCGTGGGCTTCTTCTGGTCCATAAAAAATCACCGTAAATTTTTAGCTCGTTTGGACTCCGTTTGATATTCCTTTTCTGTAAAACTCAAAAACAAGGAAACAAAATAGAAACTGGCACTGGGCTCTAGGTTAATAGGTTAGTCCCAAAAATAATATAAAATAGCATATTAATGCATATAAAACATCCAAAATAGATAATATAATAACATGGAACAATCAAAAATTATAGATACGTTGGAGACGTATCAAGCATCCCCAAGCTTAATTCCTGCTCGTCCTCGAGTAGGTAAATGATAAAAACAGAATTTTTGATGTGGAATGCTACCTAACATATTTATCCATGTAATCTTCTTTATTGTGGCATGAATATTCAGATCCATAAGATTCAAAACAAAAGTTTAATATTAACATAGAAACAATAATACTTCAAGCATACTAACAAAGCAATCATGTCTTCTCAAAATATCATGGCCAAAGAAAGTTATCCCTACAAAATCATATAGTCTGGCTATGCTCCATCTTCATCACACAAAGTATTTTATCATGCACAACCCCGATGACAAGCCAAGCAATTGTTTCATACTTTTGATGTTCTCAAACCTTTTCAACTTTCACGCAATACATGAACGTGAGCCATGGATTTAGCACTATAGGTGGAATAGAATATGGTGGTTGTGGAGAAGACAAAAAGAAGGAGATAGTCTCACATCAACTAGGCGTATCAACAGGCTATGGAGATGCCCATCAATAGATATCAATGTGTTAGTAGGGATTGCCATGCAACGGATGCACTAGAGCTATAAGTGTATGAAAGCTCAAAAAGAAACTAAGTGGGTGTGCATCCAACTCGCTTGCTCACGAAGACCTAGGGCAATTTGAGGAAGCCCATCATTGGAATATACAAGCCAAGTTCTATAATGAAAAATTCCCACTAGTATATGAAAGTGAAAATATAGGAGACTCTCTATCATGAAGATCATGGTGCTACTTTGAAGCACAAGTATGGAAAAAGGATAGTAGCATTGCCCCTTCTCTCTTTTCTCTTCTTTTTATTTTGGGCTCTTTGACCTCTTTTTTTTTCTTCTTCTTTTTTTCTTTCTCTTTTTTATTTTATTTTTCATCCGGAGTCTCATCCCGACTTGTGGGGGAATCATAGCCTCCATCATCCTTTTCTCACATGGGACAATGCTCTAATAATGATGATCATCACACTTTTATTTACTTTACAACTCAAGAATTACAACTCTATACTAGAACAAATATATGACTCCATATGAATGCCTCCGGCGGTGTACCGGGATGTGCAATGACTCAAGAGTGACATGTATAAAAAATATGAATGGTGGCTTTGCCACAAATACGATGTCAACTACATGATCATGCAAAGCAATATGACAATGATGAAGCTTGTCATAATAAACGGAACGGTGGAAGTTGCATGGCGATATATCTCGGAATGGCTATGGAAATACCAAAATAGGTAGGTATCGTGGCTGTTTTGATGAAGGTATATTGTGGGTGTAATGCACCGGCGAAAGTTGCGTGGTACTAGAGAGGCTAGCAATGGTGGAAGGGTGAGAGTGCGTATAATCCATGGACTCGACATTAGTCATAAAGAACTCACATACTTATTGCAAAAGTCTATTAGCTATCGAAACAAAGTACTACACGCATGCTCCTAGGGGGATAGATTGGTAGGAAAAGACCATCGCTCGTCCCCGGCCGCCACTCATAAGGAAGACAATCAATAAATAAATTATGCTCCAACTTCATCACATAACGGTTCACCATACGTGCATGCTACGGGAATCACAAACTTTAACACAATTATTTATACCAATCCACAATTACTCACTAGCATGACTCTAATATCACCATCTTTATATCTCAAAACAATCATAAGGAATCAAACTTCTCATAGTATTCAATGCTCTTTATATGAAAGCTTTTATTATATCCCTCTTGGATGCCCATCAAATTAGGACTAAATTCATAACCTAAGCAAATTACCATGCTGTTTAGATACTCTCAAAATAATATAAGTGAAGCATGAGATTTCATCAATTTCTTCAAAATAAAACCACCGCCATGCTCTAAAAAGATATAAGTGAAGCACTAGAGCAACTACCTAGCTCAAAAGATATAAATGAAGCACATAGAGTATTATAATAAATTAATGATTAATGTGTGTCCCTCTCAAAAGGTGTGTCCAGAAAGGATGATTTTGGAAAACTAAAAAGCAAAGACTCATAACATACAAGACGCTCCAAGCAAAACACATATTAGGTGGTGAATAAAAATATAGCCTCAAGTAAATTTACCGATGGATTGAAGACGAAAGAGGGGATGCCATCCGGGGCATCCCCAAGCTTAGATGCTTGGTTGACCTTGAATATTACCTTGGGGTTCCTTGGGCATCCCCAAGCTTAGGGTCTTGTCACTCCTTATTCCATAGTCCATCAAATCTTTACCCAAAACTTGAAAACTTCACAACACAAAAGTCAACAGAAAACTCGTAAGCTCCGTTAGTATAATAAAACAAATCATTCACTTTGGTACTGTCAAGACAAGATTCATAAATTTTCTCACATGATTCCTACTGTACCCTATCATTTCTAGAATTTATATTAAGCAATATAAGCCATAGAAACTAGAAAACAAGCAAACTATGCATCGAAAACAGAATCTGTCAAAAACAGAACAGTACGTAAAGATCTGAATTAAGGTCACACTTCTGTAACTCCAAAAATTCTGAAAAATTGGGAAAACGTAGACAATTTGTATATCAATCCTCTGTAAAATGTTCAGAGTGTTTCCATGTTCCAGTAAAAGATAGGAATTTCTGTACTGGACGCAAAAGTTTCTGTTTTTGCACAGAATCAAGTCAACTATCATCCACACTATCCCAAAGGCTTTACTTGGCACTTTATTCAAACAAAAGCTATAAAACATGATTAATACAGTAGCCTAATCATGTGAACACACAAAAAAAAGTAGTGGTAAATGTTGGGTTGTCTCCCAACAAGCACTTTTCTTTAATGCCTTCTAGCTAGGCATGATGATTTCAATGGTGCTCACATAAAAGATAAAGATTGAAACATAATGGGAGCATCATGAAGCATATGACTAGAACATTTAAGTCTAACCCACTTCCTATGAATAGGGATTTTGTGAGCAAACAATTTATGGGAACAATAATCAACTAGCATAGGAAGGCAAAACAAGCATAACTTCAAGATTTTCAACACATAGAGAGGAAACTTGATATTATTGCAATTCCTACAAGCATATATTCCTCCCTCATAATAATTTTCAGTAGCATCATGAATGAATTCAACAATATAGCTATCACACAAAGCATTATTTTCATGATCCACAAGCATAGAAATTTTACTACTCTCCACATAAGCAAAATTCATCTCATTCATAGTAGTGGGAGGAGCAAATTCAACAAAATAGCTATCATGAGATACTTGATTAAAATCATGATGACAAGTTTCATGTTTATCATTATTCTTTATAGCATACATGTCATCACAATAATCATCATACATAGCAACTTTGTTCTCATAATCAATTGGAACCTCTTCCAAAATACTGGACTCATTACTAAATAAAGTCACGATCTCTCCAAATCCACTTTTATCAATATTGTGAAAAGATTCAACACCCTCCAAAATAGTGGGATCATTAGTACCTAGAGTTGACACTCTTCCAAACCCACTTTCATCAATATAATCATTACAAATAGGAGGCATGCTTTCATCATCATAAATTTTCTCATCAAAACTTGGGAGACTAAAAATATCATCTTCATCAAACATGGCATCACCAAGCTTGTGGCTTTGCATATCATTAGCATCATGGATATTCAAAGAATTCATACTAACAACATTGCAATCATGCTCATCATTCAAAGATTTTATGCCAAACATTTTATTAACTTCTTCTTCTAACACTTGAGCACAATTTTCCTTTCCATCATTTTCACGAAAGACATTAAAAAGATGAAGCATATGAGGCAACCTCAATTCCATTTTTTTTGTAGTTTTCTTTTATAGACTAAACTGGTGATAAAACAAGAAACTAAAAGATTCAATTGCAAGATCTAAAGATATACCTTCAAGCAGTCACCTCCCCGGCAACGGCGCCAGAAAAGAGCTTGATGTCTACTACGCAACCTTCTTCTTGTAGACTCATGTTGGGCCTCCAAGCGCAGAGTTTTGTAGGACAGTAGTAAATTTCCTTCAAGTGGATGACCTAAGGTTTATCAATCCGTGGGAGGCATAGGATGAAGATGGTCTCTCTCAAACAACCCTGCAACCAAATAACAAAGAGTCTCTTGTGTCCCCAACACACCCAATACAATGGTAAATTGTATAGGTGCACTAGTTCGGCGAAGAGATGGTGATACAAGTGTAATATGGATGGTAGATATAGGTTTTTGTAATCTGAAATTATAAAAAAAGCAAGGTAGCAGGTAGCAAAAGTGATCAAAAACGGTATTGCAATGCTTGGAAACAAGGCCTAGGGTTCATACTTTCACTAGTGCAAATTCTCTCAACAATGATAACATATTTGGATCACATAACAATCCCTCAACGTGCAACAAAGAATCACTCCAAAGTTTCTATCGAAGAATGTAGGACGAAAACGTGCATCAACCCCTATGCATAGATTACCCCAATGTCACCTTGGGAACCCGCGAGTTGAGTGCCAAAACATACATCAAGTGAATCAATAGAACATCCCATTGTCACCACAGATATCCCATCGCAAGACATACATCAAGTGTTCTCAAATCCAATACTCAATCCAACATAACGAAACCTCAAAGAGCAAGACTCAATTCATCACAAGAAGGTAGAGGGGGAGAAACACCATATGATCCAACTATAATAACAAAGCTCGTGATACGTCAAGATCGTGCCAAATCAAGAACACGAGAGAGAGAGAGATCAAACACATAGCTACTGGTACATACCCTCAGCCCCGAGGGTGAACTACTCCCTCCTCGTCATGGAGACCGCCGGGATGATGAAGATGGCCTCCGGAGATGGTTCCCCCTCCGGCAGGGTGCCGGAACGGGCTCCCGATTGGTTTTTCGTGGCTACAGAGGCTTACGGCAGTGGAAATTCCGATTTAGGTTTCTTTTTGAGGGTTTCTATATTTATAAGAATTTTTGGCGTCGGAAACAAGTCAGGAGGTTCCCGAGGAGTCCACAAGCCAGTGGGGCGCGCCCAAGGGGGGGCGCACCCTCCACCCTTTTGGTTGCCTCGGGACTCTTCTAGCCCAACTCTGATGCTCCGTGGGCTTCTTCTGGTCCATAAAAAATCACCGTAAATTTTCAGCTCGTTTGGACTCCGTTTGATATTCCTTTTCTGTAAAACTCAAAAACAAGGAAAAAACATAAACTGGCACTGGGCTCTAGGTTAATAGGTTAGTCCCAGAAATAATGTAAAATAGCATATTAATGCATATAAAACATCCAAAATAGATAATATAATAGCATGGAACAATCAAAAATTATAGATACGTTGGAGATGTATCAGGAGGTCGTGGGCCAACTCCTCCATTGGACTAGTCTGTGCCACATCATCCTGATAGGTGGGCCCCACATGTCAGTTTCCCTATTTTTCCAGCCAAATTCGAGCGTCAGTGCTCCGCGTTATGCATTATGCGCAGAACAGGTGGTTTTTGTGCCCTGGTTCAAATGTGGTACAGTACCAAGTTGTTACCCTAGCCCCAAGTGTGGTGGTTTTGGGTACAGTACCACCCTTTTCCTTTTCAACTCATGAAGCATAACACTTGATTAAGTAGCCAGATGGTGTGCCAATTTAGGTGTCTGACTATTCGAAGGAATAATTGAGGTGTGCCCTATCCATGTCCGCATTTAAGGGTCCAACTTATACAATGTTCCGGCAGTAGTAACTATACTAGTCCTTGCGTATCTTACTCCGTGACCAAGACGAAAAGGAAAACGAGACAACTTAATGTTTATTTGAGCCGTCCAAGTATAATCATGTGGCGTTGCTTATTTCTCATTCCTCTCCAACCCTCTTCTCCATCGATCATGCCGCCCTCCGGTCGAGTCCATCCTCCCGCATGCCACATTTGAACATTCCGCTAAGTGTCATTCGCATGTGGGCCTAGACCATGCCTCTATTTCCAATGTTGTAATTTGTCCGACATGCATACAGACAAACAGATCGTTTAAAGTTTCGTGTTACCTCCACTATGAGTCGCTTCCCATCTTAGTTTTGACATCACATTCGGTTCATGCCCCGACACATCTTGACAAGATCAATAGATGTTGAGTGATCGAGTGCGTGTCCTGTAAGGAGATAAAGGTTTGGTGTGTTTCTATGATACAAATGATCGTGTGGGGTGGAGAAAAGGGGGGGTTCTGTGTGTGCGCGTTTGTCGGAATCAGGGCTCCGCAGACCCAAAGAAAGGTTCAAACTCTGGGGTCTACGCGAAGAACTTTACTAGGCTACAACTCGCTGCTCACTGCCTCACGGTGATGCTCCGACGTGCTCGAGCGAGAGGGAAGAAGGGATAACACAATGATTTTACCCAGGTTCGGGCCACCTTGCGGTGTAAGACCCTACTCCTGCTTTGTGGTGGATTGCCTCGTGAGGAGGATGAGTATGAACGAGTACAAGTGGCCCTCAGAGGCTTCAGTAGCGGCTCCGGGCTTGAGGGGTGGATGAACTCGATCGGATCCCTATGGATGCCAAGGCTCGATTGGATCGGATCCTTCTCTACGGTGGAGACTAACCTATACTTATACTGGCCTGGTCCTCTTGCCCCAAGGTCTAGGCAGGAAGGGATGCCACAATGGCCAAATTTTAAGGGAGACAAGAGTACACCCTATCCTGACTAAAGGTGGTCTTCGCCTGCAAAGCTCTTGTCCATGATGCGCTGGTGGGCTCGACGATGACCTCCATCCTACCGAGCCAGCGTCCTGGCCTTGTTGCACCAAAGAGGCAAGCTTTGGGGCCACCTTGGGAACCCGCGCGCTGGCCTTGTCCCTCTAGCACCAAAGGGGAAAGCCTCACTATCCGCGCCCGCTGGCACCGGTCCTCATGACGCCTGTCGTAGCCCGCGTCACCCACGTGCATCACGAGGCGGGGTGGTGAGCATAGAAGTGTCCACCCCACAGGAGGCCTTGGGAGGCCGCCCCTCACGAAGCCCTTGGGGCGCATGATGAAGCTTGGTGATGCTTTCCTCGCAAGGCGGGGGCCTCGCGAGGACTTTTCTGGAAGAATCTTGACGCTGGGCCACACCGGGCCCTTTGACGATGCCTCGCGATGGGTCGCAGGCAGACGGGACTAGGTATCCCCAATCCCAGAGCCCCAAGAGTAGCCCCCGAGCCCACGGCACGCACGTCCTTGCTTGGAGATGGGAGCGACAAAGAGAGGGCGAAGCGATGCGGGCCCCAACCGCCTGCGGGCCAAGCTTGACGCGTGGCACACAACGGGCGCGGGACGCCCCCACTTCCCGATGTCTCCTCGGCAACTGCCTAGGCTGACATAAAGCCTGGCGCACTCCACGGAGCCGTCACTGCTCCCTTGTCCTATGTCCTCCTTGCTCTGCCGAGATCCCCGTTCTCTCGCGCGAGGTTTCTCCATATCCAAACTGAGCGCGACCATTTCCTCTTTCTCGCCGGCATTGGTGACTTCACGAATGGCGCCCGCCTAGAAAGCGAAGTCCGCAGCCCAGGTCGCAGGTTCGTCCTCCCTCTCACCAGTGCTCCTGACCTCCTCCATCGCCGAGGAGAAGGACCTGGATCCGATGCTCCTGCTGATAGCCGACGACCACAATGAATGGGGCGCGGCCTAGATTTGGCCCGGTTCGGCGGCACGGCATGACCTGGGGGAGTCTGCCTACCCCTTCTTCCTCCACAGCATCTATGCCGGGCTGGTCCCGCCCTTCTCCGAGTTCTTTTATGCCATCCTCATGCATTACCAGATCCATGCCCTCCACCTTCAGCCCAACTCCATTCTCCTTATGTCCGTCTTCGCCTTCTACCGCGAGGCTTTTGTGGGCGTGAAGCCCTCGGTGGCACTCTTCCGCCACTTCTTCATCCCGTGGTTCACCGCCCGGGTTCAGCGATCCGCGTGCGTCCCATTTGTTGATGTGCCTAGCGGAAACTCCCTCCTGAAAGCCTGGAACAAGGTGGAAGGTTTCCAGCAGTGCTGGGTCTTCATGGATGCTTGCGGTTCTGAGCCACACTTGATGACTCCGGCAGTGTTGCCCGAGCAGACTCCGGGATGGGGCTCCACAAAGCTTGACGACCCTCGAGCCAAGCCGTCCTGAAGAGAATAGCTTCGCACATGAAGGCGAAGTTGAGAGGGGCAGCGATCATGAAGGATTCGTCAGATAGAATTTCATCAAGCAGTACAATAGATACAGCAATATAAGGACGTGAGAAATGAGTAATTCGTTTCTTCATGATTAGCTTGCGTCCTTTCAAGCATTCTCATGTCTCCAGCAAATTCTTCAGACGTTCAAGTTCGTTTGGAGACCTAACCCTGCATAAGAGATTAGTCTTTTTCTTCACCACCCACATCTGGAGAGGTGGCAAAGAGTTCATCATTCTGTGAGCTCCATATGAGAAAGGTGGCATTGAAGCTAGTGCACTTCGTTTCACAGAGGAGGGGTTAGAGTATGCATATGAGTAAGCAGAGAAATTATTTGAGGACTTATGAACGTAATGATTTGAAGAATAATGCACATATTCATGACCCTTAGATTTTTCCCTACGAAACAGATGCATTAGCACGATGATGATCATATGAGGAATTTGGTCCATATGAGGACTTGGATCCATATGAGGACTTTGATCCATATGAGGAATTTGATCTGGGGTTCCTGTTCTTCACAGGTGGTGTCATGAGGACATACACCTGAAGACTTTCAAGGCACCTTTTGGGAACCCAGATTTTCTTCATAGGGGGGTCGTTCCTGCAGTTAGTTCCAACATACCTGGCAAATACTTCACCATTCTGATTTTTGAAAAGTTTATAGTTGGAGTCAAATGACTCATCAGATGAACATGAAGATTCACATGTAAAACCAAATAAAGTAGATGGATCTACAGGAGGTCCTTTTGTCGCAACCCATGTGGTTTTGGGATACTGCTCAAGTTTCCAGTAGGACCCATCAGCATTGAGTTTCCTCTCAAAGGCAATACCCTCTTTCCTAGGGTTCCTATTCAGGATCTGCTTTTTAAGCACATCACAAAGAGCCTGATGCCCTTTGAGGCTTTTGTACAAGCCTGTCACATACAATTCCTTCAACCCTGCATTTTCGTCAGTGATACTTGTGGTATCCTCAGATGAAGAATTTGTGACCATAGAAATAGTTGAAGAAGTTGCAGCAATAGAAGCATTTGAACTTTCAGGTGAAGAATTAGCAGATTCATGTTCGATGCATTTCAAACATGGTGGAATGAATTCTTCCTGAGCAGAATTGATTTGTGGAGCATGCAAGGAATCATTTTCCCTTTGAAGATCATCATGAGTCACCCTTAGTTTCTCAAGATCTTGCTTTCTTTGAAGAAATTCATAAGAAAGCTTCTCATGATCGGCTAAGAGTGTTTCATGATGACCTTGAAGGTTATCAAACTTAGACTGAAGACGTTTAAGATCATCAGTCAGGGTTTGAGTTCGATTCATTTCCTCACCCAACAGGTCATCGCTTTTGTCTAGCAAACTCTGAACCCTTTCCAAAGCTTTTTGTTGTTTAGTGGCAAAATTAGCAAGTTTAGAGTAGCTAGGTTTGAGGTTTTCATTAGATTCATCTTCACTGGCTTCAGAGGAGGGATATTTGAGTACCTTGTCACCTTTTGCCATGAAGCAATAGGTGGGAGCGAAGTCATCGTTGCCATCGTCAGCAGTGTTGGAGTTGTCATTTTCTTCACAGTTGAAGATGGACTTGCTGACGAAAGCAGTAGCGAGAGCTAGGCTAGCCACACCAGAGTCTGACTCCTCAGGTTCCTCCTCTTCCTCATTTTCCTCAGATTCAGCTTCAGAGTCCATTTCATTGCCAATGAATGCCCGAGCCTTTCTGGAACTGCTCTTCTTGTGAGATGAAGACTTTGAAGATTTTGACGATGAGGACTTTGAAGATTTCTTCTTTTTCTTCGAGTCATCTGAACTATCATCCTTGTACTTCTTCTTCTTTGATTCCTTCACCCACTGAGGAAAATAAGCCATGTAATGACCAGGCTTCTTGCATTTGTGGCAAGTCCTTTTCTTGTGATCGCCGGATGAAGAATCTGATCTCAAGCCATCACCTCTTGAAGATTTTCCAAAACGGCCACGCCATGAGAACTTCTGGAATTTCCTCACGAGCATAGCTAGCTCATGGCTTAGTTCTTTAGGATCACTCATGCTACTGTTAGAGTCTTCCTCTTCAGATGAGGAAATTGCCTTGGCCTTCAGTGCACGTGATCTTCCATAGCTTGGCCCATAGAGGTCTCTCTTCTTAGCTTGTTGGAATTCATGAGTATTCAGTCTCTCGAGGATATCAGCAGGATCTAGTGACTTGTAGTCTCTACATTCTTGAATCATTAGTGCCAGTGTATCGAATGAGGAATCAAGAGATCTCAGCAATTTCTTCACCACCTCATGATCGGTGATGTCAGTGGCACCAAGTGCTTGAAGCTCATTGGAGATAATAGTGAGGCGATTGAAGGTTTGCTGAACATTTTCATTGTCGAGTCTTTTGAAGCGGTTGAAGAGATTGCAAATAACGTCAACTTATGATTCACGTTGGGTTGAGATTCCTTCGTTGACCTTGGACAGCCTATCCCAAATAAGTTTTGCAGACTCCAAAGCACTCACTCTGCCGTACTGTCCTTTGCTCAGATGGCCACATATGATATTCTTCGCTTGAGAGTCGAGTTGCTTGATTCTCTTCACATCAGCAGCGTTTATGGAGGGAGTGATGGAGGGAATGCCATTTTCCACAACGTACCAGAGATCATTGTCAATTGCCTCAAGATGCATGGGCATCTTGTTCTTCTAGTTGGGGTAGTCTGTCCCATCGAAGGTAGGACACCCAGCCGAGACCTTGATCATGCCTGCAGCCGACATAACTAAAACTCCAGGTGGTTAAACAAAAATTACACAGAACAAGGGAGTCCCTTGCTCTGATACCAATTGAAAGTGCGTTATATCGACTAGAAGGGGGTGAATAGGCGATTTTTATAAATTCATCACTGAGGAAATACTACTTGAGGAATTTGCTAAGTGACAAAATACAAGCAGTGGATAATGTACTCAAGTGCATGCATAACAAAGCAAAGCATAGTCATCACGATAAAATGAAACATGCACAGAGCACAGGTAGCGTGTAAGTGGGATAAGCAAGTAGAATACAAGGTGACTGAAGAAATAGGATTGCGGAAATTGAGAAAGTCTTCAGTCAAAGTCTTCAAACAGTAACAATCAATTTCATCAACAAGTAGAAGAGGAAATGAAAGGGTTGAGGAAATAGAACCAGTAGCTCAGTGAAGACAGTGATTTGGTAGACCAGTTCCAACTGCTATGACAGTTGTACGTCTGGTTGGAGCGGCTTGGTATTTAAAACAAAGGACACACAGTCCTTACCGTATTCTCCTTGAGCTAAGGTCACACAGACCTCGCCCAATCACTCGTGGTAAGTCTTCAAGGTGACTTCCAAACCTTCACAGACTCAGTCACACGGCGATCCACAATTCCTCTTGGATGCTCTAGACCATGATGCCTAACCGTCTGGAAGATGCACAGTCTTCAAAGGTAACAAGCGTTGGCTCCACACAGGAACAATCTCTTCAGTGATGCTCAATCACTTTGGGTTTTTGGTGTTGGGGGTTTGGGGTTTTCCTCACTAATGATTTTCTCTCAAAGTCCTCGGAGGATGGGATGCTCTAAATGACAAGTGTCAATCTATCTCTCGGAGCAGCCAACCAGCTAGTGGTTGAGGGGGTGCCTATTTATAGCCGGGGAGCAGCCCGACATGATAAGATATAAATGCCCCTAATGATATGACCGTTATGTGGATAAGATATCTGGACAGCTGGCTCAAGGCACAACAATGGTCGGAAATTTGAACCATGAAATTCCTCAGGGCTATCATGTTCCTCACTATAGGCAATTCACACTCACAAATTCCTAACTCCTCAGTCAGAACAAATTCCTCAGAAACCAGAAGATCTTCGTCTCTGTCACTGAAGAAATTGACTGAACTGCAAGAGATTTCCAAAGGCTTCACTCGAAGGATTGGGTATGTGTATAGGATTTGAGATGAGCATCACTTGGAAACTTTTACTTAGTATTACCTCGACCCTCTTTAATAGTACGGTGTTTCCCATGACTCAAAAGAAGGAAATGAAACTACGATAACAAAAGTCTTCATGCTTCATAGTCCTCGCATCAATATTTTCAAGGTCACACCAATTTCCTCATTTTCAAAGTCTTCAAGAAAAACCAAAGTCTTCAGATAAAGACATTCATTTTTAGGGATCGACATTCATCGGATATATCAAACTCCTTAGAGACTTATGAGACTTGTGTACACTCACAAACACATTAGTCCCTTAACCTATAAGTCTTCAATACACCAAAATCACTAAGGGGCACTAGATGCACTTACAACTCCTGATGCGACTATGATGTGGGTGGAGTGAACCCGGTCATAACTATAGGAGTAGTTTGCCTGCTGGGTGACCGATGTCTTCAACATCTCGATGGAATTCTTGCCTCAATCTCGATTAGAGTGTTTCCCGTGATCGGGAGTGCAACAAGATTGCGAGTCGCCGCTAGCATGTTGTCCACGGGATTAGAAAAATGACCAACCAGCACCTGGAAACGGCAAGGGGGTAACTGAACTGGCGAGGGGTTGAGGGCCGACTCATGCTGTTGAGCCGGCTGACGAGGCTGAGCCGGCTGCGCTGCCCAGTTCCCGCATTTGGAGGTACAACTTAGGTCAATTGGGGTATAACCAGGGCTTGGGGCGTACTAGTCCCAGCCCCCAGAGTATCCTGCGGTGTACTGAACTGGCAAGTAGGCTCATAATTGAAGTACAACCAGCTCGCATGTCTACTCTGATGAACCGCATCTGAAGCATCCCGTTGCAGACTTAAGTGCCAGGCCTCTGCCTTCAACCAATCGGCTTCATTGCGTATGTGGGTCTGTACCTCAGCCATGCGAATATTCTCAGCTTTGATATCCTCCTAGACCTTGGCTATCTTCTAGCGGAGTTTGGTCAACTCTGTGTTACATTCCGCCTGATTTTCTGTGGTCACTGGACTTTCCAGGAGGGTTGACATGGTGGCCATTGCTACTTCTTGAGCTTGCGTTGGTTTTTTCCTTGAAGAGGAAAGGGTGATGTAGCAAAGTAGAGATAAGCATTTTCCTTAGTTTTAGAACCAAGGTATCAATCCAGTAGGAGGAACACACAAGTCACCAATGGTTGCACCTACACAAACAAACAAATACTTGCACCCAACGCGATAAAGGGGTTGTCAATCCCTTCACGGTTACTTGCAAGGATGAGATCTGATACAGATAGGTATAAAAGATAAAAAAAAGTGCAAAATAAAGTAAAGGTAAATAAATTGCAGCAAGGAATTTTTGGGTTTTTGGTTTTGTAGATCTGAAAATAATATGGTATAAGATAGACCCGGGGGCCATAGTTTTCACAAGAGGCTTCTCTCTTGAAAGAACGCATACGATGGGTAAACAAATTATTGTTGAGCGATTGGTAGAAAAGCAAAAAGGTATGACGATATCTAAGGCAATGATCATGAATATAGGCATCACGTCCGTGACAAGTAGACCGACTCCTGCCTGCATATACTACTATTACTCCACATCGACCGCTATCCAGCATGCATCTAGTGTATTAAGTTAACAAGAACGGAGTAATGCCTTAAGCATGATGACATTATGTAGAGGGATAGATCCAAGCAATATGAAATAAACCCCACCTTTTTATCCTTAATGGCAACAATACAAATACGTGCCTCACTACCCTTTCTGTCACTAGGTGAAGACAACGCAAGATTGAACCCATTACAAAGCACCTCTCCCATTGCAAGGAAAATCAATCTAGTTGGCCAAACCAAATCAATAGATCGGAGAGAAATACAAAGCTATCTTAATTATGCATAAAAGAGTTCAGAAAAGACTCAAATAATATTCATAGATAATCTGATCATAAATCCACAATTCATCAGGTCTCAGCAAACGCACCGCAAAAGAAGATTACTCGAATAGATATCCAAAAACAACGAGGAGAACATTGTATTGAAGATCAAAGAGAGAGAAGAAGCCATCTAGCTACTAGCTATGGACCCGTAGGTCTATGGTAAACTACTCGCACATCATCGGAAGGGCAGCAAGGTTGATGTAGAGGCCCTCCGTGATCGAATCCCCCTCTGGCGGAGTACCGGAACAGGTCTCTAGATGGGATCTCATGAGGACAGAAACTTGCGGCCATGGAAAAGTATTTTTGGTGTGCCCTCTGGTATACGAGGAATATTTGGGTATTTATAAAGCAAAGATTAGGGTTGGAGAGGCATCAGGGGACCCGCAAGCCTCGGGGCGCGCCCTCCAATCTTGTCGCTAACTGGTGGCCCCTCTGACCCCCTCCCGAAGGTTCCTGGGTGTCTTCTGGTCCAAGAAAAATCATCAAAAAAATTCTTTCCGTTTGGACTCTGTTTGGTATTGATTTTCTGTAAAAGACAAAAACAAGGAAAAAACAACAACTGGCACTTGGCACTAGGTTAATAGGTTAGTCCCAAAAAATGATATAAAATAGCATAATAATGTATGTAAAACATCCTAGATGGATAATATAATAGCATGGAACAATCAAAAATTATAGATACGTTGGAGACGTATGAAGCATCCCCAAGCTTAATTCCTGCTCGTCCTCGAGTGGGTAAATGATAAAAACAGATTTTTTTATGTGGAATGCTACATAACATGTTTATCATGTAATGTTTCTTATTGTGGCATGAATATTCAGATCCATAAGATTCAAAACAAAAGTTTAATATTGACATAAAAATAATAATACTTCAAGTATACTAAATAAAGCAATCATGTCTTCTCAAAATATCATGGCTAAAGAAAGCTATCCCTACAAAATCATATAATATTTTCATGCTCTATCTTCTTAGCACAAAGTATTTATCATGCACAACCCCGATGACAAGCCAAACAATTGGTTCATACTTTTTAACGCGTTTCATCTTTTTCAACTCTAACGCAATACATGAGAGTGAGCCAAGGATATAGCACTATAGGTGGAATAGAATATGATGTTGGAGGTTGTGTGGAGAAGACAAAAAAGGAGAAAGTCTCACATCGACGAGGCTAATCAACGGACTATGGAGATGCCCATCAATTGATGTCAATGCAAGGAGTAGGGATTGTCATGCAACGGATGCACTAGAGCTATAAGTGTATGAAAGCTCAAAAGAAAACTAAGTGGGTGTGCATCCAACTTGCTTGCTCACAAAGACCTAGGGCATTTGAGGAAGCCCATCATTGGAATATACAAGCAAAGTTCTATAATGAAAAATTCCCACTAGTAATATATGAAAGTGACAACATAGGAGACTTTCTATCATGAAGAACATGGTGCTACTTTGAAGCACAAGTGTGGAAAAAGGATAGTAACATTGCCCCTTCTCTCTTTTTCTCTCATTTTTTTCTTTTCTTTTCTTTTCTTTTTTTTCTTTTGGGCTCTTTGGCCTCTTTTTTCATTTTTTTTATTTTTCTTCCGGAGTCTCATCCCAACTTGTTGGGGAATCATAGTCTCCATCATCCTTTCCTCACATGGGACAATGCTCTAATAATGATGATCATCACACTTTTATTACTTACAACTCAAGAATTACAACTCGATACTAGAACAAAAATATGACTCTATATGAATGCCTTCGGCGGTGTACCGAGATGTGCAATGATCTAGCGTGACATGTATAAAAAATATGAACGGTGGCCAAGCCACAAATACTATGTCAACTATATGATCATGCAAAGCAATATGACAATGATGGTATGTGTCATAATAAAATGGAACAGTGGAAGTTGCATGGCAATATATATCGGAATGGCTATGGAAATGCCATAATAGGTAGGTATGGTGGCTGTTTTGAGGAAGATATAAGGTGGCTTATGTGTGAAAGAGTGTATCATATCACGGGGTTTGGATCCACCGGCGAAGTTTGCACCACAACTCAAGGTGAGTAAGGGCAATGCACGGTATCGAAGAGGCTAACAAAATGCGAAAGGGTGAGAGTGCATATAATCCATGGGCTCAACATTAGTCATAAAGAACTCGCATACTTATTGCAAAAGTTTATTAGCCCTGGAAGAAAAGTACTACTACGCATGCTCCTAGGGGGATAGATTGGTAGGAAAAGACCATCGCTCGTCCCCGACCGCCACTCATAAGGAAGACAATCAATAATAAATCATGCTCCAATTTCATCGCATAACGAGAGACCATACGTGCATGCTCCGGAATCGCAAACCTTAACACAAATATTCTTACTAAACCACAATTACTCACTAGCATGACCCTAATATCACCATCTTTATATCTCAAAACAAATGCAAGGAATCAAACTTCTCATATGTTCAATGATCTTCATGAAAGTTTTTATTATATCCCTCTTGAATACCCATCATATTAGGACTAAATTCATAACCTAATAAAATTGCCATACTATTTATAAGACTCTCAAAATAATATAAGTGAAGCATGAGATTTCATCAATTTCTTCAAAATATAACCACCGCCGTGCTCTAAAAGATATAAGTGAAGCACATAGAGTATTCTAATTAATTCACGATTAATGTGTGTCACTCTAAAAAGGTGTGTACAGCAAGGATGATTTTGGAAAACTAAAAAGCAAATAAATCAAAGACTCATATCATACAAGACGCTCCAAGCAAAACACATATCATGTGGTGAATAAAAATATGGCCTCAAGTCATTTACCGATGGATCGTAGACAAAAGAGGGGATGCCATCCGGGGCATCCCCAAGCTTAGATGCTTGGTTATCCATTAATATTACCTTGGTGTGCCATGGGCATCCCCAAGCTTAGGCTCTTGCCACTCCTTATTCCATAGTCCATCGAAACTTCACCCAAAACTTGAAAACTTCAGAACACAAAACTCAACAGAAAACTCGTGAGATCCGTTAGTATAATAAAGCAAATCACCACCTTTAGGAACTATTGTAAAATCATTCCAATTTTATATTGGTATTATATCTACTATATTCTAACTTCTCCATGGTTTATACCCCCCGATACTACCCATAGATTCATCAAAATAAGCAAACAACGCATAGAAAACAGAATCTGTTAAAAACACAATAGTCTGTAGTAATCTAGACATTAGTCAAACTTATGTAACTCCAAAAATTCATAAAAATTAGGAAAATGTAGTAAAATTGTATATCAATCTTGTGTAAAAAATTCATATCGAAATCACATTTATGTGAATTTTTAAAATTCCAGCACTGAGCACAAAAGTTTCTGTTTTCAGCAAAATGAAATCAACTATCACCCAAGATCATCCCAAAGGTCTTACTTGGCACAAAAAACTAATTAAAATACTAAAACACAATCATAACAGTAGTATAATTGCATATTTCTTGAAAAACAGAAGCAAAAACATAAAACATAAAAATAAAATTGGGTTGCCTCTCAACAAGCGTTATTGTTTTACGCCCCTAGCTAGGCATATTGCATAGATCTAGGTATTGTCATCTTTGGTATTCAATTCTTTTCTAATCAAATCTTCCAAAACTTTTCTTAGTAAATTTCTCTTATCATGTTCTTCCCTTCTAGTGGGAGAGCTTAAAGCATGAAAAGGACTTCGATTAGTAATTTTGACATTCATAATTTCATACTCGGGATCATCTCCATAGAAATCTTCGTAAGAAACATGTATCTCACTTTTAATAGGTTCTCTAGACATCTCTCCAATCCATTCTTTATTAAACCCTTCATCAATTCCCTTAGTGACCCAATCAAATCTATCATAAGCATCAATGTATAAAGCTTGAATAACTTCCGCATAAGGGACTCTTTTTCTTAGATTGTTACTAAAACCGACATAATCCTTAGGTTCCAAGCCACGCAAGGTTTCTTTATCATAAAGAATTTCTTCTATTGGGGGATGCTCAAAATTTATATTATAGTAAGAAAATATTTCCCTAGCCTCACGGACTATGTAATCAAATTTGTGCATAAGGATAATAGTAGAAATTTTCTTAGCCTTAGGGTCAAGTATATTGGGTAGTTCATAAAACATCTTTTGTAAAGCAGGATGGATATGTAGAAATTCTCTTTCTAATTTAGTCACAAGCATGGAGATATCATCCGAGTAGCAATTTTATTAAGAAGAATAGACCCCCTATCTATAGGCATAACTCCCACACAATCAAAGAATTCCTAAATAATATTCTTTCCAATGATGTTCCCATCACCCACATGATAGATCTTAGTTTTAAGATAAGTGGGGGTTTCAATTTCAAGAGATTCATGATTAAGAGCACAAGATTCAAATTTCTCCCCAAGATTATTACTAGTTTTTCAATGATAACCTCCCCAAATTCAGACATGATGGCAAAGCAAGCAATCTAGCACACAAGCAAACAAAAAGCAAACGGAAAGAAGGCAAAAAAAGGCAAATATTTTTGTGTTTTCTGAAAATGTTTTAGAAATGGGGGAGAGGAAAACGAGAGGCAAGTGGCAAATAATGTAAATGCAAGATATGAGAGTTTATGATGGGTACTTGGTAGGCTTGATGTATATCCTCCCCGACAACGGCGCCAGAAATTCTTCCTGCTACTTCTTGAGCTTGCGTCGGTTTTCTCTTGAAGAGGAAAGGGTGATGCAGCAAAGTAGAGATAAGTATTTCCCTCAGTTTGAGAACCAAGGTATCAATCTAGTAGGAGGAACACACAAGTCACCAATGGTTGCATCTACACAAACAAACAAATACTTCCACCCAACGCGATAAAGGGGTTGTCAATCCCTTCACGGTTACTTGCAAGGATGAGATCTGATAGAGATAGGTATGAAAGATAAATAGAAGTGCAAAATAAAGTAAAGGTAAATAAATTGCAGTATGGTATTTTTGGGTTTTTGGTTTTGTAGATCAGAAGATAATATGGTATAAGATAGACCCGGGGGCCATAGTTTTGACTAGAGGCTTCTCTCTTGAAAGAATGCATACGGTGGGTAAACAAATTACTGTTGAGCAATTGATAGGAAAGCGCAAAGTTATGACAATATGTAAGGCAATGATCATGAATATAGGCATCACGTCTGTGACAAGTAGACCGACTCCTGTCTGTATCTACTACTATTACTCCACACATCGACCGCTATCCAGCATGCATCTAGTGTATTAAGTTAACAAGAAAGGAGTAACGCCTTAAGCAAGATGACATGATGTAGAGGGATAGATCCAAGCAATATTAAATAAACCCCACCTTTTTATCCTTAATGGCAACAATACAAATACGTGCCTCGCTACCCTTTCTATCACTGCGTGAGGACACCGCAAGATTGAACCCATTACAAAGCACCTCTCCCATTGCAAGAAAAATCAATCTAGTTGGCCGAACCAAATCAATAGATCGGAGAGAAATACAAAGCTATCTTAATCATGCATAAAAAGTTCAGAAAAGACTCAAATAATGTTCATAGATAATCTGATCATAAATCCACAATTCATCGGATCTCAACAAGCGCACCGCAAAAGAAGATTACATCGAATAGATCTCCAAAAACATCGAGGAGAACATTGTATTGAAGATCAAAGAGAGATAAGAAGCCATCTAGCTACTAGATATGGACCCGTATGTCTGTGGTAAACTACTCACACATCATCGAAAGGGCAGCAAGGTTGATGTAGAGACCCTCCGTGATTGAATCCCCCTCCGGTGGAGTACCAGAATAGGTCTCCAGATGGGATCTCACGAGGACAGAAACTTGCGGTGGCGGAAAAGTATTTTTGGTGTGCCCTCTGGTATACGAGGAATATTTGGGTATTTATAGAGCAAAGATTAGGGTTGGAGAGGCATCAGGGGGCCCACAAGCCTGGGGGCGCCCCTCTAGGGTGCGCCCTCCGGTCTTGTCGCCAACTGATGGCCCCTCTGACCCCCTCCCGAAGGTTCCTGGGTGTCATCTGGTCCAAGAAAAATCCTCAAAAAGTTTCGTTCCATATGGACTCCGTTTGGTATTGATTTTCTGTAAAATACAAAAACAAGGAAAAACAGCAACTAGCACTTGGCACTAGGTTAATAGGTTAGTCCCAAAAATGATATAAAATAGCTTAATAATGCATATAAAACATCCAAGATGGATAATATAATAGCATGGAACAATAAAAAATTATAGATACATTGGAGACGTATCAGCCATCAAGTTGGCGTTTTGTTTGAGCCAGCCGCACCTGGTGCTGAGGTGTCGGTCCCGGTTACTGCACCAGCCACCGTGGAATCGAGGGCCGGTGTCGTGCCCGCCATGTAAACAGTAGCCTGGAGAGGCGGCTCGAAAGTATCTTGGGTCGGCTCACCATCAGGGTAACCCCCAAGCTTTCCATCATAGAGCGGAAGGATCGACTCGGTATCGCCGCCTGAGGACTCGCCATCAGAGTAGACAAGGGTAACCCAGCTGGACATGGAGTTATCCGCAAGGTCAACTCCCTGAGTGAAGCCGACGAAAACGTGCTTCCGGCTGGCTTGAACCCGACCGAGTTGGGTGCGCCGAGCCAGCTCGACGATGTCGGTGCAGATGTCCGGCTCAGGACCTGACTCGCTAATCTTGGCGATGAAGACATGGATCTTGCTGAAGGGGACCCAGTACCCATACTCGATCGAGTCGGCCTCGGGGCCCCAGCCTGAATCATCGATGTAGAGCTTGCCGCGATGACTCTTGGTCATCCGGCCGATCGCATATCCCTCTATCCCTGGGAGAGCTCTCTCCAAGAACTCGACACCACCGTGCGGTGGCCCCACGGTGGGCGCCAACTGTCGTGGTTTTGTCACGGTAGATGCCCTCGAGAAAGGACTTAGTCGTGAGGCCATCGCAGCTAGGTAGTAGTTTGAACGTGGTTGATCAGAATTGAGAGACACGAGTTTACCCAGGTTCGGCCCCTCACGGTGGAGTTAATAGCCAACTTCCTTCTTGATTGATTATTGCTTTAGGTCTCGATTACAAGGGTGCAACTTGGCTAACCTAGTACTCGAGAGCTTGTAACTTAGTCTTTCTACCTCAGGGGCTCCCCTTTATATACAAGTCGAGGCCCTGGGTTTACAACAGAGTCCGGGTCGTACTATGACCCGTGTATTAGTCTATCTCCTATTCATCTTGTCCTTCAAGTAAGGAAAAAGTTCTTACAGCTTCCTTGTTGGGCCGGCTCACCAGATTCTGACCCATGAGCTGCCCTCTTCTTTCAGTCGCCTCTTGAGCTTTGAATTACATCCCACATTGCTGGCCTGATGATGGGCCGCCATGGGATGCCGGGTTATTCCTGGCCGTGTCATACCGTGGGGTATATCCCCAACAGGCATGGTCTAATAATGATGACCATCACACTTTTATAATGACTCACTTCAACTGAATGTAATCATAACTCAAAACTAGAAACATGAGAGAAACTCTATACGATGAATGCCTCTGGTAGTGTACCAGTATGTGCAATGACCAGGCGTAGCATAGATATCAAAAAACGTACAAGCCAATGAAAATATCAAGCTAGCCATACTATTATCATGCAAGGCAAATGAAAACATGTCTCTAATCATGTAATGTAAAATGATCGTAGTGCATGGTGATATGCTCGGAATGGCTACGAAAATGTCATGTAGGTAGGTATGGTGGTTGTTTTGTGGAGATGGGGTGTCTTATGTGTAGGAGAACAAGAGAAAGTCCTCCCACAGGTTTGGATGTACCTGCGAAGTTTGCTCCAAGTCCCAATGTGAGAGTGGGCAATGTGCGGTACCGTTGAGGCTAACAATAAAAGATGAACGAAAGTGCAAAAGGTTTCTAAGTTGCCTTAGTCATAAAGAACTCAAACACTACACAAGAGTATCGCGGTGTCATGTTGCATAAGACTCAAAAGCAAAGTACCCCGAGGGGATAGTTTGGCGGAGATAAACCCCGTTGCGCGTCCCAGATCAAACAAAGATGCTGGGTTCATCAGCAAAAAGCCTCTACAATCATTCAATCACTAATCAAGCCACCACTAGAGTCCCTAACTTATCTAATTAGGTGAAAGAAAGGCAACAGTTCAAAGGACTCCTTTATTGGGTTTTTGATAAAAGAACATGGCAATGTTTTTCAGAAGATAACAATATTCCCACAAGGTAAGTCAAACAAGTGCAAAGCAAACATGTCTAAATAGCGGGACACACTAATGCACGAAAACCATATGATGAAGAGCATTGCACAAGACACTACACATGCAAAAGTAACCTCCCCACGCTTAGGTCTTTACATACTAAACTAGAGAAGATTACGAAAGTGAAAAGAAAATGCAGTTATTAAAAGAGAGCGTGAAAAGTTATTACCTCCCCAAGCTTTTGTCTAAGCAAGGGTTAGAAAATTTTACCGTTGAGGTGCATGTGACCTCTCTTTTAATAGACATGGACATTGCTTCAATGGATCTCCTTGTTGTGATCCCGTGGCTGCCCTCCAATAGAACCAGCTGAAAATGAACTAAAAAGGGAATGGAATATTTTTGTACTTTTGTGGTTTTTCAAAAAAAATTGTAGCACAAAGGATTAGCAACACAAGTGATAAAAATATTTGTCTCTACAAGATTGGTTCATCTACCTAAGCACCATGCTTAAGTAAACAAACTATGTCTAGAAGTCATATTCACTCCAAGGTTTGGATGAAGTGTGTGTGAGACAAGATGAAAATACAAGTGTGCAACCTCCTATGTGACTGACTAAAAAGGGAGATCCTCACTTAAGGTGAGAGACTCTGTACTAAGCAACTCTTATTTGAGCAAGGTTTGTATTGGAAAACTTTACCGAGCACTTGTGGTTGAAGTTCATCATGTTGAAGCAACCAAGCGGTTTGTGCGGGTCTTTTATATGGTTGGCACCATACCATACATATCTCCACATAAGGTTTAAGCCCCTGCGAAAATAACACACGATATAAAAGCATCGATTTGGTATACGAACATGCCCAACCGACAAAAAGAAATAAATAAAAACATAGTTGCTACAGAGGATTATTGGCTACGGAGTTTCAGAGGTAATTAACACTAATTAGAAAGCAAATGATCGGTTAATAAACACCTCGTCGACCTCAAACGTCGAAAATGAATCATATGGAGGTGTTACTGCCTTCATACGAGTGCTCAAATGATCAGTAGCGGTCGTATGGAACGTCGTCGTTCACTCTATGGAGATGCTCGTTGTGGTCGCCAGGTGAAATGACCGCTCGTACGAGCGAGAGCGCTTGTACGGTAGGCCATCTTTTGCTCTGGTCTTCTTCCCTCGTGCAACCACGTGCTCATACGGGCGCTCAAATGACTGGGGCGGCCGTATGGCATGCCTTCTTTGCTCCTGGAGTTGCAGAACTGCATGAAAATTCTTGTGCTTCCTCCTCACGTTAAGCACATAGCAATATTTTAATAAAAATAGGAGGAGGTATGCAGCAAAAACAGGCTACCGACATGCTGAAATTTTTAGCGGTGAAAACTATATGAAACCAACTCAAATAGCAACTACTCAAAACAAAAATAAAAGTGTCAATGCAGCATGTATGCAACTAGACTCAAGACACAAAGCTAAGAAAGACACCCATGGACTTCTGGGTTACCTCCCAGGCAGTGCTTTCTTTATAGCCATGTAGCTAGGCTTCGGTGCTCCGTAAGGTCATCCACCCGGATCCCAAGGGATATCAACCCCAAGTGTGAGACCTACCTCCGACTGGGGTTTGGAGCACCTCATAGCAGAGCTCGGTCGGAGGTGCACTCGCTTACGGTGCATCAGCATCATATATATAAATTCGTACTCGCTCTTTGGCGAGTACCGATGCACCAAGCTAGGTGGAGATTCCTGAAAGATTAGTGGCTGCAACTTCACAGTAATATTATAATGGAGAGGATGAGGAGCTGCAGGCAGATCATAACCTTCATCAAATTAATCAAGCAACACATTAATTATGTTAAAAGAATTACCATCGGTGAGAGTTTCTGGACAATGGCCATTCCATCCTTTATCTCCATGTTCCTCTGGATCATCATTTTCATACTCTCTTCTTCTTGTGGCTCGATGATATCTTCCTCTTTTTGTTCCTGCATAAGGTTATGTTCCTGCGTAATATTGGCTTGGGAGATGGCATCTATCTGCTCTTGATAGACCTCGTACAGAGGATTCTCATAGAAATTATTATCTACGCAAAAGTCGTAGACTTCCTCCAGCAAGCCTTTATACTTAGTCACTGATGTGTCATCTTCGGGAAACCTATTAACCCACATTAAAAGCTCAAATGATCTAAGCATTAGCATCATCTCCTCAATGACCTCAACATCTTTAGCAGGGTAGTCACCACGGTTGTAGGATCTCACAACCGGGTCTGGGTGATCACCACAGTAAAAGCTCATGTGGCCAAGGGTTTGGCAGTGTATACAACCATTAGGGATAACAACACTTATATATTCCAAAGCCAGAAATTGCTCACCCATCTCAATACCTTTGTTGGAACACTGGTATTCTTCTTCTACCCTATTTCTTTCATTGTATTGTTTCATTACATCCTCTATATCTTCATCTGACATCTCAAAGAAAGACATATTTTTTTGTATTTTTGGATTAAGATAAAAACAATAAGATAAATAGCAACAAACAAAATAAACTAAGTGCGAGCAGGTAAGCAATGACCAAGCGTTATGCTCCCCGGCAATGGTGTCAGAAAATGCTTGATGAACTGCAAGTGCACAGGGCTGTTGTAGCACTTTCGTTGTGATAAGTAGAGTGTCGAACCCACAGGGAGCTGGTAGGAAGGCACCACAAACCACGCAACTCCATTGTCACTTTCACGCAGCCATGTACGCACCCAAATCGGAGTTTGGAAATAGTCTACTCTATAAGTTGCTGCGAAAACTAGAATAAAAAGGTAATTAACTAAACTACTAGCAAGAGAGTAAAAAACAGTAAATAAAAGATGCTAAGTTAGTAAGGACGGTGCCTGAGTAATGAAGCATTTTCTTGAGGGTTTTGGAATCACTACCACATATATGAACTAACGAATCCTCTATTCACTGGTCAAATGCATAAGTGGGCAGAGCCGGGCACAGAACATATTCTACTCGAAGTAGACTTCGTGCCATATAGTTTCCCCCATAGGGTTACAACTATGGACGCGGCCTCTCTAAGGGTTCTCCGTTATTCCCCTATGAATTGTGATGGTGAGGAATCAAAGGCTTTTACCGTCACCTCGAATTACCCCCAATGCCCCAATCATTCACAACGATAGTAGTTACTCTACGACCTATCATGGCAATAGTGCAAGCGAGGCCTCCTCTCAACACTCGTGAGAACACCAACTCGAATCATGAACAGAAGATATTGGATCACATCAAGTATCACATAGGGTTCAACCATATCCTCAAGAGCTAATGTAATTACTCAAACATATGCATGAAAGTTAGGGACAAGTTACAACCAGACATTAAGCCGGTGAAGGGAGAAGGCATGGTGGTGATGGTGATGACATAGTGGAGATGATGATGATGATGGTGACCGCGCCGGTGGTGATGATGATGGGGGCGCCACCGGTGGTGGCGGCGCCGGCACGAGGGCACCGGCCCGAAGGCCGGTGCTCATGGTCGTGGAGACTCCTCCTTTTCCCCTTAGCCTTGTCCCTTCTTCTCAGGTGGTGGAGCAGCAATGGAGATGCGTTGTGGATGAATGACGATGGATGGCGGCTAGGGTTGAGGAGACATATATAGAGAGCCTCCTAGCCTCCTCTCTTGATGGGCT
Organism: Thinopyrum elongatum; assembly: GCA_011799875.1. NCBI lineage: Eukaryota > Viridiplantae > Streptophyta > Magnoliopsida > Poales > Poaceae > Thinopyrum > Thinopyrum elongatum. Next base: position 66,518,673 of record CM022300.1, read on the forward strand.
TCATCCAAGGGCTCAAGATGAGCCTAATACTCTCCCAATCTCTTCTTTACGAGCCAAGGATCTCGTGGGATCAAACGAAGATGAAATATGTGAAGAATCCCGTCTAGAATGGCAACTTTCGGAGCTATCTGCACGTCAAACGACCGCTCAAATGACCGCATGCGGTCGTTTGGAACACCGGCTTTTGTGCTGTCTTTTTGCATTGTCCTTCTCTGGCAAAACGGCTGTCAAATCTTCATACGAACTTGGAATTTGACGTTCTTGGGCTCGTTGGATCGTATGATCAAAGCCGATCCATTTCTGGTCTTAGATCTTGATTTGGAGCACTATGGGAAAATGACTTTTTTTCGACCTCCGAAATGGCTAAGTCTGCCTCGTGGTTGTCTTCGTATTGAACCCCTCCTTGGTTTTTCATCGTGCTTCATCCTAGGTTGCTCCAAAACACCTGTAGACACAAGAAAACAAAGAAAACTAATAAAAATTAAATAAAATACTAAATGTGCAATGCTCACAAGGTAAAGTGCAAATACTGGTAATCATGCATAATAGACAACTATTTGGTTCAATGAGACATGATATATACAGACACTGGCGAAGCTAGGTAAAATCGTTTGGGGGGGAGGGCCAAACAGAAAATATGGATGTTTGGGGGGGCCAAAAGTCTATATTTCTTCTAATCTTCTTCTCTAATTTTTTTTCCTTCGCATAATTTACCAAGGCTGGGGGGCCATGGCCCCTGCAGCCCACAACATAGCTCCACCGCTGTATAAAGAGAACATGCAACAATTGAGCTCTAAAAATGCACAAAATATAGAGCCATCAAGAACCTTAGGCTCTGAATACCAATTGTTAGACCCGAGCTATGGATGGTGTCTAACTACTAGCAAATTCAGACGAAACATCAGAAACAGAGAGGAAATTGAGAATTCTAGCTTAGGGTTTTCTCACTCAAAGAAGAACAGCTTGGCCAGCCGGTACACGGCGGCTAGGAGGACACCCTAATACAACCATAGACTAGTAGAATGTCCGTGCGTTGCCACGGGCTTTTAGCCTTTTTCCTGGTTGTATCTATATTATTGTATAAAGCTTGCTAAATTTTAGACTCCCTCCAACGACATTGCCTCGGGACCCTTGTCGATGGATTCTTTTTGAACATCAACATAATCCATCTCCATCTCTCTCATACTCTGCAAAAGTAAACATATATAGAAATACACCTTTTATATTATCATGTGCAACATATATACAAGGAATAGCAATAATTTGTTTGCATCTCATTGTGTAAAACTCAATGAGTTTTGAGCCTAGTCGATCATAGGTACGTCCGTGACTTTGTCAATTGACATTTTACATGCCATCTATTTTTATCTCTCCTACAAAAGTGAACATATAAACATATATTAAAAAATATAATCAAATACCCCGTCCGTGCTAAAATAAGTGTCTCAACTTTGTACTTACTTTAGTACAAAGTTGTACTAAGATTAAGACACTTATTTTGGAACTGAGGGAGTAGATGTTTAAGGTCATCTTGTGCAAAAAAAAAGATGATTAAGGTTGTCTCCAAGCTCGAAGCCCATTCTTTCCCATACGTTTGCGCCCGTTTGGACATCAAACGGGCGCTCAATGGGCTCCCCAAAATTCAAACAGTCCAGACTCCCCCAAATCCAGACCATATGTGGGGGAGAAATATGGTTGTCCAAATTTTTCGCCATGTTAGCTCCAACACGCGGGCCCAACAAAAAAACTCCACTCCAAGATGCACCCTTCCCTTTTTCTTGTCGGACGCTGCCTTTTTTCGTTCAATTTTCCGTCGTAGCGGGACATTTCTCGCTGGATCCCTCTCCTTTAAAACTGGGAGACGCCACCTCATCTTCACTATGGCGCCCTCTCTCCTTCGCACCGGACTTCCCAATAGACCGCTAAGGAGAAGTCCCCCGCTAACCGCCCCGCTCTTCGCCCTAATCCCCTCCCGCCATGTTCTTGTCGATTCGCCACCCCCATCAAGGGGGAGAAGGCATGTACCGCCCGTGACGCCCCTAGCCAAGAAGACATATCTGATGTCTCGTGATCCATTGCCACGTTGTAACATATAGTTGAATGCCGTGCATTATCACAAAACAAAAATATAATGTTCGTTGTTGGGCATGCAACTAATACGCCACTGTGCCTATTACCACAAAACAAAAATTGTACGACTTAATGAAAAAATAAACCGCTCGCTCATTAGTCGTGTCTAACATATACCTTTAGGATAGTCTTGCACATCACGCGCCATTGTCTGACTTTTTATATGCTAAATGACCCTTAGTGCACATCACGCGGCATTGTCGAGCTTCCTCTATCTGCTAGTTCCCATACAAAATATTGGGAAAGTCAATTGATTTCCAAGGCACTATGTATTGGGATCGATGTTACCACAAATTTCATGAAAGTTGGAGTATGGCATTGCCATGCTAGATGAGCTCTTCAAATGTACACTGTTAAACATTGTCTGTACCCGGTACATGTATAAACCGTGGTCTCCAAGTATTAGGGACGTAGAGTGTTGTGTTTGTTCAGGTTGGGCGTTAGGATTGATCTTCTCGTTGTGTTTATTCTGTAGATAAGAGTTGATCAATCCTAACTCCTCTAACCTCCTCCTAATGTATATCTCTTCGGCCTTTTGTGCCTATATAACACGCATCGCGTCCCTGCTCGAGAGCATATGCTTCCAGCCTTTCTCACATGGTATTAGAGCCTACCTCTTCCACATCTATGTCATCCTGACATCAATGAATAAATTCTACTCATTCACAATAATTTCCTTAACCCACTCCGTTGCATGTGAATGATGTACGTTCTCCCATATTTCACTATGTGATGCAAGCAAAGTTATAAAGGGATGCCAATCTTCAATGCTCAAATTCCATCAAACATGCACATCCACAACCTTCTCACATGAAACATAATATATTATGTAATACATATGCTTATACATCATGATGGCACATGCCTGTACATAAAAATAATATAAGGAATTTACATAAATATATGAAGTAGGTACTCGTCTATTTTTGTAGGGAACCACTAGGGATCAGACTACTGATCCCTAGCTATCCATCAGACCAGTCCACTGCCGTACGATTGGGGTTGATCTGAGTGTCCGATCTAATAGGCTAGCTAGACGTGGGCCGTTGGTAGTTAAGCGGGCTTTGGTAGTTTCCATCCATCAGCGCTAGCTTTTTAACTGCTAAAAGAAAACTGCTCCATGAATCACGCACGACCTGTACTTTCCATGCACTAGCTTCCATATCTAATCAATTTTCGTCTGGTGATGCTTCCCATTGATTTCCCTCAACAAACCATCAATATTTCTGCTTCAAGCATTGCAAACTATGCTTCATAACTGTATGTTTATTTCTGTTATATGGAAGTCATGCTTCCAACACTACAGCCGTTCTTCATAATCTGTAGTAAATGGCAGCACTATCAAGTGGCGTGCTTTCTTCATTTTTTAGATAAAATGCTTCCATCCATTATGCTTCCAATTCTTTGATTTACAAGCAATCCAGTTGCTTCGTACAAAATTTAATAAATCTGCATAACTTCTTAATGTATTGTTTAGGAACAAACAAAATTAACGGACCATACATCCATGATTTAAATTAGACATGGTTCCAATTTTGTGTTTTAGAGAGGTTATATATCACAAGTGATTCAAATTCTCATCCAGTAGCAATATTTAAATGTTCATCACATACGCTTCCAAGCTTTGAATTATTGTTTCAGCCATTGTCATTGTAAGCTTCCTTTTCTATTTCCGTATATGCTTAATATGTTGTAATCGAAGTTACTTGCTTTCGATAGAAATATTAAAGAGGTTCAAAGAATATTATTTAGTGCTTCGTCAACATAAAAAGAAGAGCAAAAAATGCACCCTTTAGTTTCATTGCCTGCTTCAATAGTAGCACCGACACCTAAGCACATATTCATGTTAGTTGCTTCCTGATTGTATCAATACTATTTTAGTTCTCAAGTAGAACTGTGGCATAGCCGCTGATGGGAGAGGGGGATGTTGTTGCTGTCGGTCGACGTCCTCTCCACTGCCGCCGCTACCCCTAGCAGCCACCTCGTTGTTGTCGTCTCCATCTACACACTGGCCCTCTATGGCCGCAGAGAAGCCCTTGGTGAAGCGAAGGTCACCACTCCGTTGTTGCTCATGACATTGTGCAACAAACTTTGCTTCCTACATAGGAGGAGTATGCATCAAACATTGCTTCCAAACATGCTAGAATTTGGAAAGGAAGAAAATAAGAAGCACATTGTAGTGATAGCCAAAATATCTTAGCATTTACTATTGAAGCATTATAGGAGTATGTACTAGCAAAGTACTAAAGACGCATTATAGAGCAAAGTTAGGAAGCACTTGCTCACGTGATGGAACCATTATTTACATGGAGTAGAAACATATTCTCATGCTGATGAACTATTTTCCCTTGCACGGAAACAATCACGACAAATAGAATGTGACACAACAACAGGGAAGGGACGACGACACAAGTGAGGCAGTGCGATAGCGAGTGTACGTGATCGTCAACATGGCATGCTGAAATGTGCTCTTGGTCGACCATGGACATGTCGTTGGCGCCGAATAGGATCGTGGCTGTTGTAGCCGCGGCAACATCAACGGACGAGGATGGCCGAACAGGTGTATCACTTGCCTGGTATGTCCAACTTAAGCTCCGTTTCAAAAGAAAACTATGAAAGCAAATTATAATGTGACGCAAAATTGTTGTACTGTATATTAGAAGCATCCTCTGCATGCACGAAATCATTATAACGTCAGACCAAGCACCGGCGGCAACAAAGAAAGATGAAAGTGCAGACCTCAGCGAGTCCACTGTACGTATCTCCGCCATGTAGGACTGCGGCGATTTGCGGGTAGGCAGGATGGGTCGGGGGCGAGGTCGCGCACGAACCCGGCGACCTCGGCGGGGGACGAGGCGCCAAGCAGGGCCATGAGCTCTTCCAGGGTTTTACCGCGTGCTCCGGTGGCCACCAGGCCGAGCGTCGTGTAGATGGACAGCGGCGAGCTGGCCGGTGGGGTGGCCATGATGCTCGGGGAGAAGGGGATCTGGTTGAGGAGGAGGAGATCGGACCGGTGTGGCTGCGACTGGAATCAGGAGAGATTAGGGGAGATATCATGGGGAGGTTTACGTCCGTGGGCTGCGGGCAGTTAGTTCCTGCCGTTTTTTTTTACAAAAGAAGCACAATTTCTGAGACGTTAGATTTCAGTTGAATCAACGGTGTTGGACTGGTCTGACGCTGGACGTTTATCAGACTATAGATAGAAAGTGTTTCCCATTTTTGTATCAAGATAAAAGTGTGTGCTTGATAAAGTTGTATGTTAATTTTTGTACCAAAATACAAACTTCCTGTCTTCAGAACTGGTATACATATGAAGTTGCTCAATCCAAGTCTTGCACGTTGAAAAATGTTGGTTGTGCTAGCCGGGTGTACCAGGTGGAACACGTTGAATCTTCAAAAATTATAAAATTTGAAGAAAATCATATACAGATCACACCATCATTGTTTGATACTCCTGCAAGCACACAAGTTATAAAGCAAGTTAGATAGAACATACGATAAAAAAAGCTTAGTATAGAACATACGAAATGGTCGCCACGTCAACACTATGTGCCCTAAAAACAACCCCAAGCAGTTCTGCGTCATGATTCATTTGGTACATGTACAATTGTGCATCCGCTCCAACTCATCAGAAGCAAGGATAACCACAATCAATATTTTCCGCAAGAAGGTAACTCAATATGGAGCAACGTTGACTTGAAACATCATTTCACTATAAATTTGAAGAAAATATGAGATCGGGTCATAGACTAAAAGATGTGCACATGAACTACCAAAGGCCATGCTAAAGAAATATTAGCTCCGGTAATTTTGGGAAATCTTCACAGGAAGTAAGACCAGATAGAAACTTGATCAATCTAAATACTCACCGACAATTTTGCGAAATCTTCATACGAAGCAAGACCAGATAGAAACATGATCAATCTAAATACTCCTATAATGACCCTAACACCCTTAAATATCTATGGACGCAAACATTTAATTAATGTTGCTTTGGCAATATTAATTATGCACTGATGCTACATGAATAGCAGGACACTAGTAGAAAAAGGGCCTAATGTGAAGCTCATTAGTCCCGGTTTGTAATTGAACCGGCACTAATGTGACCATTAGTGCCGGTTCCAACGGCTAGGCGGGCGGCGCTCATTAGTACCGGTTCGTGGTACCGGTTCGTGGCGAACCTTTAGTACCGGTTCATGCCACGAACTGGTACTAAAGAGGTGGTGGCAGGCACAGGTCAGGCTGGGGTCCCACCAGCACCTTTAGTACCGGTTCATGCCACGAACCGGGACTAGAGATGCACCTTTTGTCCTGGTTCGTCTAACCAACCGGGACTAAAGATATCACTATATACAGTGCTTCGTCCAGCCTGAGCCGAAGCGCTCTATTTTTCCCCTCCTCTCTGTTTTTCTTCCTCTCTTGCTCGAGCTCACCTCCATTTTTGCCAAGATTTGTGAAGATTTGAAGGCACCCCATCCATCCAAGTGATCACAAAGGTTAGCAACTTTGTCCTTTTATCTCTCATTGCTAGATTAGCTCTTGCATGCTCTATAAGTATAGTGATTTGTGGGTTTTTTAGTTTGGGAGAAATTATATGTGGTAGTTTATTTGATTTATATGCAATTTGAGGTCAAAATAACTCTTAGTTTGCATATGTAGGTGGCGTTTACTTAGTGCCTTCCCGTCTCCCTCCTAACCACCGTCGATCATCCGCACCGTCCCGTCGCCGGCACCACCTTGTGGTGAGCCTCTTGTTCTTATCTTTTTTATATAAAAAAAATCATGTTTGTGTGATTTATATATATAGTTACTTGTATAATTATCTTACCCGGCCCGTACGTTGTTTGTTATACATAGTGCCATGGTTTTGATATCCGTCCCCGTCGGCCCTCGTCCGGGTTATGATTCGGATGTGGTAAATTCTCTTTTAAAACTATTTGTTGCATTTCGTGTTTATGACAAATTATGCCCATCAAGTTGACATAGATATTTTTATGTAGGAGGTATGTGAACCGGAAATTCCAACCGACCCTATTGTCGAGAGGTTAAATTTAGTTGAAAAAGAAAATGAGTATTTAAAAGAAAAATTGAAAAGAATTGAGGGGGAGAAGATGGAATTGTAGTTGCATGTTGCCGATGTCGTCGATGATCACAAGATCAAGATGGAGAAAATGCGCTTGAAGATTAGAAAGATTAGAAAATATGCCATCGATAGTGAGGCTTGGTATCATTATGCTGTTGGATCAGTTGTTACCTTAGTTGCGATCTTGATTGCATTTGTTGTTGCATTTAAATGCTTTAGCTAGAGAGTTATTTGTATGTTGTTTTATGAGAATAAGTGTTGTATGAACTTTATGTATGAACTTGTATTAATTTGGTCCATTCGGTGCTGTGTAATGTAGATGAGCCGGCAATGGATGTACGATGACCGATGCTCTCCCCAGTTCGTTAATGGCGTGCATATTTTTCTGCTTGCGGCTGAGGCAAACAAGCGGGCAGATGGTTTTATGCCTTGTCCATGTGCTGGCTGTAAAAATGATCGGAATTACTCTATGTCAAGAACCATTCACGTCCACCTGTTTGAGTCTGGTTTCATGCCCCACTATAATGTTTGGACCAAGCACGGAGAAAGAGGGGTTATGATGGAAGACAATGAAGAAGAAGAGGACGACGACGACAGCTATCCTGGCCATGGGTTCCCTGAATACGATGGTACAATAATGGGGGAAGAAGCTGAGCCGGTAATGCGGGAAGAAGCTGAAGAAGAGGCATCAGATGAGCCCGCTGATGATCTAGGTCGGGCCATTGCCGATGCAAAGAGAAACTGCGCAAGTGAAAAGGAGAAGAAGAAGTTGCAGCGCATGTTAGAGGATCACAAGAAATTGTTGTACCCGAATTGCGAAGCTGACAAGAAAAAGCTGGGCACCACACTGGAATTACTGCAATGGAAGGCAGAGAATGGTGTATCTGACAAGGGATTTGGAAAGTTGCTGATAATGTTAAAGAAGATGCTTCCAAAGGACAATGAATTGCCCAAGAGTACGTACGAAGCAAAGAAGGCTATCTGTCCTCTAGGATTAGAGGTGCAGAAGATGCATACATGCCCTAATGACTGCATCCTCTACCGCGGTGAGTACGAGGATTTGAACGCGTGCCCGATATGCGGTGCATTGCGCTATAAGTTCAGCCGCAATGACCCTGGTGATGTCGAGGGCGAGCGCCCCAGGAAGAAGATTCCTGCAAGGTGATGTGGTATGCTCCTATAATACCACGGTTGAAATGTTTGTTCCAAAACAAAGAACATGCCAAGTTGATGCGATGGCACAGAGAAGACCGTAAGAAAGATGGGAAGTTGAGAGTACCCGCTGACGGGTCGCGGTGGAGAAAAATCAAGAGAAAGTACTGGGAGGACTTTGTAGGTGACGCAAGGAACGTATGGTTTGGTCTAAGCGCAGATGGCATTAATCCTTTTGGGGAGCAGAGCAGCAATCATAGCACCTGGCCTGTGACTCTATGTATGTATAACCTTCCTCCTTGGTTGTGCATGAAGCGGAAGTTCATTATGATGCCAGTGCTCATCCAAGGCCCTAAGCAACCCGGCAACGACATTGATGTGTACCTAAGGCCATTAGTTGAAGAACTCTTACAGCTGTGGAATGGAAAAGGTGTACGTGCGTGGGATGAGCACAAACAGGAAGAATTTGACCTACATGCGTTGCTGTTTGTGACCATCAATGATTGGCCTGCTCTCAGTAACCTTTCAGGACAGACAAACAAGGGATACCGTGCATGCACGCACTGTTTAGATGACACCAAAAGTATATATTTGGACAAATGCAGGAAGAATGTGTACCTGGAGCATCGTCGATTTCTTTCGAGCAGGCATCCCGTAAGAAAGAAAGGCAAGCATTTCAAAGGTGAGGCAGATCACCGGACGAAGCCTCGCCACCGTACTGGTGATGATGTACATGATATGGTCAAGGATTTAAAGGTAATCTTTGGGAAGGGTCCTGGCGGACAACCTGTTCCGAATGACGCTGACGGACGTGCACCCATGTGGAAGAAGAAATTTATATTTTGGGACCTACCCTATTGGAAAGACCTAGAGGTCCGCTCTGCAATCGACGTGATGCACATGACGAAGAATCTTTGCGTGACCCTGCTTGGCTTCTTGGGCGTGTATGGGAAGATAAAAGATACACCGAAGGCACGGGAGGACCAGCAACGTATGCACGGAAAAGACAGCATACATCAGGGTCATGCCAGCTACGCTCTTACCAAAGAAGAGAAGGAAATCTTCTTTGAATGCCTGCTAAGTATGAAGGTCCCGTCTGGCTTCTCGTCGAATATAAAGGGAATAATAAATATGGCAGAGAAAAAGTTCCAGAACCTAAAGTCTCATGACTGCCACGTGATTATGACGCAACTGCTTCCGGTTGCATTGAGGGGGCTTCTACCGGAAAACATTCGTTTAGCCATTGTGAAGCTATGTGCATTCCTCAATTCAATCTCTCAGAAGGTAATCGATCCAGAAATCATACCAAGGTTAGAGAATGATTTGGTGCTATGTCTTGTCAGTTTCGAGTTGGTGTTCCCACCATCCTTCTTCAACATCATGACGCACGTCCTAGTTCACCTATGCGAAGAGATTAACGTTCTGGGTCCTATATTTCTACACAATATGTTCCCCTTTGAGAGGTTCATGGGAGTCTTAAAGAAATATGTTCATAACCGTGCTAGGCCAGAAGGAAGCATCTCCAAGGGCCATGAAAATGAGGAGGTCATTGAGTTTTGTATTGACTTTATTCCTGACCTTAAGCCGATTGGTGTTCCTGAATCGCGGCATAAGGGCAGACTAGGTGGAAATGGCACACAAGGACCGGAACAAATAATATGTATGGACGGGCATTCTCTCACTCAAGCACACTACACAGTTCTACAAAATTCCGCCTTGGTGGCTCCGTATATGGAGGAACACAAGAATATTCTATGCTCCAAACACCCGGAGCAGTCTGACGACTGGATTACACGTGAACAAATGGGGACTTTCGCCGGTTGGTTGCAGACACGTGCCATGCATGACGCCGCTGTTGAAGATGACCTGTACTTGCTGTCCCAGTTACCATCTTCGAATATAATGACTTTCAAAGGGTACGAGATAAATGGGAATACATTTTACACGATCGCCCAAGATAAGAAGAGCACCAACCAAAACAGTGGTGTCCGCTTTGATGCAGCAACCAAGAGGGGAAAGAACACATATTATGGTTACATAGAGGAGATATGGGAACTTGACTATGGACGTGGTTTGAAGGTCCCTTTGTTTCGGTGCAAATGGGTCAATATGACACGAGGCGGGGTAACGGAAGACCCGCAATACGGAATGACAACAGTGGATCTCAACAATCTTGCGTACGCAGACGAACCATTCGTCCTAGCCAATGATGTGGCGCAGGTTTTCTATGTGAAGGACATGTCTACCAAGCCAAGAAAAAGAAAATATAAGGAAGCAAATACATCATACGATGAGCCAAAGCGCCACATAGTTCTTTCAGGGAAAAGAAACATCGTGGGAATGGATGACAAGACAGACATGTCAGAAGATTATGAAAAGTTTCATGAAATTGCTCCCTTCACAGTGAATATTGACCCGAGCATCCAGTTAAATGATGAAGATTGTCGATGGTTACGGCGCAAAGGGACACACGCGAAGAAAAAGTTTCACACCCAAAGATCCCACTCTGGGATGTGACCGGCTTCACTGTCATCACTTTCTTCTCTAGTGAGTTTCCGGACTTATATATCTGGAAAGTCCCACTTTGGACAAACCGTAGGGAATCTTTGTAATAGTTAGGGTGCTTATGTGTTTTGGCATTTGAAACATGTACTTTTGTGCCTCGGACAAACGTGTACCTTTCTGACTTCATTGGCTATTTTTCAGCTCATTTACTGATTTTTTTTGAACTAAATGACCCTGAAATTGAAAAGCACTACAAAATAAACTTTGAAAAGGTTGAAAGTTGGCATGGTATCATCATTTCACCCACATAGCATGTGCGAAAAAGTTGAGAGGGTTACGGCAAAAACTGGATGCACTTCATGTACAAAATGGACAATCTCTTTCGAAGTATCAAGGTTTCGGACGAAAACTCATCTGTTACAAAGGCATTTCATTTTTTTTAACTTATTACAACTCCAGACTTTTTGTGCGTTCAGTATGGACCATTGAAAGCCACGTCATTAACTTTCAACCCTTTCTGACTTCATTTGCTATTTTTCATGCATTTACTGATTTTTTTGAGCTAAATGACCCTGAAATTGAAAAGCACTACAAATGAACTCTGAAAAGGTTGAAAGTTGGCATGGTATCATCATTTCACCCACATAGCATGTGCGAAAAAGTAGAGAGGGTTACGGCAAAAAATAGATGCACTTCGTGTACAAAATGGACGATCTCTTACGAAGTATCAGGGTTTCGAACGAAAACTCATCGGTTACAAAGGCATTTCATTTTTTTAAACTTATTACAACTCCAGAATTTTTGTGCGTTCAGTATGCACCATTCAAAGCCACGTCATCAACTTTCAACCCTTTCTGACTTCATTTGCCATTTTTCAGCTCATTTACTGATTTTTTTAGCTAAATGACCCTAAAATTGAAAACCACTACAAATGAACTCTAAAAAGGTTGAAAATTGGCATGATATCATCATTTCATCCACATAGCATGTGCAAAAAAGTAGAGAGGGTTACGGCAAAAACTGGATGCACTTCGTGTACAAAATGGACAATCTCTTTCGAAGTATCAGTGTTTCAAACGAAAACTCATCTGTTACATAGGCATTTCATTTTTTTAAACTTATTACAACTCCAGACTTTTCGTGCGTTCAGTATGCACCATTCAAAGTCACGTCATCAACTTTCAACCCTTTCTGACATCATTTGCTATTTTTCATGCATTTACTGATTTTTTTTAGCTAAATGACCCTGAAATTGAAAAGCACTACAAATGAACTCTGAAAAGGTTGAAAGTTAGCATGGTATCATCATTTCACCCACATAGCATGTGCAAAGAAGTAGAGAGGGTTACGGCAAAAATTGGATGCACTTCGTGTACAAAATGGACAATCTCTTTTGAAGTATCAGGGTTTCGGACGAAAACTCAGCTGTTACAAACGCATTTCATTTTTTTAAATAACCTAAGTATTACCAAATTGAACATAATGATAAAACACACTAATATTAAACATAAGAAAAAAGAATCACTGGAAAATTTATTTTTAAAGTAAAGTTATTCACAAACTACTGATTCACACAAATTTCAAATAATTCAAATTTAAACTATTCAAATTTGAAAACTACTGGCACTAACAGAAAGTTTGTATTTTTTGTACCTAAAGCAAAAATATTCACAAAGAAACTCTAAATACAGCAAAAAACAACTCACAAATAAATAAACAAAAATAAATAAAGTAGAAAAGAAGAAAAAAACAAAATAAAAAAAGCCGCCTACTGGGCCACTGCGGCCTGCATACGACTAGAAACCCAACCTATAGTTGGGCCAGGATGCAGGCCTGCAAGGCCCAATAGGCCCACAGGGCAGCGCAGCAGTTTAGGCCCAGAAGCCTGCTTTGGAGAGGAGCTCGAAGGAGCAGCCGTGGCTGGATTTATAAACCAGTGCGGCTGCCCTTCGCTCGGCGAGGTGGGACTAAACTTTGTGCACCGCGGGTGGCAGCGCACCCCCTTTAGTACCGGGTCGTGGCTCCAACCAGTACTAAAGGGGGGTCTTTAGTACCGGTTGCTGCCACGACCCGGTACTAAAGGGGGTGCGCTTCCCGCCGCTTGGCCTGGCCAAAATAGGCCTTTAGTACCGGTTGGATCCACCAACCGGTACTAAAGGTCCATCCTATATAAACAACACTTTAAAATTTTGCAGTTTCATCTCCCACTTCCTCTCCTCTGCTTCGACATCGCCGCCGCCCCGTACGCCGCCCCCGTCCCGCGCGGTCGCCGTTGCCGTCCCCGTCGCCGCCCCCGTCGCGCACCGTCGCCGTCGCCGTCCCCGTCGCCGCCCCGGCCCGTCCCCGTCGCCGTCCCCGCCCCGTACGCCGCCGCCCTGTCGCCGCGCCCGTCGCCACCCCCCGTCGCCGCCCCGGTCGCCCTGCTGTGAGCCCCCTGTGCCATGGTCGCGCCCTCGATCGATCGAGCCCGCCCGTACACACACACACACATACACGCACACACACACACATTTTTCTTACTTATTTTCTGTTTTTTTGTTTTTTATACTTTTAGTTATAGAAATGTTATATGAATTAGATATATATATAAATGTTAGATTAATGTCAAAGTTTTAGCTAGCTAGATGAATTAGATTAATGTCAAATTGTTAATTAGATGATCGAATTAGATATATTAATGTCAAATGTTAGATGAATTAGATAGAAATGTTAGATTAATGTCAAATGTTAGATGAATTAGATGAATTAGCTAGGTAGAAATGTTAGATGAATTAGTTTTTTATACTTTTAGTTATAGATGAATTAGATATATTAATGTTAGATAAATTAGTTTCTTATACTTTTGTCAAATGTTAGATGAATTAGCTAGATATATTAATGTGTTAGATGCCCGGCCCGCATCCTCGCCGTCGACCCGTTCGCGACGACGTCCTGCTTCAGAGGAGCCATGTCCGGGACTGGGCTCCGCCGGGCTGGCACTAGGAGGTGCTACCTTCAGGGGCGCGCCGCTTGGTGAGGAACCCGGCCCCGGGTCCCGTCGCCGACCCGGAGCTCCTTTGGTGGCGTTCGCATGGGCCACTTTCGGTGTGGAGGGAGTCGGCCCCGCCGGAGGTGGTACGTCGCCGTGTCAGGGAGAAGGACGAGCACGTCCGTCGCTACATGGCTGCTATGGACGTCAGTTTCTCCAATACCTGGCAGGTTCTTCGGGGATCTCACCCGAGCTATGATCCTGTGATGGTTCCTTCTCTTTGGGTGTCCACCGCCTGCGCCTCAGGAACCGCGAGTGAACTAGAGTATTCGATAGTATTCAATCTATATTAGCTAGCTAGTGATGTATTCGATAATATTCGAGACGATGTATTCGAGATTATATATATTATTCGATAATATTTGAGATTATATATATTATTCGATAATATTCGAGACGATGTATTCGAGATTATATATATTATTTGATAATATTCGAGACGATGTATTCGAGATTATATTCGATGATGCATATTATGTACTATGATTCAGTTTTTCCTTATTAATTGCATGCATGCATTGTAATTTGAATACTAATTTTTTTTTATTTCTTCTGGATTAGTTAAATAAAAGCTATGGACAATACCGGCAGAGAAGGAGAGGAGGCCCTGTTCAACATCATACGCTCATCCCCTCGCCCAGATGAGTTTGAAGAAGATGACGGCTCGCAATATCTGAACCCTACCGGTGAGGGTATGATATTTGATGAAGACGAACGAATAGATGAAGTCCAGAACTATGATTATGATGACGAAGAAAATGTTGATCTTGAAATAACAAAGATCGGCGAGGTATATTTATATAAGCAGGCATCTGGTGATCATCACATGTTTTAAATGATTTGTATATATATATTAACGAATCGATCTTTCTTCTTTCAGCCCTTTGGATCGAGCAAATCTTCTACAGGCAGCAGGACAGTGCGAGGCCCGGCCAAAAAGTTGAAGGATGGCGTAAAGTACAACATCGATGCCATCAAACCTAATGGCGAACCAAGCGAGCCTAAGAAGAATGCAGGCAAGTTCGTTTGTCAGAGCGGAGTTCTTGTGAAGGACCAAATCCCGATCTCCATTCAAGAATGGAAAAAGCTAGCACAGGAACGTCCAGATCTTACTTTTGTTGACCAAAGAGCAAAAGATCTGCTTTGGGAATCTCTCATGTCACATTTCACCCTACCAGATCATTTCACAGATGCAGATGTGCAGAAAGTCAAGGACGCTGCTCTTAGGAAGATGGCGGTTGCATTCAACAACCATAAGAAAAGTATATGGGCCAAGTACGTCGAAGGAGGAAAGAAGACTCCAGAATTCACGGGAACACTGGAGAAGCAAAGAGATCACTAGCCCGCTTTCGTGAAATTCAAGGAATCGGAATTAGCTAAGGAATGGTAGAGAATAAACAAGCTCAATGCCGCGAAAAAGGAACATTACCATAGGCTGGGGCCAGGTGGCTACGCGGTGGTCCGGCCTAAGTGGGATAAGGCTGAGCAACAGATGGTAGATGCACGGGTCATTCCAGTTACATTGAGCTGGGCCCCCAGGTGCAAGACTTGGTTCTATGCGCATGGGGGGACGTTGGACCCAAAGACATGCCAGGTTTTGGAGAAGGCAAGTCTTAAAGGAGCCGACCTCAAAATACTTGTTGCAATAGAAGAGGCTCGAACGGGGGTGTTCACGCCCAACAGAGAGAAGACGAGCTTACGCGCGCCCTGGGAAATCCTGAACACCCGGGAAGAACACGAGGCAAAGGCGTTGTTCCGTGGTATGAGAGGTTTCAGGACTGGAACGCCGACTACAGAAGCCGTGCGAGAAAGAAGATGGAGGAGGAGAAGAAGAGGAAGCTGGAGGAGGAGCAGAGGAAGCAGGAAGCAGAACGCCTTCAAGGCCTAGAATCGGCGCACGCAGAGTTGGCACTCCAATTCCAGCAGCAGCAGCAGCAGCAGATCGACTCACTTAGCCAGAAAAGGGGGTCTCAGCAGCGGCAGCGGCTAGCGGATCCAGCATTGGATAGCACCGTCCCATCCATGCTGAGAAGCAGCATGGGTTCTGCCCCGGGCGAGGCACTGCTGGATAGATACCCTGTGGATGACATCATGAAAAACACTAATTGTGAGCTACACTTCAAAATGAAGAACATATCCATGAAGGTGGCGGACGCCGTTGCTTATACAAATCCTCCTGAAGTAACCTTCCATTGCAACCCGATTCCAGCTGGCTATGCTCGTGTTGTGGTTGATGAAGTGGTGGCACAATATTCGAGGCTAGAGCTTGACATTCCTGGAGGTGACGACGAGCACACACTGGGAGAGGCCATACATCATATCATTCTATGGAGAAAGGATTGCATCATCTTTCCAAGGCCACCGACACCGCATCAGCCTACTCCTTCTCCAAGTCCGCCACCGCGTCAGCAGACTCCCGCTCCTCCAAGTCATCAGCCACCGCCTCAGCAGAGTCCTGCTCCTTCAAGTCCGCCAACGCGTCAGCCCACTCCTCCTCCTCCAAGTCCGGCACCGCGTCAGCCCACTCCTCCTCCTCCAAGTCTGGCAACGTGTCAGCCCACTCCTCCTCCTCCAAGTCAGGCACCACGTCAGCCATCTCCGCCGCCTCAGCGGGCTACGCCGCCTAAGCAACAGTGGAAGAGAGCCACCGCAGCTATGGTGGCTAGCGGTACAAGTACAGGTACAGGAGGCAAGAGATTCCAATTTGGTCCAAGCCTCAAGCCTCTTCCAAAGAGGCCTTACGACCTGACTGAGGAGGAAAATGAAGCCGAAGTGCAAGCCCAATTGAGGGCCCATTTTGGACCGAAACCGCCACCGCCACCAAAGGAGACAGTACCTGAGCATGTCATTGACCACTTTATTCGTTTGGCTGAACCACCAGCTCCCAAGCCTATTGACTGAGACTATGAGCGCCAAATCAGGAAGGCATATCAAGCACAAAAAAAAGAAGGAGTCGAGCTCGAGCTCCAGCCAAGCAGCTGCCAAAAAAAAGCGGGAAAATTGTTCCCCAGCTGGGAGAACAGGCGGTGCAATCGATCCCCCTGCTCATTGTACCAACACATGTGAGTACTGGCACCGATCAGCTGGTAATAACCAACGATCATAGAAGGCAGGCTGAAGAGATCGGATGCACTATAGAACAACTCCTAGGCATCGAGCCCATGGAAAAGTTTACAGAGCAGCAACTAAAACGGAAATATGCCCACGGCGAACTTATGGTCAAGCCTGAGGAGGTGAATAAGCTCTCAACAAGAATGTATGAATTGCATGAATGGTACATGAAAATTGCCAAGACTACCAATCGAGAGTCCCTCATGGTGAGAGTCAAGTCAGAGCATTACTACAATGCGAATGCTCTGTATGTTGAGTTTACAAAACTGTTTCAGTTATTCAATCAAGACGCACTCGATAAATCTATCGTCAGTTGCTATTGTCTGTAAGTGATTTCTTTCTGTAATTTAAGTCTCAAACTAGCTGTAGTGCTCGTTGATCATTGCCTGTAATTATCCTTACTATATTCTTTTCTGTGGTATTATGCAGAATGAAGATCTATAAAATGAAAAAAGCTGGACGCTATGGCATTGGGTTCATTGACCCAAATACCATTAATTAAGAGACATGGTCACAAGAATGGTTGAAAAAAGACACAGAGAAAACCTTGCTAGAGTTCTTGAAGCGCCTAAATACCAATCGAGATATACTACTTCCTTACAACTTCAAGTGAGTCACACTGTCTTGTACTACAAATTCTGTTTTTGCTTACTAGCTAGATGTTAATAAGTGTATAGGGTTTAGGGTAGTTGATGAGTGTTATGCACATGCCCGCTTAATTTATACATGCAAACGTGTGCGCATGCAGTTTTCACTGGATCTTGTTAATCATTCAAGTTGAAGATGGAAAAGTTGAAGTACTGGACTCACTACTTAAACTAGATACTGAGTACTCAATCGTGAAGGGGATAGTCGACAGGTAATTTCAATCATTATCGAACTATATGTCGGCCTCTTTAGTTCGTCATTTCCTGATATCAACTAATTAATAACTCATTTATTCATTTTCTTTGCCGCCGGGCAGGGCTTGGGAAAAGTTCATCAAACAGGTTCCAGGTCAATGGAAACAAAAGCTGAAATGGCATCGACCCAAGGTAATTAATTAAGTAGTACAAGCTAGCTACCATCTCTTTAATTCTAGTTTCAATACCATTAATTATCATGCTTGATTAATTATTATCTGATTGAATTCTATTCTCGTAAAGGCCTTGAAGCAGGCGTCGGGGACTGATTTATGTGCATACTACGTTTGCGAGAATATTCGCATGATGGCGTTCGAAAGGAGCTTATCTAATAGACAGCGATGGGTACGTTTGCCAGAACACTATTCACAATTTTTACATCATTATCTAATATATATACACACAACTAATACATGCATACTGATCTCCTTCTTTAAAGTTCTCGGAGATGCGGGATAAGCTCCTACCAACGGATTGCGTACGAGCAATTCAAGAGGAAATAGCGGGATTTTTGCTCGACCAGGTCATAGATCCCAAAGAAGAATTTCATTACCCGCTATCGCAGTAATGCCTCCATATATGTAGGAGAAATTATATATACCAAATTGTATATATACATGTGTATGTGTGAATGGTGATGCGAGACATTCGATGATATATATATATGTGTGTGTGATCGGTTCTACGAAAAATTCTATTTATATATATGCATAACGTGTACAATATGTAGTATGGTAAAATAACAGCAAATGAAAAAGAATTAAATGAAAAACACAAAATTAAAGAAAAAATAAATCATAAACCCAAAATCCTCTAAACCTTTTAGTACCGATTGGTTGGTGTGGTATCTCAGTCCCCGGCGTGGGCTCGTGCCACGTGATGGCCCTTTAGTGGCGGTTCGTGTTGAACCGGAACTAAAGGGGAGGACCTTTAGTCCTCACCAGAACCGGCACTAAAGGGCCTCACGAACCGGTGCCAAATCCCAATTCTGCACTATCAGAGGCACACATAGAGGGAGGAGGCGCCCGCTGCCGCAGCACCAGGGAGATCGCGGACGGAGGAGCCAGGGGAGAGGGCACGCCCATGGCGGCGGCGCGCTCACCCGGCAACATGCACGCTGTCCGGCAACGGCCGCGCGTGCGCCGAGAGGCAAGCCAGGAGGTCGGGGGACACGCCCGACGGCTACTAGCTCGCGGTAGCGCCACACCGGAGAGGGCTCTGACTGCGTGAGCTTAAAGATGCGCCGGTGACAGCCGCGGGGGCGAGGCGTCCACGGCCGTCCTCCTGGCATCGGCGACCACCAGGCTCGTCCACGGCCGTCCTCCCGGCGTCGGCGACCACCAGGCTCGCGCGCGTAGGAGCAAACGCCAGTCGTCCGTCATCTTCAAGATGCATGTTCAGGATGGAACGTGCACTACAAGTCTACAACACGAGACCAGCGGCGTCTTTCCTCTACGCATCAAAGGTCAGCACATGTTTTAGTTAACCCATCTCTCTTCATTTCCTAGATCTGTCCTGGAGCACAACCGCAGCCGTCGACGATGCCATCTATCATCGGTGACATATTGCCGCTGCTTACACGGTGGCGCCGGCCGACCGTGTACGCAGTCGCGGCCTCGTCCCTTTGGTCGGCGTGCGGGGTCGCCTGAGGTCCATAACTCGGGTGTGCTCCAAGTCTGCGTCCAAGGCCAAGATACATACACGCTGATGTGTGTCCGCTGCAGAGGAGCTGCTCGGCATGCATATGTGTGCCTGAAGCTAGCTCATCAGGCGCAGGTAAGGTCAATGCACATACACGTGCGTGGCCTTGCGTGACCATCTTCAAGAGCCAGCCACGAGAGAGGCTCACATCATCCACGCACAAAGCATCTCGATCGACTCACGCACGCATCCATAGAATAGCCTCCGCTATAGCCCGCTATAGCCTTTTTAGCAGGATGCTGCTAAATGGTCGCCTTCACAAATAGCCCGCTATAGCCCATCATGGCAATGGGGCCCTGAAACCCGCGTCCCCGTGGGTTTTTACCCTATTAGGGGACGGGGATGGGCATCTTTTCATCCCCGCGGGGCTGGTGTTGGGCACATTATACAACCCGACACGTTTCGTGGGTTTACACCCGTTTCGGTAGTCCCCGAACCCGAAACCCGGCAATACCCGCGAAATTACATTTTTTTTACCAAGCACTCATCCGGCCCAACACAATGCGACCGAGCCTGAGCGACTGAGCCCCCCAACCCCCCCTCCCCCAGCGTCGAGGCCAAACCAACCCCTCGCTGGGTGGCCAGTAGCCCAGTATCGCTCGCTCTTTCCCCCTCGCTCGAGCCCTCAACTCTCTCTCTCTCCCTTAGAATACCTAAACCTAAACCTAGAACCCCAGCTGCCTGACTCGATCCCATCTTGCAAGAGCCACCGACCACGATCTGCACCGGCGAGCCTCCTCCCTCCGCGTCTTCTCCACCGCCGCCGGTCTAATCTGGAGAAAGGGCGCCGCCGCCGGTGACGAACCCCATGGTGGCCTCTTCACGTCCCATGTCGGGTGAAAGGGCGCCGCCGCCGGTGCCGCCGGCGCAGTCTGCAGCCACCCGCCGCCTTCCTCTCTCTACTACAACTACGCGCGACGGTGGTGCAAGGACAGCAGGTCGTGGCCTTCATGGAAGAGGAGGCGGAGGGCTTTCAAATCCGATTCCCGAGCCTCCATCCAACTTCAACGTCCACAAGAAGTTAAAGACGAGGTGAGCAACCCCGATCTCTCACAATCTGAGATGAATGGTGCTAGGGTTTGTGATGGATGATGTTAATTTTCTGTGAATTCATGGATTAGATTTGCTAGGGTTTGGTTTAGACTGTAGTATATGGTCTTTTTTCATGAAAGTTTCAGAAGTTAAGTTGAACCTAGTACACTTCTGCAGGAAAGAAACAAAATAGATTCGGAATCCTTGTACAAACAATATGCAGTGTGTTTTTTCTGGTCATCATATTGCAGGCTACATGTACAAATTGCTACTGTTTTGGTAGACTTGCAAGAAATACATATAGTAGAGTCCAAATTGCTACTGCCACTATGTACACCAAAGCTAATAATTCTGTTTTTATTCTTTTTGATAGGTTAATTGATTCATGATTGTGCTGCATGAGTACCACTTATCCATAGTTGATCATACGGGGTTTCGAAGATTTGTTAGTGCATTGCAACCCTTGTTTACTATGGTGACAAGAAACACTATTAGGTATGTCTTATGCAACTATGAATTGTTCTACTTATATGCTATGTTTTGTTTAATATCTTCAATGTCTGATTGTCACCTCTTTATTCATAGGAAGGATATTCTGGACGCTTACAAAGTTGAAAGGAAGAAGGCTATCGAGTACATGGCTGCAAATCGATCAAGAGTGGCTATCACTACTGATTTACGGATGGCTGACAATCAAAAGAAAGGATACATGGCAATCACGGGCCATTTCATTGATGACTCTTGGAAACTTAGGAGTGTTATCATGAAGTATATGATGCTATTTGTATCGATAGTTGCTGCTGTAGTACATTCTTTGGTGTTGTTTTTATCGATATTTGCTGCTGTAGTACTTTGTTTGGTGTTGTTTTTATCGATATTTGCTGCTGTAGTACATTGTTTGGTGTTGTTTTTATCGATATTTGCTGCTGTAGTACATTGTCTGGTGTTGTTTTCATCAATATTTGCTGCTGTATAACATATATTCATTGTATTTGTAGGTTTATTTATGTGCCAGCTCCTCACACCGCCGAAGTTATAGCTGAAGAACTTCATGAATCATTGATATCTTGGAATCTTGATGAGAAGCTATCAACGGTGACTGCTCACAATTGTTCTTCAAATGACAAGACAATTGACTTGTTGGTGAAGAGGATAGGGAAGGACAAGCTCATGTTGCAAGGTACCTTGACTCACATGCGTTGTTGTGCCCACATTCTGAATTTAATTGTCAAAGATGGCTTAGATGCTATGAAACCAGCAATTGAAAAGATTAGAGATAGTGTAGCTTTTTGGATTGCCTCACCAAAACGAATAGAGAAGTTTGAGGAAATTGCTAAGTTTCAAAATGTCAAAATAGCAAGAAGATTAATACTTGATTGTAAGACTAGGTGGAATTCAACTTGCACAATGCTTAGTGTGGCTCTATCATATAAGGTTGTTTTTGAGCGATTAAAGAAGATTGAGAAGCAATACGAGAGTCTCCCTTCTAAGGAAGAATGGGCTTTTGCTATTGATGTTGTAGAAAGGCTGCGGCTGTTCTTTGAAATCACTAAAATGTTTTTCGGGACTGATTATGTAACTGCCAACATCTATTTTCCCAAGATTTGTGAAATTAAAATGAATATGAGGCAATGGTCAGCTTGTGGTGATAGAAGCCATGGCATTTAGCATGGATGAGAAATTTAACAAGTATTGAACTGATATTCAAGGTCTAATGGGAATGGCTACACTTCTTGATCCTCGGTACAAAAATGGAATGGCTACACTTCTTGATCATGGACAGCCATCTTCCCCATTCTCTTCTTTGGAAGCTCCAGCCTTTATGTCACTCTTCAATGAACGTGTTGCTCAAAAAACGCCAACATCTTTTAGGATGAAATCTGAGCTAGATCGTTACTTGGAAGATGAGCTAGTTCCATTGTCCAACGATAAATTCAGCGTGTTAGATTGGTGGAAAGTTAGTGGAACACGCTATCCAACTTTGAGGCTGCTAGCACGTGATATTTTTGCAACTCCGGTCAGCATGGTTGCCTCGGAATCAGCATTCAGCACAAGTGGTAGAGTTCTAAGTGACCACCGTAGTCGTCTTACCCCCGAAATCTTAGAGGCCTTGATGTGTTCACAAGATTGGATAAGAAACAAATATAAAGGTGTGTCTTTCTTTACATATCATCATAAAGTTTATCATTATCTTGCTTCAATGTTTCATAAGATGTTCATTACTACTTATTTGATTCTCATAGATGCTGACAATGAACAAGGACAAAGCTTTTGGAGTTGTCTTCAAGACATTCAAGAGGGAATGCAGGTGAAGTACAAGTACTTGCAAATTTCATATACCAATCTGCATATATTTTTTTCATGTTTAACTTCAGCTTGAGCGAATTTTGATCTTCCCTAGGACTTGGCACTTTGATTTGGCATTGGAAGATTTGAAGATGGTCTTTTGGAGGCTTGGAGATGTGAAAGATGCCATGATGATTCCAACTTTAAAGTGATTTGTGAACTATAAATTCTATTTCAGAACTTATGTACTGGACCATTTCGTCTCGTTTGTGCTCGTGATTTGTGAACCAAGAATTCTATTTTAGAACTTGTGTAATTGCACATCTTGTTGAACCATGTATGGCTGAAATCTGATCATCTTTGTTGCTGAAATCTAATCATCTCTGTTGCTGAAATGTGGTATCATGCTGCTGAAATACACTCTATATAGCTGGTGAACCATCTACTATTGTTTTATGTTGAAATTTGCTCAAGTTATGCTGCTGAAATGTGCTTGTTTTGCAGCTGAAATGTTATTCTTTGTCGCCACTATGTTTGTTTAAATATTTTGAATTTCTCGTGGGTTCCCCGTGGGTTCCCTGAAACCCGATGGGTTTAGGGGACGGGCGGAAAACTAGCCCCGCGCACGGTGATGGGGACGGGGACGGGTTTACGATTTTCTCATGGGGATGGGTTTGGGAGGGCAAAACCAGATGTGTTTCGTCCCCGTTGCCATCTTGAGCTACAGCTGATTTGGAGGCCCGCCGCTATTTTTCATAGCCCGCTATTTAAAACATCGATATAGAGAGGAGGAGCCCAAGGCTACTCCCGACGCGCGCAGCCATACGGGAGTACTCGCGCAGGCAGCCGAGACTCCTGTACGCAGCCAAGCGAGGCTCACCGGAGCCGCTGGCTAAGATCGATGACGATCGTCTTTTCTAAGGTGAGAACTGATACTACTCTCTCACATATCTCCTCTCTTTGCACATCTCCACGGTGGCCATCCGAGTTGCGGCCGCACAGCTGGGGACGAAGCCGGCCGCCGGCCCTATCTCCTGCCGCTAAAGACGACGAAGCAGTGCCGGGGTTGTCGTTTCATGTGCAGCCCCCGGTGCAACCTCCGCTCGAGCAACGACGTGCACCCTTCCATCGGCGGCTCCCTCGAGGACACGACGTGCCGGGGGCTGTGAGATCCCCTGGCGCACTCTTCGCCGGCTACTTCCATGCACGGACCTACCTTGGAGGCGACGACGCTGTGCCCGGGCTGTCGTTCATCCTTAGCCCCCGGTGCACTACTCACCGACGACGACACCCCCCCCCCCAGGACGACGACGACTTGCCGGGTCCGTCGTCCATGTGCCGGCGCACCCTCAACGCAAGATGACGATGTGCTGGGGCTGCCGCCCGTGGCGGTTCCCGGTGCACTACTCACCGGCGACGACGCGCCGGGGTTGCCGTTTCGTGTGCAACCCCCGAAAGTCCTTCACGACGGACCATCACCGGTGACGACGCGCTGGAGTTGCCATTTCGTGTGCAGCCCCTGGCAATCCTTCACGCCGGACCCATCACCGGCGACGACGTGCCGGGGTTGCCGTTTCGTGTGCAGCCCCCGGCGGTCCTTCACGCCGGACCCGTCACCGGCGACAACACGCCGGGGTTGCCGTTTCATGTGCAGCACCCGGTGACCCTTCACGCCGCTCTCATCACCGGCGATGATGTGTCAGGACCGCCGTCTGTGCGCGGTCCACGGTGCACCCACACCGTCTAGTCTGTCAGTAACACCATCATGTCGGACTCACCACCGGCGATGACGCGCCAGGGTTGCCCTTCATGTGCAGCCCCCGTCGAACCTTCATGCCAGACTCATCACCGGCGAGGACGTGTCGGGGTTGCCCTTCATGTGCACCCCCCTACGACCCCTTCATGCCGGACTCACCACCGGCGACGACACGCCGGGTTGCTGTTGGGACGACCCGAGACCGACGCTCCAGACGCCTTCCATGTTCTTCGTTGTCGCCGTGTGTTTTCAAAACTTGCATTCGTTCATCGTTGTTGTTTCTCCCTTTGCCTTCATCACCTTCTCTTGGACCGCTTTGTCTTCGTTGACCGTTCCGAGACAAACCACGCTTGCAACCTTGTTCTTCGTTTTCTCTCTTGCCTAAACCGGAGTCTCTCTACACAGCGCATCGACCCCTCCCGCGCGCCCGAAAGCTGTCCCGAACCCGACCCGCTCAGTCATCACCATTGGGTCAGGATCATCCCCAAACATCCCTAAAATATCTTCGGTTCTTTGTTGAACTCTCCTAGTCTATTTTCTCGGACCGTCTGATTTCGATCGGAGGGACCGAATACCCCCTAAACCTTACCCACTTGCTATATAAACTAGACCAACCCTAAAACCTAGGGACCTTGTCCCATCCATCCCGTCTCGCGCCGCCACCAGCATCTCCCACCTCGGGATCCATCCCTCCCCAACCATCGCTCGCCACCTACAGCCTCCAGATCCCCTCGCCCTCCTCTCTGCCCGAGGCCCCGAGCAGGAGCGCTCGGCCTCGTCTCCTTGCGCCGCCGAGCACCCGAGCCCCTGTGTCGTGCTCCTCCTCTGGGAGTGCGCTCGAGCTCACCCGTCGTCGCGCGCCTCCATCCTCGACCCCGCCACCACGCCCTAGCCACCCGCCGGAGCAAGCAAGCAGCCAGGCCGCCCTCTGCTGCACTCTGCCCTTCCCTTCCTTCCTTTCCCGTTTCTCTCTCTCATCTCTTTGCCTTGCTCTCTCCTGCAGGAACTTCTCCAGCCCCGATGTCATGAACTTCATCACGCCGCTGCCCGAGCTCGAGCTCCACCGCCGTCGTTTCTTCCAGCCTCGCCTCGGATCCGACTGGATCTGGATGGGAGCATGTTCCGCCGCCCGTTCCCGGCCTCCTCGCGTCCAGCCACCGAACAGCAGGTCCCGGCGCCGCCCTCATTCCATGCCTCCTCTGCTTTTTTGCACTCGATCCCCCTCTCTCTCAACTCCCTGTCTGTCTTCCCACAGGAATCACGTGGCGCCCTTGGAGTTTGTCATCGGCAGCCGCCTTCGCCGGACCACGCCGTCCCCCAGTTCCACCTCCCCGCGTCCAGTCATCTCCCCGACACCGGCGAGTTTCCCAGCGCCATCGTCTTCTCTGCATCGGGCAGGAAAACGAGCACCGCCCCGCGTTGACCGTTCCAGCGCCAGCGTGGACGAGCGCCACTCGCCCGCGTGAGGCCACCTCTGCTCCTGCCGCGGCCTCCTCACCGATCTGGGCCTGGCCCATGGTGAGCTGCCCCGCACCCCTCCTTTTTTTTCCTCCTGTTGGGCTAGCCTGCCAGATTCGGCCCGTATGTTATTTTTTCAGGTTCTGCGATTTATCATTATCCAGTGATTTACTGTTTTGCAGAAAACCCCCCTAAAGTTCATGCATTTAATAACTTCACAACCGTGCATCGGATTAAAATGTTTTATATATGTAAAATGCTTAGAATTTCATCTAGTTTCATAATATGCTGCTTTCATCCATGTTAAAAATGTTGTTTGCATTTAATTTGCATAAATGTCATGTTAAAATGATTTATTTCATAACTAATTAACCGTAGCTCAGAATTAAATAAACTTTATATGTAAATGGGGTAGAAAAATGCATAGATTAACATGGTGGCCTTACCTTGCATGTTTAACAACTATAAAATATGGTTTATGGCAGAACAGTACCAAATCTAAAATATGCACATGAGGATTTTACGGAATTGTTGTTTGTTGCTTCCGGCCTCATTTAAACTTGCCTAGATAGGTAGTTTAATTATGCCTCACCTCTTGCCATGTTAACCAACATTTAATATTGTAGGGTACATAAACGGGAGCGAACTAAATAATGGAATGTGGTGTTTCGTCGATATGCAACTCGTTGCATATTGAGCTCCACTTAACTTGTAGTATTGTTTGTTGCACTTTGCCATGCCATGCCTCATTAAGCCGGACATGCATCATACTTGCTTGTGCATCATGCCATGTTATGTGTTGTGTGTTTACCGTGTTGTTTGATTCTTTCCGGTGTTGCTTCTTCTTGATAGTTCCAGTACCGTTGCGATTGTGAGGATTCGTTCGACTACGTGTGTTTGTCTTCTTCATGGACTCGTTCTTCTTCCTAGCGGGATTTCAGGCAAGATGACCGTTACTCTGGATACCACTACTATCTTTGCTTTGCTAGTTGTCTCGATGCTATCGCTATGTCGCGCTACCTACCACTGGTTTATCAAGCCTCCCAATATGCCATGATAAGCCTCTAAACTTTTTCCACCATTCCAGCAAACCGTTGTTTGGCTATGTTACCGCTTGCTCAGCCCCTCTTATAGCGTTGCTAGTTGCAGGTGCAATTGCAGGTTGTTTCATGTTGGAACATGGATATCATGGGATATCACAATATCTCTTATTTAATTAATGCATCTATATACTTGGTAAAGGGTGGAAGGCTCGGCCGTTTGCCTGGTGTTTTGTTCCACTCTTACCGCCCTAGTTTCCATCATACCGGTGTTATGTTCCTTGATTTTGCGTTTCTAACACGATCGGGGTTTATGGGCCCCCCTTGACAGTTCGCTTTGAATAAATCTCTTCCAGCAAGGCCCAACATTGGTTTTACCATTTGCTTAATAACAACTAAAACTTGCATAGGGACCTGCCGGCCCCCGAGGTCTCTTAATCAACCCCCCGGGCCAGTGCTCCTCATGAGTGTTGGTCCACCTACCTAGCAGTCGGCGGTACCGCCTCGGGGCAACTCGATGGTATTTCGGCTACCGTCCACTTCGCATAGACGGTGTTGTCCTGAGAACGAGATATGCGTGGCTCTTATCGGGGTATCGACGCACCGGGTGGTCTTGCTGGTTTTGTTTTACCATTGTCGAAATGTCTTGTGAATCGGGATTCCGAGCTTGATCGGGTTGTTCCGGGAGGAGGATTTTCCTCCGTTGATCATGAGAGTTTGTGATGGACTAAGTTGGGACACCCCTGCAGGGTTTAAACTTTCAAGAGCCGTGCCCGCGGTTATGTGGCAGATGAGAATTTTTAATATCCGGTTGTAGAGAACTTGACACCAGATCCGAATTAAAATACACCAACCGCGTGTGTAACCGTGATTGTCTCTTTTCGACGAAGTTCGGGAAGAGAACACGGTTGGGTTATGTTTGAACGTAAGTAGTTCAGGATCACTTCTTGATCATTACTAGTTTGCGACCGTTGCGTAGATTCTCATCTTATTCTTGTACTCGTAAGTTAGCCACCATACAATGCTTAGTCGCTTGCTGCAACCTCACCACTTATCCATTCCATACCCATTAAGTTTTGCTAGTCTTGATACCCATGGTAATGGGATTGTTGAGCCCTCATGGCTCACAGATTACTACAACAACAGTTGCAGGCACAGGTAATGCGATGATCTGATGTGAGAGCGATGCTTGCTTGTTTTGGAGTTCTTCTGCTTCTTTTTCAATCAAGGGATAGGTTCCGCGTCGGGAGCCTAGGATTAGCAGGGTGGATGTCGTTCTTCTTTTTCGTTTGGTTTCATCCGTAGTCGGATCCTGCTCTTCTGTATAATGATTGCTATGTATTGATGAACTGTTGTATTCATGTTGTAGCTTGTGGCGAGTGTAAGCCTTTATCTTGTATTCTCATTTATTCAGTACATGGTATGTTGTAATGATATCCACCTTGCTATGCGCTCGAAATGCGATTGTGCCCCAATCATGAATTCATCACGTGATTGGGATAGAATCGCATCTTGGGCGCTACAAGTTGGTTTCAGAGCCTTACCGACCGCAGGAGCCCCCTTGATTGATCGAACCGCTGCCGTTGTTGAATCTAGAAGAAAACTATTTTGAGTCAAGTTATATATCAGAGAGTAGGAATTATTTTTACTCCTCATCCCCTTCGTCGCTGTGGTGAGGAATCGTGACGTAGGTGTTTTCCCACTCTTCTATCCTTTTTCACTCAAATTTTTTTAGGATCACGCGGGTATTGTGGAATCGTTCCGATATCATTGTGACGGGAATTCTGTCTTGGTGCCTCCTGTCTGACTTGACTTCTTCCGGGGAGTTGAGCTCCAAGGTGTTTTTGTCACATTGCTTATCATTTCAGTTCTGGAATACCAGAGGACGCCGACATCGAAAACGCTTCTATACTCTTTGTGGTGAGAGTAGTTTGACGACACCCAGTACTGGGGAGAGCGATCAGATGTATTGCCACAGCTGGTATATCGGATGTTTTCGAAGGTCTGAGGTACACGATTTCCGAGGTTTTCTTGGTTATGTGTTGACGGATGGATACAGTTGGAGTGTAGGATTTGTTAGTTGTGTGAGATATTTGTGCCTCCCTGTATCCCCAACACCAGATTGCATAACCAGAAAGTTTCGGGAGTTCATAGGTGGGAATTCAAGTAGTTACCAGGATATCTTCCCGACAGATGCATGATATGAGATTGGGGTTCAACGTCTAGTGGTCCGCCTGTCCACGGTCGTTTTTACAGTGGTCTCGTTGTGTCTTAAAGAGTCCTTGGCTATGCTGACTCGGGGACGCTTCGTATGTCATGTGCACTACCTTGTACATGATGGTGATGTACGATCGAGCCCGTGTGGGCCCCACCACAAAAATTTTGAACGAAATCTCTATCATATGTTTGTTTCCGGCTTATTCCGCAAGCCAAATCCTTTGTTTTGTTTTGGATGTGGTATTCGAGTTGCTTCGAAGTCAAGTGTTGATTCCATACTTTTTCCTAAGTGGTGTTCTCATACTTCTGTGTGAATACTAATCCTTCTTGATCATCGAGATTGTCATGTCAATCCTTTTCAACCGGTTCACTTCTCTTCAAGTTATTCCATACGGGCGCCGTTGAGAAGCCTGAGGGTTTGCCCGTTTCATCCGACCCAAGTTGCATTTGTTTTCCCACCATCCCACCCTTTTTCTTCAACGACTCGGATTTCTTAATCAAGTATGCATTTTATTGATGTGCAGTCTCTCCATTTTTTTCCTTCACTGTTCTTATTCGGTGTTTCCTCGTGAAGATGCTCAGGAGCTTCAAGTTTATCATTCTTCGTTCTCTTTCTTCTCCGGTGGACTAAATTCAAGCTTTCGGTATTCATCATTTCACCTTCTTCAATTCACATGATTTCCATGTTGGAAGTTCATATCCAAGAATCTCTTGATCATTAACCTCGCGATACCTGT
This sequence comes from Thinopyrum elongatum, assembly GCA_011799875.1. Classification (NCBI taxonomy): domain Eukaryota; kingdom Viridiplantae; phylum Streptophyta; class Magnoliopsida; order Poales; family Poaceae; genus Thinopyrum; species Thinopyrum elongatum. The sequence continues at coordinate 66,548,811 of CM022300.1, forward strand.
ATCCGGAGTGCTGAAGATATCTCAGAAGATTCAAGTTTCCATTCTTAATCCTTTCAAGCCATTTAATTCAACCGGTGCAATCTCTTTTTTTAAGCAATCATTTTCAACGGTGTTTCTTTTGAGTGGGCCCTAACCCACATGTATTTTCCCAGGATCTTACCTGACTCTTCTAATTTTCCGGAGTTATTCTCAAATTCTTCCAAAGTGTGACGTAAGAATGGATTCCATCATTCATATGCCTTCTCCAAGATCGCTTTTAAATTCTTTTCATCGTTGGTTTAACATTTCTATTCTTCATTGTTCCGGAGTGCCTCAACAATTCATGGTGGTGTTTCTCATCATCATTCTCAACATTTGAAGACGGAAGAAGAATTTCTCCTAAATCTTGTCCGTTCTCTCGAAGATTCATAGTTCAAACTTGATGCCATCCTCATAATTGTTTTCGATTGTGAGAATTCTTTTCAATACCCATCCGAAGCATTTCAGGAGTTGCTTTTCTCTCTCGATCATCCGAAGGACATCATTTCAAAAGATTTCTTCGTTCTAAGTTTCCATCTTCGTTCTCCAATTATTCTAAATTCATGTCTCTTAATTCATTCTCCATATTCTTCCGGTGCTCTGTTCAAGTATTCTTTAGTTCAGCTCGTGATCTCTTCGTTCTCATATATCTAAATTCCATCAAGTATCTTACTTCATTTTTTTTCTAATTCTTACCGGTGAGGCATTCTTTTCTTCGTTCGTTTTAAATTCTCATGGTGGTTCATTCAACATTCCAATTCCTTTATTATCGTATCAGTTCATTCGTTTTTTCCAATCCTACCGGTGATTCATCGAAGGCCTCTTCAAGTTTGCGCTATATCTTTCTCGGCCCTTTCAACGAGAATAAGTAGTATGCCAAATCCATTGCTTGTCATCAATTTAATTGATGAAGGATAGACATATAAGAATTCTTATTCTTGTTTCCTCGAGGTGATTCAATTCTTTTCTTCCGGAGTTCGTTCATGATATCAATTCCTCTGTTCTAAGTGTTTCATCTTCTATTTTTCTGGAGTTCCAAGTTTTCTTCGGTTGTCTTGTCACGAAGATCCATCTAAATCATTGCAAGGCCTCATCTTGTTCTTTTCAACCTTTCTTTCATTTCGACCATCTTTATCTATCCGGAGTCCTTCGAGAGCTTCTTCATGGTGGTTCGTCAAGGATTTAATTCATTCTCAGAGTGTTCTTCAAGATTCTTGTTGGAGCTCTAGCATTCTTCATCTTGCATTCCGAAGTGCAATTCATTCTCCCTTATTTCTCGAAGTGGAGTTTTGCATCTCTTCGTTCCTATCAACTAATCAATCATTCGGTAGTGGCAGAATTTCACCTCAAGTTTTGAGATGTTTTCCATAAGCCCGCAACAAGCTTATTCTTTTCGTTGTTGTTTTTTTCCAACAACTCCGTTCAACCCTTCTTCATAAGAATGCTCTCTCAAGTTTAATTGTGAGAGATGTTGGTTTTCTCTTCTCCGTTCTTTTCATTCTATTCTTCATTTGTTCTGGAGGCATTGTGTTATTGCTCTCATCGAGTATCATCCCATCTTGTCAAGTTCATGTTCTATTTTCTTGCCTCTCTTTTCAGCTGGAGTGCTGTCCAAATTCGTTCATTCTTTTTCCTTGTCTATCTCAGTTAACCAGAGTGTTTTCAAAAATCTATCTTGTCCCTTGAGCTTTTGGTTCTCGTTGTATTCCTTGCTCCTCTTCCAAATGGGATGTTTGCAATCTCGTTCATCTCCATTGTATTGTTTCTTTCAATTTGTTCAACCTCTCAAGGTTCGTGGTTTCACTCGTTTGTCAAAGAAGCAACTTGTGTTACCTCTTCCTCTTCCGCTTCTCTCCGGTGCCATGCCTAGATCTCGGGGCGAGATCTCTTGTAAGTGGAGGAGAGTTGTGACGACCCGAGACCGACGCTCCAGACGCCTTCCATGTTCTTCGTTGTCGCCGTGTGTTTTATTTTGTTTGTTGCATTCATCATCGCATCATTCACATTGCATCGACACTCCGTGTCGTCATTGTTTTCAAAACTTGCATTCGTTCGTCGTTGTTGTTTCTCCCTTTGCCTTCATCACCTTCTCTCGGACCACTATGTCTTCGTTCACCGTTCCGAGACAAACCACGCTTGCAACCTTGTTCTTCGTTTTCTCTCTTGCCTAAACCGGAGTCTCTCTGCACAGCGCATCGACCCCTCCTGCGCGTCCGAAAGCTGTCCGAACCCGACCCGCTCAGTCATCACCGTTGGGTCTGGATCATCCCCAAACATCCCAAAAATATCTTCGGTTCTTTATTGAACTCTCCTAGCCTATTTTCTCGGACCGTCTGATTTTGATCGGAGGGACCGAATATCCCCTAAACCTTGCCCATTTGCTATATAAACTAGACCAACCCTAAAACCTAGGGACCTTGTCCCATCCATCCCATCTCACGTCGCCGCCAGCTTCTCCCACCTTGGGATCCATCCCTCCCCAACCATCGCTCGCCACCTACAGCATCCAGATCCCCTCGCCCTCCTATCTGCCCGAGGCCCCGAGCAGGAGCGCTCGGCCTTGTCTCCTCGCGCCGCCGAGCACCCGAGCCCCTGTGTCGTGCTCCTCCTCTGGGAGTGCGCCCGAGCTCGCCCGTCGTCGCGCGCCTCCAACCTCGACCCCGCCACCACGCCCTCGCCACCCGCCGGAGCAAGCCAGCAGCCAGGCCGCCCCTCTGCTGCACTCTGCCCTTCCCTTCCTTCCTCTCGCGTTTCTCTCTCTCATATCTTTGCCTCGCTCTCTCTTGCAGGAACTTCTCCGGCCCCGACGTCATGAACTTCATCGCGCCGCTGCCCGAGCTCGAGCTCCACCGCCGTCGTTGCTTCCAGCCCCGCCTCGGATCCGACTGGATCTGGATGGGAGCATGTTCCGCCGCCCGTTCCCAGCCTCCTCGTGTCCAGCCGCCGACCAGCAGGTCCCGGCGCCGCCCTCCTTCCATGCCTCCTCTGCTTTTTTGCACTCGATCCCCCTCTCTCTCAACTCCATGTCTGTCTTCCCACAGGAATCACGTGGCGCCCTTGGAGTTTGCCGTCGGCAGCAGCCTTCGCCGGACCACGCCGCCCCCCAGTTCCACCTCCCCGCGCCCAGTCATCTCCCCGACACCGGCGAGTTCCCCAGCGCCATCGTCTTCTCTGCATCGGGCAGGAAAACGAGCACCGCCCCGCGTTGACCGATCCAGCGCCAGCGTGGACGAGCGCCACTCGCCCGCGTGAGGCCACCTCTGCTCCTGCCACGGCCTCCTCACCGATCTGGGCCTGGCCCATGGTGAGCTGCCCCACGCCCCTCCTTTTTTTTTCCTCCTGTTGGGCTAGCATTCCAGATTCGGCCCGTATGTTTTTTTCTCAGGTTCTGCGATTTATCATTATCCAGTGATTTACTGTTTTGCAGAAAACCCCCCTAAAGTTCATGCATTTAATAACTTCACAACCATGCATCGGATTAAAATGCTTTATCTATGTAAAATGCTTAGAATTTCATCTAGTTTCATAATATGCTGCTTTCATCCATGTTAAAAATGTTTAAAATGCTGTTTGCATTTAATTTAGACAAATGTCATGTTAAAATGGCTTATTTCATAACTAATTAACTGTAGCTCGGAATTAAATAAACTTTATATGTAAATGGGGTAGAAAAATGCATAGATTGACATGGTGGCCTTACCTTGCATGTTTAACAACTATAAAATATGGTTTACGGCAGAACAGTACCAAATCTAAAATATGCACATGAGGATTTTACGGAATTCTTGTTTGTTGCTTCCGGCCTCATTTAAACTTGCCTAGATAGGTAGTTTAATTATGCTTCACCTCTTGCCATATTAACCAATATTTAATATTGTTGGGTACATAAACGGGAGCGAACTAAATAATGGAATGTGGTGTTTCGTCGATATGCATCTCATTGCATATTGAGCTCCACTTAACTTTTAGTATTGTTTGTTGCACTTTGCCATGCCATGCCTCATTAAACTGGACATATATCATACTTGCTTGTGCATCATGCCATGTTATGTGTTGTCTGTTTACCGTGTTGATTGATTCTTTCCGGTGTTGCTTCTTCTTGATAGTTCCAGTACCGTTGCGATTGTGAAGATTCGTTCGACTACGTGGGTTCGTCTTCTTCATGGACTCGTTCTTCTTCCTAGCGGGATTTCAGGCAAGATGACCGTTACTCTGGATACCACTACTATCTTTGCTTTGCTAGTTGTCTCGATGCTATCGCTATGTCGTGCTACCTACCACTTGTTTATCAAGCCTCCCAATATGCCATGATAAGCCTCTAACCTTTTCCCACCATCACAGCAAACCGTTGTTTGGCTATGTTACCACTTGCTCAGCCCCTCTTATAGCGTTGCTAGTTACAGGTGCAGTTGCAGGTTGTTCCATGTTGGAACATGAATATCATGGGATATCACAATATCTTTTATTTAATTAATGCATCTATATACTTGGTAAAGGGTGGAAGGCTCGGCCTTTTGCCTGGTGTTTTGTTCCACTCTTATCGTCCTAGTTTCTGTTATACCGGTGTTATGTTCCTTGATTTTGCGTTCCTAACACGGTCGGGGTTTATGGGCCCCCCTTGACAGTTCGCTTTGAATAAAACTCTTCCAGCAAGGCTCAACATTGGTTTTACCATTTGCCTAATAACAACTAAAGCTTGCATAGGGACCTGCTGGTCCCCAAGGTCTCTTAATCAACCCCCCGGGCCAGTGCTTCTCATGAGTGTTGGTCCACCTACCTAGCAGTCGGCGGTACCGCCTTCGGGCAACTCGATGGTATTTTGGCTACCGTCCACTTCGCATAGACGGTGTTGTCCTGAGAACGAGATACGCGCGGCTCTTATCGGGGTATCGACGCACCGGATGGTCTTGCTGGTTTTGTTTTACCATTGTCGAAATGTCTTGTGAACCGGGATTCCGAGCTTGATCGGGTTGTTCCGGGAGGAGGATTTTCCTTCGTTGATCGTGAGAGTTTGTGATGGACTAAGTTGGGACACCCCTGCAGGGTTTAAACTTTCGAGAGCCGTGCCCGCAGTTATATGGCAGATGAGAATTTTTAATATTCGGTTGTAGAGAACTTGACAACAGATCCGAATTAAAGTACACCAACCGCGTGTGTAACCGTGATTGTCTCTTTTCGACGAAGTTCGGAAAGAGAACATGGTTGGGTTATGTTTGAACGTAAGTAGTTCAGGATCACTTCTTGATCATTACTAGTTTGCGACCGTTGCGTAGATTCTCATCTTATTCTTGTACTCGTAAGTTAGCCACCATACAATGCTTAGTCGCTTGCTGCAACCTCACCACTTATCCATTCCATACCCATTAAGCTTTGCTAGTCTTGATACCCATGGTAATGGATTGCTGAGTCCTCGTGGCTCACAGATTACTACAACAACAGTTGCAGGTATAGGTAATGCGATGATCTGACGTGAGAGCGATGCTTGCTTGTTTTGGAGTTCTTCTGCTTCTTCTTCGATCAAAGGATAGGTTTCGGGTCGGGAGCCTACGATTAGCAGGGTGGATGTCGTTCTTCTTTTTCGTTTGGTTTCATCCGTAGTCGGATCCTGCTTTTCTGTATGATGATTGCTATGTATTGATGAACCGTTGTATTCATGTTGTAGCTTGTGGCGAGTGTATGCCTTTATCTTGTATTGTCATCTATTCAGTACATGGTATGTTATAATGATATCCACCTTGCTATGCGCTCGAAATGCGATTGTGCCCTAATCATGAATTCATCACGTGATTGAGATAGAATCGCATCTTGGGCGCTACAGCTGTTCATGTGCATCCCCCGGTGACCCCATCATGCCGGACGGGGCTCAGTCAACACCGTCGTCCACAAGGAGCTTGGCTCGTGCAGGGCTCGGTCTACACCGCTGTTGTCACGGGGCTTGGCCCGGGCTAGGCTCGGTGTACGCTCCACCATCGTGGAGGTCACCCAAGGCGGGTGGCCGTCCACGCCACCTGACACGGGGCTCGCCCAAGGCGGGGCGCCATCTACATTTCTGCTGACATGGCCCATTGTTGGGCGTTGTCTGCACCGACTACCGGCTCGATCAGGCCATTGGCTACATTGACACGTTTGTCGAGTGGGCGATACCGCTCAAGTCTAGTCCAACATCCACACCGACGCACATCCACATCATCGTTCTAGCGCCGGCGAGGCAAAGTTATACTCCACCGACATGTCTTTCTCCGATGAAGCAAACTACCACTTGATATGCCGACGAGGCAATGTCAAGTCATCCAGTCCGGGTACCGACAAGGTGCACATCACCAAGCCGGGCACCGACGAGGCGAAGGCCGCCCACATCTTCATCATCAGACATCGACACGGCGGAGGGATATGGCTAAGAATAGCCGGAGCGATGGGCGTATCGCTCTCCCTTTCTACTTCATCAACACATCACCATCATCTACACTAACCACGGAGAAGACGAGGGTGAAGACGACGAGCATTGCAGCAGCTTAATCGGAGGTGGTTCGTGAACTTGACTTGCGGACGTAATTAAGCGGGAGCTTTCCGAGGCCCCGTGAACCAGAACCTCACATCGCTGAAGTCGTATAGGCCGCGCCAGCAGGCCATGGAGCGCATCCTTAATAGGGACTTTGTAATTTTGTTTCTCAACACGAGATTAATAAAAATACATATTTCCCTATGTCTTTTCTTTGTGTACTTAGTACACTGGCACGCCCGCGTTTTTTTTTCGTGTCAAGCAAATTGGCACGCCCGGTGGGACGTGGTTCTCCTCCCATCTTTGCTGCGCAACAATGGTCGTCGAATTTATGGTCAAGCTCTTCTCCAACAACATGAGATGGTGGCACTCCATGAGTGCAATTTTAATTTGCCTCATAACCGTCAAGCCTTCGGAGGCCAAGTTCCTGTCCCTAGATGTTGCTATTGTCTGGGGGCAATTCCTTGCTCCTATAGCATGGAGGTGACGTATATACATAAAGGCGTACCTAGGGAGCAGGGGGCATACTCTGCCTTCAAACGGCGGCGTCTGGCTATTGGCGTGTAGCTTGCCGGCGTACTCTCGGCCCTATGTCAGGTCAGCACCGATGAAAGGCGTCCGCGTCGGGCCACTAGACCGCACCTTGCCGGTGTACTCTCGGCTCCTATGTCGGGGCCTCCTTCGATCTTAATCGAGCTCGCCGACACGCGGGACTACATGTCCTCTGCCAATGGAGGAGCCATTGGCAGGCCGAAGCGCAGACCACCACCACCCGCCTCTACCATGGCGGTTGCCGGGCTACACTCTCGGAAGACAAGCCGGTGTCTCGGAGACGCCACCGCGTCGGGGGTTGCTTATGCTCAGCCCCTGGCGTCCCTGCTCAAGATCACCGCCGACTAGGTCGCTGGCTCGTCCGACTTAGTCAACTTCCGGGGCACTCGCAGGGTTCCTTGGTTCATCGCCGGCACATCCTACCGGTAGTACACACTCGTCGGCGTGCAGCCCGGACGCTGCCTCTCCCCTCTCAACGCTGCAGGAGGCCGCGGCATATGGCGGGTCGTCATCGGGCAGCCCGTCTGTTGCTCACGAGAAACGCCGGGCATCCTCAGCACCGGCAAGAGCACCACACAACCTGCCGTGCCGGCGTTTGCCTTGATAGGCGACACAACGACGACGCTTCGGCACTCTTGGCCGAGCAGTACCGGAGCCACGGCGTCTATGGACGCGAACACGGGCAACCTAGCCAGTTAGCTGGCGTGTGAGCTGAGCGTACATGTGCACACATGTGCTATCTCGGGAAAATCATTTTGAGCGTTTCCGTGATATACCAGTGGATCTGAGGCTGTTTGCTTTTTCTGAGATTCGTGAAACGGTATGGCCCACCTAGATGTATTGCACTAGTATATATCTTGTATCTTTATTTTTAGTCAAATCAGTGACAGCATCATGGATCTTAAAGTACACATTTTGTCAGGGACGGTACGCATGCAAGACTCCCCTCTCACTCTACCCGCGGAACAAATCCATAGACTTTATTTCCTCTTGGACAATTTTAATCAACCATATCTTTTGAACTATAGACTCGGTTTTGAAACTTTTTATATATTTGGACTCCTGGGGTCAAGAACTTTAAAACTAGACCAATTTTGAATATATTTCAAACACATTTAATTTTCAACGTTTCACATTTCATATGTGAAATAAACCCATTTCACTAGAAAAATATGAAACTAATATATTTCACTAGAAATATGTGAATAACATTTTTCACATAAACATATTAAACCCAAATATGAAACTCAAATGTCAACTTGTGAAACTAATTACTCCCTCCGTTCCATAATGTAGTGCCTATAATTTTTTTCAAAAGTCAAACATTACAAACTTTGACCATAGTTATAGAAAAAAATAGGTACATCTAGAATACCAAATGCGCATCATTGGATAAATCATCGGTTATATTTTCATAATGTACATGTTTGGTATTGTAGATGTAGACATTTCTCTCTATAAACTTGGTCAAAGTTGATAAAGTTTGACTTTCAGAAAAATCTATATGCACTACATTGTGGAATGAAGGGAGTATTTGTTAGTGTGTAACATTTTTATTTCAAAAGAGTGAAATAAGTTATTTCATAAATGTGCAATTGAAATATATGTGACTTTTGTGAAAGAAGCCAGTGAAAAGTAAAATGCACCTACTAAAAGTGAAAAAAATGTGAAACTAAAATCTCAACTTGTGAAATTGAAAATTATGAAACGTGTAACGATTTACTTCAAAAGAGCGAATTTGCTTTTTCAGTATTCTGAAATTGAAATAGGTGTAATTTTTGTGAAACAAGCCCGTGAAAATTGAAATGTGGGTTCTAAAAATGAAAATAATATGTAACTGAAATGTGTAACAATTTATTTGAGAAGAGTGAAATATTTTTTTCAAAAATCTGATATTGAAATAGATATGATTTATGTGAAATATGTTTCATGAATTTCAAACCGATTTAAAATGTATCTAAAATCGGTCTTGTTTTAAAGACCTTTGCGTCAGGAGTTCTAATATATAAAAAGTTTTGGAATCGGAATTTTGGTTTATGAGATATGAATGATTTAAGTTACTAAAGGTGAAATAAATGGATGAATTAGTTTGGATGAGAGAAAAGAGAGAATGGCAGCAGATGCATGCAAAACCCGTACCATCTGACTAAAAGCTGACTCTGATGGGACCTCGCGTACCGTATTGACATGTTTGACAACTGTGTATTCTCAAAGCAAAATGACCAACTTTTTATATTGCATAGTATTGCACTAATCTTTAGACCGGACAAGCGGCTAGCGATCTGCCGGTACATCACGGAAACGGTAGATTTTCCGCTTCGGTGCTATCTCTCTCTCCGTTAGCAAGCTTCCTAGCAAACCATGCACGTACATGTACATATGTGCTCCCATGATCGTGCATGCATGTGTGTTTCATGCATGCGCACGCTCCGGCGGCCATTTTCCATGTGCCGATCCCACACGGTGTCGTCGGGCTGCTGAGGCGCAGCTCGCCGGCGTACTCTCGACTCCTACGAGTCGGGGACAACACCTATCCAAGACTGCTTCGGGCTCTGTCACGGCGATGGCCGGTTCTCCACGCTTTCTGTTGGAGTCGACGGTTGTAGGCTCGGCCACAACGAGGTCGATGACCTCTCCCCCTTCACACTCGACGCCGGAGTCCATGATCTTGGGGTCGGCCGGGTCGATGGTCGGCTCTCCATGGTTACCATTGGAGCAAATTGTGGTGCGCTTGGCCCTGACGGGGCCTCCCCTATCCACGACTAGCATGCCTCCCACATGGACATGCACAAGACAAGCTCATCAAGCGACGGGTCTTCCGGAAAGGCCGGAAGGGCGAGCTCGTCCTCGTTCTCCGACGCCCCATCATCATCACACATAAGAGGAGGGGGAAGTTCGAGTCAAAGTGGGGAGGACCATACGCCATTGAGCAGGCGTACGATGGAGGTGCGTATCAGCTGGTTCATCCACAATGAGCCGTGCCGATGCCACTGATCAACGGTAGGTTTTTGAAAAAGTACTTTGCATAAAAAAACCTTTCTTTTCTTTGTTTTTTTTTTCCTTGGCTTGTTTCCTTCTTCTTTCGCTTTTCAAGAAGGGGAGTTTTCGGTGGCTTATCAAAGTCTGCATTCCATTCACAATTGCATGAAGCGGACTTGTTCGTGTTTCTTTTGTTTTCCCATTCTTACGGATTGCAAAATCCTACAAAAATGGCTTTTCTCGAATCACACTCAGCTATGGTGGACGATTTGGCTGCCTTACGACTTGTCTAGTGGAAGCACGGTGCATCATGTCGCAAATGGAGCAGCTCTCATACCCACAAAACACGACACACGCACACCATATGCTCCCACGGGCAGCGGAGAAGACTACTTGGGTTACTTCTAGGCAATGAAGCCCCACACCCCCATGCTCCTGGATGTGTCTCGGGTTCCTAGAGACTCCACACGCTTCGGGGAAGACTATAGGCAAAAGATCATGAAAGGGCTGCCCAATCCAACATAAGTTGGGTTTGGTGCATAGCCGCTTGACAACCCTGGGGCGTGCCAGCAAAGCTCTAGATAAAGTGCCTGAGGGTTTTTAGTCCACATAGGTGGATGACTGCCTTCCAAGTTCTCAAGGTGGTCCCCAAAGAAACATGAAGCAAACCTCCAAGCGCGTGCAAACGCGCCCTCGAATGATGAAACATTCTCCTGAAGTCCACGGCCACCAAGGCCGTCAACGAACCAATCCTCTCCAAGGGGAGATGATCCCCGTTAATTTGCGGCCACCAAGGCCGTCCATGAAGCAAATCGCGAGATGAAAATCTCCGCAAAATTCCAGAAGAAAGTCCCGATGTGCAAGCAGTAAGGGAACCACTAGAAAGAAGGCGGGAGGTAGTCATCCACCACCCCTCAACAAAGGCATGAACATATGTTTCCAGCCGTTGTCCCAAAACCGCATACCCTAAATTCACCTCACCCAAGTCTCTGGGTTCTTGAGGCCCGGAAGGGAGCATGGTGGAGCTATGGGGCTACTCCTTGCCATGATGGGCTAGGGTATGATTCCCTGCTGCCTCTCGAGAGCATTCCAATCACGTCATTGTGATACACACATACACACACAAACAAACACAGAAGGCGAAAAGTTATTGAGTTGAGATCGTCATGGCTTTTCGATGATTCCCGATGACTAAGTCCTTCGGCAGCCTTTTTCGATGTCACACTCATAGCTAGTGTCCGGCGGAAAAGCCAACATTTTAAACAAAAAAACACCATTTTTTTGTCTCTTCCTATTTGTGAGTTGGTTTTCATTTGGTTTTTCCAGTCGTTTGGTTCCTCTAAGTTTGTGCAGGAGCGACTAAGTATTTATGCGGATGAGAGGCGGTGCCCACATGCATGTGTACCAGCAATGCACCTTTGGCGCAACATCACCACAAGCGCCGAGGAGCATCACCGCCCTTCAAACGTCTGCTTCATCGACAAACTCTATGATGCCCATGGCGGGAGGTCCGAGGTCCCCATTGCCGAACGACATCCTCACATGGCGCCAAGCAGCGTCACCAACATGTTGGAAACCACACTACTTCAACCTATGTCGCTAACGTCGAGGGCGGCACCGCCCCTCAGTGTTAGCACTTCGTCGCTTCCACAACAACGACAACACTGGGGGCGATGCTAGGCCCTCGATCATTCGCGTCGACGACGGCGTCCCCACACGACATCGTCTTGAACACCACAAGCCGTAGGCATCATCAACTATGGCAACATCAAGCTTTAAGCCATGATACTGACACTAAAGGTGGCCCTGCCCCTCAGTCGTCGGTATTATGGCAACTCTACAGCAACATCACGGGGGTAATGCTATGCCCTCAAACATCTTCGGCAGCAACAGCGGGCTTGCACAATGTTGTAATCGCTACACCATGTCGGCCTTATCACTGGTATATCGCACTGGGCGATAGGGCGAGACATCGATGGCGTTCTGATGTCCCTTCCGCATGGCCACGTCAAGCTTAATTGTGGGAACAGTGTAGCGCGCCAGTGCGGCCAACGCGAAGCTGTGAAACCCTTCAGTCTTGTCGGCTGGCACCCTGCAGCTAAACGGTCCCGACTTGTCTGATAAAACCTTCAGTGAGCGGCATGATGTTTTGCCGTGAGGTGAGGATGATGTGAGAAATCTTTGTTGACAGGCGTCGTGGCAGCGACACGACCCAACAAGATACCTCAACAACTCTTTTGGCTTTGCTGGTGGGACGACCCCGGCTTAATCGTGCACTAATCATATACGCAAATGCGCACGATCAAGCCTAAGGACTCACTTGAAGATATCACAACACAACTCTAAAACATAAATAAAGTCATACAAGCTTTATATTACAAGCCAGGGCCTCGAGGGCTCGAATACATAGCTCGATGGCATACAAGCGTCAGCGGAAGCATTAGATATCTGGGTACAGATATATTACAGAGAGAGAAATAGGCCTTCACAGAGGCGGGGTAAAATAAAATACTACGATCGAAAGGCGTAGGCCTCCTGCCCTGGACCCTCCGATCCTACTCCTGGTCGTCAGTCGGCTCCTCGTAGTAGTAGTACTCGCCAGGCGGGTAGTAGTACTGGTCGTCGGCTGGGGCGTCTGACTCAGGGGCTCCGTCGTCTGGTGGCATCAAATGGAATATGGGAGAAAAAGAAAATAAAGCAAACGTGAGTACTCATCCGAAGTACTCAGCAAGTAAGGATCTACACTACATATGCATCATTTTCAAAGGGGGCTGTATATGTGGACTGGGCTGCAGAAATGCCAGAATAGAAGGGGAAAGTCTAGTCCTATCGAAGACTAGCATCTTCATCAATCTTCGTCAGTCTTGCAGCAATAGAAGAGATCAGATGAACATAATGTAAAGTAGTAGTAGTAGTATCATCAACCTCGACCTGAGATCCTTTCTCGACTCCCTGCGAGAAAGCAATCCCAGAGCCGTACTATCCAGTTCTCATCACATGTTCTAGTTGTACCGATCGGGATACAACTCCGAGTGTCCGTTACCGTAGGACAGGCTATCGATAGAAGTTTCTTCCCTGCAGGGGTGCACCAACTTACCCACCACGCTCGCTTAACTCCGGCCGGACACACTTTTCTGGGTCATGCCCGGCCTCGGCTAAGCAACACGCCGCAACCCGACCAAATACTTAACAGAGAGGTCAGCACGCCGGACTAACCTATGCCCCCAGGGGTCTTGGGCCATCGCCCCGGGAACTCCTGCACGTTACGGGGCCACCGAGAGCAGACCTAGCAACCCCTTATACAAGCGCGGTTGCGTTACCAGTCCAACTCGGCGTGCGCCGCTCCTTACTGACGTCAAACAAGCTTCGGCTGATGTGTACGACGCAGAACGCCCATACTATGCCCACGTGATGGTTAGTGCTATCGGGCCAGAGGCCCCTCGGATCAAATATCCAAACCGTAGTGGATTAGGAGCGCGCGGAAACGAGCAGAGACTCACGATCGATGTGACCCCGTCGCCCCGTCTCGAGGACTTGTGGCAAGGGCTAAGAATGCCCGGCCACGTCTCGTAGTTATCTCGCGGGCACCATCCAGGTCAACCCGACTCCACATCACTTCGCGTTAAGCTCGCGCGGGTACCCCTCAGGGCCGACCCGTCTTTAGTATCATAGTTTAGTGCAAGTCATAATATCCAAGGTAACTGTGTGTCTGACACCGAAGGGAACCCTGAGGAATCACCCTCGATGGAATTCCCGCTCGATGTTATCATCAAGGTGAACGAAGGAGGAATCACCCTCGAGGTCCACCTTGAGGAGTTGCGCGACGACGTCGTTATCGGGGGTGGTGTAGAAGGAATCACCCTCGCTTACCACGACCGAGTAACTAACCTACAAGGTTAACATCAGAAGTGCTGACGAGGTATCACCCTCGGCACTCGATGGTAACCCAGCAGTGTCGGCAACTAAGGGGAAGTGATGTGCGGTGCCATGGTCTAGTCTTCAATCCCGATGATCGGGTCTTCTGATGTCCAGCAGGGCATTCGGGATCAAGTGGGGGTCTCGGTCGTGTCTCTACCCACCTTATACTAAGCAGTCTAGGATAACCAGTAAGGTAGCAAGGCAGGTTACAATAAACAGGCTATGCAGCAGATATAGGAAAACAGTAGCAGTAGCAGTTCTAATGCAAGCATAAGAGAGAAGAGAGTAGGCGATATAGGCATGCTCAAAATGGGGGTGCTTGCCTGTTTGCTCGGGGCAAAGGGCAAGGTCTTCAGTAGTATCGTCGGGGACGTACTCGTACTCCGGAGCTGCGTCTGCGTCTGGAGCTACGTCTGCGTCGGGGTCTATCGAGAGAGAAGAGGGGGAGGAAACAGGTAAACAATATGCAATCATATGCCACACAGTGCGTGCTATGCTATGATGCAGTGCAGGGTTGCCTGAATATGCATCTAAGTCATTTTAGTTATTTTTAGAATTATTCTGGGATTTAATATCCGACGTGTGTGCACTATTCATCTGTCGGATTCGGGTCCGGAGTTACGAGTTCTTCTACGTAGGAGATTCCGATGGAGAAACAGACGGCACGATCAGACTCGTCTCGTCGTTCTGAGCAACTTTCATGTTTTAACTTTTTCGATCCGAGCTACGGTTTAAAAGTTATTAATTTTTAAAGATTATTTGAATTTCTGGAATTATTTTATTTATCAGAAAATGAATTATGACGTCAGCATGACGCGCTGCTGACGTCAGCAAGTCAACAGTCGGCTGACTAAGTCAAATATGACATGTGGGTCCAGTGGGACCCACATGTCAGCCTCTGTTTACCTAAACAGTGAGTTAAACTAATCTAATTAGCTAATTAGGCTTCTGGTCCCACATGTCATAGACTCATTAGGGTAATTAGTTTATTTTTATTTCTAAAACGTTTTAATTAGATTAACAGGGAGGTGGGGCCCACGTGTCAGCGACTGGGCCGGTCCAGTCAGCAGGGCTGACCGGTCGGGCCCCTGGGGCCCACGGGTCAGTGACCCAGGGCGACCCACGTGGCGGCCACGTCTGCGGCCGGCGCCGGAGTTGCGCCGGCGACCGATTCCGCGGCGGAAGATCGCCGGAGTGCTCGGAAATCGCCCACAGGGCTCGGTTCGAGCTGCGGTTGGGTGCGTTCGAAAGCCAGTGAACTCGCGCGTCGAGTGGTGGCACTTGCCGGACCAGGGGATGGCCGGAATCACGCCGGCGTTGAGGTTTGGCGGAAGCCGAAACCCGGCGGACTCGCGCGTGGTGATGCAGAGGTCAAAACGGGCTGCGCTCTACTCCTTCGGCATCTACTTGACGCCACGAACGCGACGGCGAGCCCGGTGGGTCGTGACGGCCACTGCTGCAACGGCCTCGAGCTCAACGGCGGAGCTCGGTTCGGGCGGCCATGGCGCGGCGGCTACGGAGGCGCAGAAGGCTAGGGGAGCGCGGGGGAAGGATGAGGGGCTGCTCACCGAGAGGCTACGTAAAGCCGTTGGAAGCTTAGGAGTGCAGAACGTCGGCGAATCATCGGGGCTCGCCGGCGTCAGAGAAGAAAGGGGGCGGAGTACTCCGGCTTCATCAGGGCCTCCCCGCCTCCACTCGCGGTCGGAGTCGAAGGAGTCGAGGACGGCGGAGCTCGCAGGCGTGTTGGCTGAGCTCGGGGACGACGGTGGCCGCGTCTACGGCAAGGCCACGGCGACGGAGGCGCTCGGTTTCGGTGGATCTGGAGGAGGAGGAAGGAGGGAGAGGGCAAGCGAGCGAGGGGGAAGTGGATAGGGACGGAGAGGAGGCAGAGGGAGCTCCTCCTTATCCTCTCGCCTGGCCTGCGGCGTCGGGGTGTCGGCGCCGGAGCGGCGAGCGCGCGCTCGGCCAGGGAGAAGGCGACAGCGCGAAGGAGAGAGAGAGACTGGGCCAGATGGGCCGGCTGTCGGGGCACTGTGCACTTAGGCCCAGTGCACAGTGCCTCGTTGTATTTTTTTTTTCTGTTTTTGTTTTACCTTTTTCTTTATTCTTTTCTGTTCCAAAATAGCTAGCACACTTTAGCACTTTTGTAAAATGTGAGAGTTGACCCAAATATTGCAATGCAATATTATCTCTCACCAAAAAGTGGTTTGGACTGATTTGAAGTTTGTTTGAATTTAATATGATTTTAAATATATCAAATATCCTGTTTTTGGGTCTGTTCCAACTTGTTTGAGTCATTTATCCAACTCCAAACATTTTGATGTTGATTTTAGAAAGGTTTCTGGATTATTTACCATTAAATGAACATTTTTCCAGCAGTGTTTGATCAATTCAGAGGGGTTCGACATTTACGTCCATAAAGAACCTCAAATGGGGCCATTTTTAAGCTGGCTTGATAACTGTTGTTATAAGAGAACTCGGCATACGGGAGAGATTCCTCCCATTTCTTACCGAAGGATATAACACAGGCTCGTAGCATGTCTTCAAGCACTTGATTAACGCGCTCAACTTGGCCTTGAGATTGGGGATGATAAGCTGAACTCCAGGTAATATGAGTTCCCATTGCTTTCTGGAAACTTTCCCAGAAATGGCCAGTGAAAATGCTGCCACGGTCTGAACTGATTTCCTTGGGAATACCATGGAGTGAAACAATTCTGGAGATATATAGCTCTGCTAACTGACTAGCAGTAATAGTCTCCTTAACTGGCAGAAAGTGTGCAACCTTGGAAAGTTGGTCAACGACGACAAGAATAGCATCGTGACCCTTCTGAGACTTGGGAAGACCAGTGATGAAGTCCATTTGCACTTTATCCCACTTCCATAGAGGAATAGGGAGCGGTTGCAGAATTCTAGCAGGTTTCTGATGTTCTGCCTTCACGCGACGACAAACGTCACACTCGGCAACATAACGAGCAATATCCTGCTTCATCCTAGACCACCAGTACCTTTGACGAAGATCTCGATACATTTTGGTACTACCCGGATGGATAGACAGCGGTGTATCATGGGCCTCCTTCATGACTTTGTCAGTCATCAGCTCGAAGCGAGGTACTACGATGCGGTCTCTGAAATATAATGTACCATCTTCAGCAACTGAGAAATCCCGATACTTAGCAAGGTGAAGCTCCTTCTTCATCAAGTCAATTTCAGCATCTTTGGCTTGCGCTTCTTTAACAGCCTTCAGAAGGTCTGGCTGTACCACAAGGTTATTAAGAGAACCCTGGGGAAGAATTCGCAGATTCAGCTGAGTCAGTTCTGCGTGAAGACGAGGTTGAGCTTGCCTAACCATGAGGTTGTTGCAATATGACTTGCGACTCAGGGCATCGGCCATTACATTAGCTTTGCCCGGGGTATAAGAAATACCGCAGTCATAATCCGCAATAGCTTCTAACCATCGTTGTTGTCGGAGATTAAGATCCGGTTGAGTGAATAAGTACTTCAAGCTCTGATGATCGGTGTAAATCTCACACCGATTACCAAGGAGGTAATGACGCCACTGCTTCAAAGCATAAATGACAGCAGCAAGTTCGAGGTCATGCACTGGGTAATTCTCTTCATGTGGACGCAGTTGTCGCGAAGCATAAGCAATTACTCTTCGCTCTTGCATTAGAACGCAACCTAGTCCTTGGCGAGAGGCGTCGCAGAAGATCACAAAATCTTTGCGAGAGTCTGGAGGAGCAAGGACTGGAGTAGAAGTCAGCTTGTCCTTGAGGGTTTGGAAACTTTCCTGACACTTGTCTGTCCACTCAAACTTAACGCCTTTGTGGAGCAGATTAGTCAGGGGCTTGGCGATCTTGGAGAAGTTCTCGACGAATCGGCGACAATAGCTGGCTAGACCGAGAAAACTCCTGACTTGCTTGGCATTCTTCGGAGGGGTCCAGTCAAGAATAGCCTGAACTCGCTCCGGGTTAACTGCAATACCATCCTTGGAGATGACATGTCCAAGGTAGGTTACCTCGGAAAGCCAGAATTCGCACTTAGAGTACTTGGCATATAATTGGTGCTCTCGAAGTCTCTCCAGAACTAGTCGAAGGTGCTCAGCATGTTCTTCTTTGTTCTTCGAATAAACCAGAATATCATCCAGATATACCACGACGAATTTGTCGAGGTAATCCATGAATATGTAATTCATTAGGCAGGAGAAAGTAGCTGGAGCGTTTGTTAAACCAAACGACATGACTGTGTACTCGTAAGAGCCATAACGAGTAACGAATGCAGTCTTCGGAATATCCTCTTCGCGAACACGGATCTGGTGATAACCCAACCTCAAGTCGAGTTTAGAAAACACCGAAGATCCAGCGAGTTGATCATATAAATCGTTGATCCGGGGAAGTGGATATTTATTCTGAATGGTTGCCTGGTTGATAGGACGATAATCTTGGACCAACCTATTCGTTCCATCTTTCTTCTTGACGAAAAGAGACGGTGCTCCCCATGCAGAGGAACTGGGGCGAATGAAACCCTTCCTTAAGGATTTATCAATTTCCTCCTTAAGCTCGATGAGGTGGTGCGGCGGCATCTTGTAAGGACGCTTCGCAATAGGAGTGGTGCCAGGCTTCAAGTCGATGACGAACTCGACAGCTCTAGCAGGGGGTATTCCTGGAAGTTCTTCTGGAAAAACATCCGGGAAGTCACAGACAACTGGGATATTCTCGATCCCATCAAGTGGAGAAGCATTCAACGCATTTAAGGCATAAATTTGAGCCTCAGCGTTCTGGGTGAGATAAGCTTGATAATTCACTATCTCATTCGATGGGTGCAGGAGATGCACGACTTTAGTGGCACAATTGATTGAGGCGTAATGAGCCTTCAACCAATCCATTCCCAAGATAAGATCAATCTTGGAAGATTTCAGAATAATGGGGAAAGCTGGAAAATTTCTCTCTTCAATCATAATATTGACTTCGGGGCTGAATACGGTGGCTTGACACCGACCCGCGGGAGTGTTCACTACTAAAGGGTGGTGTAGTGTTTCACATTTAACGTCATGCAATAGTGCAAAATGCTCTGACATGAATGAATGCGATGCTCTTGAATCAAATAAAACAGATGCTGGTACTGAATTAACGAGAAGTGTACCCATCACAGTATCTGGTTGATCTGGAGCTTCAGACATGTTGACGTGGTAACTCTGCCCACGACCATAAGGAGGTCTGGCATTATAGTTGCGCTGTTGAGGAATACCACGGCCAGCAGAAGGAAGAGCCAGTTGATTCTGATTCTGAGAACAATCTCTAGCACGGTGACCTAGCTTGCCACACTTGAAGCATAGTCCGCTGTCAGGACAAGGTGCTGGAGCTCGAGGTGCTGGAGCTGGCAGAGGCTGTCTCGGTGGTGGAGGTGGCAGGCGTGGTGCAACATAAGAGGGCCTGTTTGCAGGGGCTGCTGAATGGAACATGCCTTGGGGAAACCAGATGCGTCGCTTCTGGGAAGACGAGCCCGAAGATGAGCCCGACTCACGGGTGCGTCTGGACGCTTCCTTATGCTTCTTCAGTCCAGTTTCAACCATGATGGCCTTATTCACCAAGGGGGCGAAATCAGGGTAATCTTGAACAAGAAGGGCTAACTATATATCATGATGCAGTCCTTCACGGAACTTCTCTTGTCTGCGTTCATCAATAGGAATGTCCTCTTCAGCGTAGCGAGATAAGTCTAGAAACTCGCGCTGATAGACTTCCACAGTCTTGTTTCCTTGAACAAGGCTACGGAACTCAGCCTTCTTCCTAGCTATGACAGCTAGAGGAATGTAGCGGGCACGGAAAGCAATCTTGAACTCTGCCCAAGTGACGACAGTACCAGGCGGCAGAGTCTGTCGGTGAGTGGCCCACCATTGGGCTGCGGGACCCTTCAGAAGATAAGTCGCAAAAGTGACATAGTTAACTTCGGCGACACCAGCAGACTCCATCTCATGAGAGATGTCACGCAGCCAGTCATCTGCATCCAGTGGGTTGACTGTATTGCGGAAAAACGATGGACTGAGCCTCATGAATTCTGGCAGGGTGATGGATGGTGGCTGCTGATTAGCATCAGGACGAGGGAATTGCTACATAATCCCCGTCATAAACTGGCGGTTGAGTTCAAATTGTTGCATCATCGCTGCCATGTAATCAGGTGGAGGCGGCGGTGGCGGGTTGTTGTCAGCCATCCTGCTATTCCAACAGGGGTATTTCAGCAATAGCTTATGCAAATGTTTAGCAATAAACAAGATGTAACTCAACGTTATTGAAAGAGTGCAATAGATGCTAAAAGTAGTCAATAAGACATACAGATCCATACACAGTCGGTTACAATCGGACAGCATAACGGCGCAAATTGAAAAACTAGAGACACACTAGGCGGCACGCAGGCACGCGGTAAGGAAGTACACAACGTGACATAGCAAAGGCTACATCAGCGTCGGAGAAAACCACTGAAACGGGGTAACTGCAAGTGCGGCCGATGAATGTTCGTCGTGGCAGGATCCTGTGCTCCATGTGTACTCTGATGCAGAACCCCGTCTCGAACTGTAAGAAGAGGTCCACGTGCAGGCGTGTGACCTCTCACTGCAGGCCAGTCAATACCTGGCGGCATCTCGGTCCTGCGTGGGTAAAGAATATACTCCGGATGTATCCCTGCACGAACAGCTGGTAGCAACTGTGTCATAGCCTCGTAGTAGTGTTCTCGAGTGGCGAACAACTCAACGGCAAGAGCCCGAACAGTGCGATCCAGAGCCTGAGTGCACTGAATCAGAACCTGCGGGTCGTAGCGTCGAGACTCGTACGGGGCACAGATAGCTGTGTAAAATCTAGTAGCATCTCCAACAGGTGCATACGGGATGTACCGAAACACAGTATCATCCAAGTTAGCATCGTGCTCTCCTCGGAGACATGCGACAGCAGAGTAGGCGGCATCATGTACTGCCATCTCAATCGTCACGCCTATACCGTGGAAAAGGTGTAGCTCGGTGTCTGAGTTGTTCTGCTGATCATAGATCCGAACTTCAGCATAATACTGTTCCTGATTGAACTCGCGGTAAACCTCATAGACCATGTACTCGGGATACCAGCGGTAACCCAGTCTACTCAGGAGGGCGATCAGAACAGCTGGAAATCCAGGGGCATCACGAGCCCAAGTGCGACGCACAAGCTGGGTCATAGGCCGCGGTGGAAACAGTCGATCCATTTGAAATAGAGAAGTTCAGGGTTGTCATAAGACAATGAGAAGTATAACCGATCCCAGAAGGAAAGGTTAAACAAAACAATAGAAAGGAAAATGATTATCAGACTAATCAGATCAACGTTAGGGAAATCGCACTGAATCCAGCTCTCCGGGTGGATAGAATTAACGAGATCCTAAATGTCGGTGTTAGTAAATTTTATTAAACCCGAATAGATGAGAGATTAGAATCCCAGAGTAAAGACGAGGAATAAAAGATCCTAATACCACCCAGTTGGCGACGTGGGCCCGTAAGCCACACAGCCAAGTTAGTAAAAATAGTTTTTGACCGCTAGACTCAACTTCGGCCAAGGAATTGGGAAGGGGGATACCTAGAGGCAGTCGGCTCTGATACCAACCTGTGACGACCCCGGCTTAATCGTGCACTAATCATATACGCAAATGCGCACGATCAAGCCTAAGGACTCACTTGAAGATATCACAACACAACTCTAAAACATAAATAAAGTCATACAAGCTTTATATTACAAGCCAGGGCCTCGAGGGCTCGAATACATAGCTCGATGGCATACAAGCGTCAGCGGAAGCATTAGATATCTGGGTACAGATATATTACAGAGAGAGAAATAGGCCTTCACAGAGGCGGGGTAAAATAAAATACTACGATCGAAAGGCGTAGGCCTCCTGCCCTGGACCCTCCGATCCTACTCCTGGTCGTCAGTCGGCTCCTCGTAGTAGTAGTACTCGCCAGGCGGGTAGTAGTACTGGTCGTCGGCTGGGGCGTCTGACTCAGGGGCTCCGTCGTCTGGTGGCATCAAATGGAATATGGGAGAAAAAGAAAATAAAGCAAACATGAGTACTCATCCGAAGTACTCAGCAAGTAAGGATCTACACTACATATGCATCATTTTCAAAGGGGGCTGTATATGTGGACTGGGCTGCAGAAATGCCAGAATAGAAGGGGAAAGTCTAGTCCTATCGAAGACTAGCATCTTCATCAATCTTCGTCAGTCTTGCAGCAATAGAAGAGATCAGATGAACATAATGTAAAGTAGTAGTAGTAGTATCATCAACCTCGACCTGAGATCCTTTCTCGACTCCCTGCGAGAAAGCAATCCCAGAGCCGTACTATCCAGTTCTCATCACATGTTCTAGTTGTACCGATCGGGATACAACTCCGAGTGTCCGTTACCGTAGGACAGGCTATCGATAGAAGTTTCTTCCCTGCAGGGGTGCACCAACTTACCCACCACGCTCGCTTAACTCCGGCCGGACACACTTTTCTGGGTCATGCCCGGCCTCGGCTAAGCAACACGCCGCAACCCGACCAAATACTTAACAGAGAGGTCAGCACGCCAGACTAACCTATGCCCCCAGGGGTCTTGGGCCATCGCCCCGGACGCTCCTGCACGTTGCGTACACCGCCGGTGAGCAGACCTAGCAACCCCTTAATACAAGCGCGGTTGCGTTCCCAGTCCAACCCAGCGTGTGCCGCTCAGTTGCTGACGTCTATTAAGCTTCGGCTGAAGTATACGACGCAGAACGCCCATACTATGCCCACGTGATGGTTAGTGCTATCGGGCCAGAGGCCCCTCGGATCAAATATCCAAACCGTAGTGGATTAGGAGCGCGCGGAAACGAGCAGAGACTCACGATCGATGTGACCCCGTCGCCCCGTCTCGAGGACTTGCGGCAAGGGCTAAGAATGCCCGGCCACGCCTCGTAGTTATCTCGCGGGCACCATCCAGGTCAACCCGACTCCACATCACTTCGCATTAAGCTCGCGCGGGTACCTCTCAGGGCCGACCCGTCTTTAGTAGCATGGTTTAGTGCAAGTCACAGTATCAATGGTATCCGTGTGTCCAACACCAAGGGGGAACCCTGAGGAATCACCCTCGACGGAATTCCCGCTCGATGTTATCATCAAGGTGAACGAAGGAGGAATCACCCTCGAGGTCCACACTTGAGGAGTTGCGCGACGATGTCATTATCGGGGGTGGTGTAGGAGGAATCACCCTCGCTTACCACGACCGAGTAATTAACCTACAAGGTTAACATCAGAAGTGCTGACGAGGTATCACCCTCGGCACTCGACGGTAACCCAGCAGTGTCGGCAACTAAAGGGGGAAGTGACGTGCGGTGCCAGGGTCTAGTCTTCAATCCCGATGATCGCGTCTTCTCATATCCAGCAGGGCAGTCGGGATCAAGTGGGGGTCTCTGTCGTGACTCTACCCAGCCTATACTAATCAGTCTAGGATAACCAGAAAGGTAGCAAGGCAGGTTACAATAATCAGGCTATGCAGCAGATATAGGAAAATAGTAGCAGTAGCAGTTCTAATGCAAGCATAAGAGAGAAGAGAGTAGGCGATATTGGCATGCTCAAAATGGGGGTGCTTGCCTGTCTGCTCTGGGGCAAGGGCAAGGTCTTCAGTGGTATCGTCGGGGACGTAGTCGTACTCCTGAGCTGCGTCTGCCTCGGGAGCTACGTCAACGTCGGGGTCTACCGAGAGAGAAGAGGGGGAAGAAACAGGTAAACATAATGCAAACAAATGCAATACGGTGCGTGCTAGGCTATGATGCAGTGCAGGGTTGCCTTATTATGCATCTAAGTCATTTTAGTTATTTTTAGAATTAATCTGGGATTTAATATCCGACGTGTGTGCACTATTCATCTGCCGGATTCGGATCCGGAGTTACGAGTTCTTCTACGTAGGGGGTTCCGATGGAGAAACAGACGGCACGATCAGACTCGGCTCGTCGTTCTGAGCAACTTTCATGTTTTAACTTTTTCGATCCGAGCTACGGTTTAAAAGTTATTAATTTTTAAAGTTTATTTGAATTTCTGGAATTTATTTATTTAATAAACTCAACATTATCCAGAATAGTGCCTGATGATGTCAGCATTGCGTGAGGATGACGTCAGCATGCAACAGTGGCGCTGACTGGTCAAATATGACATGTGGGACCCACCTGTCAGCCTCTGTTATTTTTAACAGTGGGCTAATTTTAATTCCATGGTTAATTAGGGGACGGGCCCCACTTGTCAGTGAGACATTAGGCTAATCTAATTAACTTTATTTAATTAAATGCTTAATTAGTTTAATTAGTCGCCGGGGCCCACACGTCAGTGACTGGGGTTGCCCAGTCAGCACGTTGACTGGGTCAACCCAGTCAACCGGGGCCCCCAGGGCCCACTGGCAGCCACCCTGAGGTGGGGTCGGCCCTGCCACGTCGGCGGTGGCCGGCGGCTCGACGCCGGTGACGCCAAACGCGGCAGAGGGCGCAGGCCGGCGTCAGAAATCGCCTACAGACGGCCATTTTGCGCGCGCGAGGGCGCGTTCTAACGAGTCGAACGGGCCGCATGCAGTGGTGGCGGTGGTTTCGTCGGAATCGGCCGGAATCCTCGCCGGCGTTGAGCAGCAGCGGCGCCGGAGTTCGGGCCTCGTCGGGTTCTAAGCTACACAGCGCGGGGAGGAGTGCTAGGGGTCTTGCCGGACTCGCACGAGCCCCAGGAGCGCAATGCTGGGTCCGGACGAGCACGACGGCGTCTGTGGCCGCGGCGGTGAAGTGCACAGCGGCGACCC